>CM068829.1:25003800-25068800 GCA_028554795.2 Sinohyriopsis cumingii
TTAAATAGAATCTCTTCTTCACAAATTTTTTTTTGCTATAGAGAAAACACATGTAAACATAATCAAACATTCTCTATCACGACTAGCACGAGTTTTAAAAGTAAAATATGTTATTCTCATACACTTAAACCGAGATAGCTCAGGAATGTATGAAATAATCATTTGGTAGAGCTGTTTCAATAAATCACCAATAATTATTATTATTGTAGTCCGACCAAATGCACTCGAGGAATGTGGTACCGATTTATATATTACGCCTATTAGTGAAGACAGACATCTGCCAATGCCATTGATCAAGGATATATGTGCGAGTCAAACAAACAAGACACAGAATGAAGAATCTGACTCCAACTTGACGCTCTTACATGATAACCCAGGTCAATGTATGGATGGATATGAAATGGTTGACATGTCAAGGAATGATTATACTGAGAGTACATTTAATAATAAAGAAAATATGGCTGAATCGACCGAAACTATTAACACAGTAGTTCAGGATACTTCTGGATATTTAACAGTGCTTGGTGTGTCAGAGTCCTCAGTTTGAAACATATATCTTTAGTGTTTTCCACTCCAGTCATTTCTATATTAAACGAGGATTTAAACAATTTCAGTTTCATATAGGTGATATGTTTATTATTCTTTCACTGATGGAAGGAAAAATGGAAAAAATAATAATTTACGATAACTACTTTATTTTGAATTGTCACGATTCTTGATCTCAATATGTCATGCATACATAGAAAGAATGATTCGTTGAGATCTGTGCTTTGTTATGCTATGATGCGAATGCTGTGAGATCAGATCATCTTCATGTACATGTGATGTAAATGTACACATTGTAAGCTTTAGTTTGTACTATTCGGTACAGATATATACTTTATATCAACCTCTATAAACAGTCACGTGCTAAGTAATCAATGTAAACACTAAAGCAGAGAACACAGACGTTGTATGCGTTTAAAATTGAATACAAATATTGTCAGATTGATAACGTTATTGTGATAAATTGATAACCTGATTTTGATATAATATAATAACAAATGAAATTAAAACTATATTTACATGTATATGAGGATTGGGAGGAGGAGGAGTCAGATATTAATAATAATCATATTCATCCAATATATATATCCAAAATTGATTGTTATGACGTAGGGGTGTGTCAGATATACATCTCGCACATGCCCCATCGTGTTTTTCAATGTTGTTGCATTACTTCTCACAGGCGTGTTAACCACATTATTTTATACATTTAGTAAACACCTTAATTTTTTTATGTAGCCGGTTCATCTAGCCTAAACTGTTAATGAACACGAAATCGAATTTACAGAAAAGAAAATTGGTTACTCATTATTCTTGCCGGTGATGAATTGGTCCAGTCTCATAAAACTGGTTTTAAAAGGAGAAAATCCAGGAGTTATTTGCATGTCCAAAATAACAGCACATACTTTGATCTGAATATTGATCTTCTACTTTAAAATATTAAAAATATTCTGTGGAATGTTCGAAACGATGTATGTTCTACCATTCATGGGTTTGCTTGTTCGTTGTTGACGTAGCTATTAGGTTACTCATAGAGAATCCTCTGTTTTAATAGAAGCTACGTGGCAGAAACCCTCAAAGATAATTCATACGCTTTAAAAAATAAACTAAGATTTAAAAATAATAAAATTATAAAGCATAGAAATTATAAGATTTTAAAGTTGCTTCGTCTGAGTATATAGTTATATAAATTGTTAGTTGCCGACTCACATAGCTTATATATTGTCCTTCAGGCGCTTCGGCAAGCGACAGTTTATACCATGATGCATTCAGAAAAACAACATTAAATTCTTAAATATCTCATATCCTTTTTGTACGAACAGTATGCTCTGCGACCCCAGAAGAGATGAAAAAAGGGGTAATATACATATATTACAGCCGGATAATTAGTCCCTGGAAATCTAATTTTCTGTTCATTGACTTCGGAATTTGTATATCGACTGTTACGTTATTACCGAAAACTGATATATGGATGAATTCAAGTTCATGAGAAAGGTCCTGGTAACTCTTTTGGCAAATATCATTTGATAAATTTTAAATGTATTATGACATACGCAATAAGCTCATAAATCGTCCTAAAGTACACATCAATTAGTCGATAAATGTATTAAAAGCACGTTGATGATTATCTTCTGTAGAGGGAAATTTACGTGTTAATTACAATGGGATAAATTATCTAAATCTCATTAACTAGAGTGGCCTAGTATATTATTTGCTGGCAGAGAAACATACGGAACAAAGTTTAAAATATGATGTATTTTCTTCGAAAGTGTAAAGCGTTACATAAATATAGCACATAATCACAATTGAGATTTGTTTTGTTTTGTATGTATTCAATCACTTTCCAATGAAAAAGAAGAAAACGTACCTATGCAAAACGTTTAAGTGAAATAATCTATTCATCCTTCTATCTATCTATTCTGCTAATTACATACGTTTATATATGTTACTTTCTTAAACGTCTCCGGTGCTTTCCTTGTTTGCGGACCACAAACCTACGTTTTCGACGTTAGTAACCGCATTCATATCCCTGGCCACCATATCCCACTATGGTAGTAACTGTGTATTGATAGCCCTGTCATCACTGACACAGACGTTAGTTAATAGGATGCTGGTATTGAAAGGGATGAAACGTTAAATCTCGTTCTGGTTTCTCTGCTACAAATTAAATTAATGTTTGAATATTCTTCATTACAATAGAATGTATACAATATTGCAAATGCTGCTGGAGAAACCTTATCATAAAGAATCAGCACTACAAGCCGAGTGAGTCGGAAAATAATTTGAACTACTGGATATTGCTTGTTTGCTTTTATATTCGGAAATAATTGGTGATTATACATGTGAACGTTTGTGAGGTATGTAGGACAATCCGATTAATATTCTTTTACAGACACAGAATAACACTACTAGTCAAAAGGATTCCGAGAGAGAAATAAGGATAAAACATTGCAAATCGTACGGAAAAGAAGAAATAACAGTGAAATAATATATCCCAATAAATCCTTCGAAAATATTCATAATAATCTAAAAGAGTAAAGGAGAATAAATGTGTCAAAGTTCATGAAAATTTGTTATGATCCAAACGAGTTTATGTTCGAAAAGCGTGCTTGTACATAATAATTTCTTTTGTTTAGCAGCTATAAATTTAATTATGTAGTAAATAACCGGAAAATATAAAAAGTAAAGAAAAGATATGTAACGAGTTATAATTCTTCATCACTGAAGACGAATAATTTAAAGAAATATCGTATGTTAGAGAATTACACTTTGAAAGTTAAATCATAATTGTAAATTATTCATGGAAAACCAAAGATGATTATTTGATGACGACTTGAACTACTTGGCTGTTATTTTAGCAAATGTGATAGACGATGAAACTCACTTAAAACGGTATAATAGCCTCAAATAATCCATCTTTCATGTCGATAAGTCCAAAGCAGATAATTTCGTTTAGTCTGCTTCCTCTGTCAAATTATCTGCTAAAACAATATTTGACAGTTGCATTTAGTTGTAAGCTTTCTGATATAATATTTGGAATTGGCAACGATAGTTTTGGTGGTTTCATATTGTGTTGCCACCTGAGATGTTCCTGAACATATGGATCGTTGTCAGCGTCAACAACACCGTAAAGACGTATCTAGTACCTTTAATCTAGGACTAGTTTTGCTGGTTGCATATTGTGTTGAAACCTGATAGTTTGCTGAAAATTTGGCGTTAACAGTATCGTATAGAGGTATCTAGTACCTTAGATGTAGGACTGAACTTATCAATAAATACCGAAATGGTACTAAATATGATTCCCACAGCTGGCACATCGCATTAGGTTTACACAAAAGATCACGCACAGAAGGAGAATTTATGCTGGAGTTATGTAGACAATAAGGAAGATGATTGTTTTCCATGCGAAACGTCTCATGAATACAATTCTAAAGGTTTTGAAACAGACAATCGTTTAAAATCATGCTTTAGATACGAACTGGTGAAATTTATCTTCGAACTAGTTGATAGATTTCGGATCTTCGCTAATGCAGTAAATACAAGTCAGATGAAAAACTAAAGCTAGAATGAGAACAACTAGACAATCAGCAGAACATGTTGTACGCTGTTTGCAAACAACTTTCTCTGCCAATAATTGTACAACTATGGACAGGGTTTCCTTGATTGCTGGGTCAAATCCACAAATGACGGTTACAAATTACCCTGCCAAACATTTGGCAGCTTTACTATGTATGCAAAAACAGTTGATAAAGACACCAAGGAATCTATTTCCTCTAGGAACGAATTATAACTTTCTAGATCAGTGATGTCTCAGTCTTCCAAGTAATAATATTTTAATAATATTGAATCAAAACATGCATATTGGGATATATATATGCGTGTGTGTGTGTGCGATCTTATGTGCTAACCATTTTTAGCAATGAGGTAATTGTGGATAAAGAATTGCTTGTTTAGTCAATAATAATAGTACGAACATATCCCGGTATCAGATAAAACGATGTTCGTATTCCTTAGCTAATTTCATTGAAGTTTAAGATTAAAACTTGGAAGAATACAACTATTCTGTAGCAGGTGACTTTTATCTTGGAAGAAATCATTATATTTATACATGTAATGTACATATTTATGTTATACAGACATACTAAAGTATAATACAATTGACAAGTCTATTTTCGTTCACATTGTAAACACTGTTATAAAGAAAATACTTTTGAAAAAAAACTTATTTTATGGGATACATGAATGACATTTGTTAACATCATACCGCCTTTTTCAATCAGATTTAAGCTTGTATTATTCATATATGGCCATAATATATATATATCTACAGTTGCAAAAATCCTTCTGAATCTCAATTAATCAGTTGCAGCTGTTATTACGACAAGTAAAATATATTACTTTTCCGATTCTTTGCAATGCAGTTCTTATCTTGGTATAGATTTCATATTATATTCTTGTATTACTTTTCTGTTATTTTCGTTTCTTTTTTCAGCATTACAGATTATACATTTCATGACGGTCATAGTTCCGTGCAAGCTAAGAAATGATTTTAATTGGACAAATACCAAACATTACAACATAATATCCAAATATTTTAAATATGTTTAGTAAGAAAGGTTTATCATATAAAACTGGCGTCAAGTTTGATCTTAAAACTGGAATAGTTTTTATTTTAAATCGCAAATACCTTCAGACCATCCTTACTTAATCAGTGCAAAAGTTAATTCTTTGAAAACGGTGATAAATATCTTTTGTTATAGTTGTTTTAGAACGTATATTTGAGTTTTGAATATCATCTGTTTAGTTGCAATTATTAGACTCAGTAAAAATATTATGTCGCCCAAACCATGTGCAATAAATGGATGTCAAATAAAATAGGAATTGCTTGTTTGTCCTTTTGAAGAGCAGTTTTGCTCGTAAAAATACCACTCGGTTAATTTCAACCCTTGTAGTATCATTAGCCTATATTCATACAATGATTTTTTGATCTCCAAAACGTGACGTACTAACAGTATACTACATCATATAGAGTAAAAATGCTACATAGCTCTCCTGCTATCACACATTTCTATGTAGTAACATTACCGTATTGACCGTGCACTGATATTAAGGGCCCCAAAACCTTTAGTAGTAACAACACTACCTAGCCATCTATCAAACGTTATGTAGTAACAATACAACATAGTTATCCCCGAATCTAAGAGTAACATTACCCTATTAATCCAGTCACTGATATTGTGAGCTCAAAAACCTAATGTAGTAGCAATACTACATAGCAATCCCCCAAACCCTTTTAGTAATATTACCTTATTTCCAGGGACTGATATTGTGATCTCCAAGACCTAATGTAGTAACATTATATCAACTAATGTAATAAAAACACAACAACACTATAAAGGTATCCTCCAAAACACAAGCAATAATAGTTGTCTATATTATGCTGACAGTGACAAAATCATTTGCTATCACCAAAATTTTATGTACTAACAATATCGCATTGCTTATTACCAAACACAGATGCAAGAATTTACTTTATTCCCAGAGAACAGTGCTACGCCAGTTTTTTTAACAAGAGTCATTGGTAAACACCAAAGTCATGTAGTATATTTCCCCATTTTCACGTTAAAGTGTTGTACTCTTTGTATGCCTCCAAATATCATTATTTCCGAGGTAATAATTTAGTACCATTGTTTTGATCTTCAAAACATTAGTTGTTACTTTTATTACAAGTCTAAGATGTACCGATATGCCATACTATTACATGGTAATGTAGCAATGGCTCGCAACGATTTGACAATGAAACGATGGATATAGTTTACTCAGGTAGTACACGATGTAACATTTTACTCGTGTAGTAAAATATATTCACTATGGTAGCGAAATTTTGGTGATAAAAAGGAACAGATATACAACTTATCTTTATCATTAAGACACGTTGTTTTACGAACCCCAAAATTTGCCCATTGCTAACAAATTACATGCACGCCGATACACTCCGTAAAAAGTACACTGTTTTAGTTCCACGGCTGCTACAGTCCCCGGACACATGGAACACTTCCAAACACTCAGAAAACTCCGACCTGTAGACTATCAGGACACCCCGGACATTAGACACTCCTGAGAGAGATACTTCGGACATCCCGGACATTAGACTCTCATGACACTCCGGACACAGACAGCGATGCACCGGTCACATGCAGAGACACTCCGGTCACAGGCAGCGACACTCCGCTCACAGGCAGCGACACTCCGGACACAGATAGCGACGCTCCGGATACACACAGCGACACTCCGGTCACAGACAGCGACGCTCCGGTCACAGGCAGAGACACTCCGGTCACAGGCAGCGACAATCCGGTCACACAGGCAGTTACACTCCGGTCACAGACAGCGACAGTCCGGTCACAGACATCGACATTCCAGTCACAGACAGCGACACTCCGGTCACAGGCAGCGACACTCCGTCACAGGCAGCGACACCTCGGTCACAAACAGCGACACTTCGGTCACAGACAGTAGACAGTAGACATTCCGGACACCTCGGACATTAGACATTCCGGACACCCCGGACACCCCCGACAAGATAGCTGAACTTATGTCCAATACCGTGTACTATAATTAATGACGATATACACGGTAAGTTATATAGGTTACATTATCAGCACAATAATTACAAAATGACAGGTTCAAAAATAAACCTAATCCTACTCGATCAGAATAGTATTATATTAAACAGTTCTCAAAAATTGTAGCTTTACATTACTAATATAAATCCCTTGCTATGTCGAAAACCAGAATAAAGTATGTGCATGATACTGCGTAAACCAAAGCTACATAGCAAACATACAGACATAAACGTGGTAATACAGTAGTTATACCTTATAGACTAGAAATTAAAAAACCTACATACTTCTACAGCTGAAGATGTGCAAGTCCTTGAAGCAGACTGCCCGCTGACAAGACTATTTCGCATTGTAAAGATATGTACATACGGTGAGGTGTTTATACACAGACAGTCTGTGCAATGTAATTATTCGGTTCGTCCCATCAAGAACACTTCGTACGTGCGGCATGGGATGAGCCGAACTCACTATTTCGAAATATGACAAAATATACATAAATCACCCTCGGGTATCGCTGTACACAAAAAAGAAACCCGAGTACAAGTATTCAATAAATAGAAGAGTTTAATTCCGTGACACCCGCTACGTTCCTTATCACCACCAAATATTGTGCCACAACAAATTAATTATTAGTATGATTAACACTAACTATTAAATTGAAGTTCTGCACAAAGATTTCGTATAAATTTTGATTATATTAAGGAATAAACTTACACCACTTTCAACATTCCTATCTCTGCTTGACTTTCAGGACCTGGTTGCAAACTTCTTTCATGACAAAAATTGAATTCATTAGATATAAGCTTGAACGTCAAGTTGAAATTATCACCATATTGTTATGATATGAATATGCAGATCAACTTTTAATAGTTGAATCTGCCTAAATGATTTGGTACATACAATTGGGCAAAAAATAAATACGTGTTTTAAAACAATATGCGAACTCAATCAGAAACCGACATCACTTCTGCTTGAGTGCTTATATTCAAAATTGCCTTGACTAATCTCTGATATCAATAATTCTCTCTTATCCAGGAAATTCTCATCATTTTCGTAAAACTCCAAAATGTATAACTTCTATTAAAAACAGGCACATCTGATTCTTTAAAAATGTCAGGAAATGTTATTTCAATCGCAGGCTGTATCTCATCTGAATTGCCACAATCAATTATAATATTATCACTATACCAGAATGACTCAGATGATACTTGATATCAATGTGTTCTCATCAGTTTGAAGAATGTTATACCAATCCATTACAAATTTCACAAAAAGGTTATTTTTAAATGTTCTTGCCATATTACTGTTTTATATGTTCTATCCCAAACTGTACCACATCTGAATACAAAAGAGTCTTTTCAGACATGTACATTCTACCTACCGCACTCATGATAGTAATTAAACTGCTCACATGAGAGTAGTAATGTCTTTCTCTCTGGTCTTGATAGTGAAAAGATTACTGCGAGTCCTCATCCTACTTGACTGGTCTGCAGCATTTGGCACAATAGACCATTATATATTACATGATCATCATCAGCATGTATTTCGTATTCACAATACAGCCATAGTATTGCTGAAAACCTAATTAGTCAGCAAGATTCAAATTTTGTATATAAATGGAAAACATTCCATGCAATAAACATCAACAATATCAACACTAAATTTCACACAGTACGAAACCTAATGTCACTCTCGATAATACGCTTTCATAACAACAACATATAATGAACATATGCAAGGGCGCATATCTGAAGATGAGATGCATCAGCTCCGTTGATAATTTGGTTGATTGATGCCACTAAAACACTTTTGTGTTCCATATTGCTTTTAATAATGGCCTGTTTTAATTCACGTATATCTGGTTCATCTCAGTATCTACTACAAAAACTTGACAAAATTCAAAACATGTCTGCTCGGATTGTCCTTTGACTACAAATACTGAGCACACCTCACCCTGCTCTGTAGCTTTCACTGGCTACGCATGCAATCTAGAATCTGACAGAAACTCCTTTCAATATGCTACATTTCAATGACTAAATCCAGTCTTATCTAACCTCACCGGTGTACTCCGCATCGATAAACGTACACTCCTAGCCTCATACTCTTACTGATCTCACTGCTAAATCGAAGTCTTATAGAGAACGTTCTTTAGTGTATCAAGGCCCAACTACTTGAAATGAATTTCTCGTATATCTTAGAATCAAGGACTCTATGATCCCATTTATACATTATCTTAAAACACACATGCTGTGACTACAAGAACGGACTTGGAGACTTAATAATGTTCACTTCCTTAATTGACAGCATCTTTTTAAAAAAATCTATGGTGTTTATTTCTGCGAGGTGGTTGTTGCATATGTTTTATGTATTACATATTTCCTTAAAAAGCTTAGAGTTTAAAAAGATCAGGCACTGTAACAAATCCACGCTATTATTATTATTATTATTATTATTATTATTATTATTATTATTATTATTATTATTATTATTATACTTTCCTCTAACTTTCTAAATATAGCAAAAGTAGGAATTACGTGAAGAATTATTGAGAGCCGTTAGTATGAATAATAGCTCACATGATATCTTTCTTGATGATGATGGAAATAACATTACATGGATACTCTTATCAGGTACATTAATCTGTGTCCAGAATCCTATTTGTTAGACCTGAAATGTATACTAGAACTAAAACCGATATACTCATAAACATGTATTAGTTGTTTTGATGTGGGTATGCTAAAAGGGGAACAACATATTTGCACAAGAATAAACTTAAACGAGTCTACAGATACATATCTCTACAAAACCCATTATTTCACATGACCTCTGACTGGTAAAATAGCAAATAATAACAAATTTGATTCAGAAGTAGGATATAGTAGAGTCATATAAAATAGCATAATTGCTACAGCTGAAATCAAGTATGAGAGATATTACAATTAATTACAAGTAGAAAAGTCAGACTCATATAATTATGTGGCGTTTAAGTTTAAGAGTGTTTTGGTATACGACCTTTAATATATTACGTGCCATATTTTCTCACTTATATGTTAACTGCACAGATCCAGATCTGCTGACACATTGTACCAGCAGATCCTGGTCTTTGCAGTTTGCTAGGAGTGGTAAGAAAAACATACATCATAGAGCCTGACCTGCAAGTACATTATGCTAAGGCACACCAGGATCTTTGTTGTTTGCAGATTTACTCGAACTATAAGTGAGGTGGTAAGGTACATTTATTATTTCAATCAAAACACACAAAGAACCCCCACACACAAACACAGGCGCACACATATATACCATCTGTATTGATTCTATATCCAGAAATCAACTGATTGAATCATATGACGTTGTAAGAGTTACTGATAATCCAAATACATCCCAGTTACCTTTATTTGTCATGTTATCATCGTCCAAATTGTCACGTTCATTTGCAACTGCTGTATCTAAATTATCATGATGTTTTGACAAATCGTCTTGCAAAGAACATCCCAAATTTTAATAGATGATGTTTTCAAAACATCAATGTCTATGGAGATATCATCCTGCCACACGGAACATTGTTTGTTAATGATATGTCTAAAGCATTATTACTCTCAGTTTTATAACTGTTTTCAGTTGAATTGCAGAGTTCATCAATGTCGAAGTCTGTCTCACTGGCCATTTTAGTGTTACATGGCATTACATTGGGTGATTTACTTCAAGCAACTTATAAATAATACTTAGAGTACGTGAAACCAATTTATGTACTTTTACTGCTAGATATAAACAATTATAAGGAAAAGCACCCTCACTACATATACCACTATTAGAATAGCTAATTTATGACTGCAATTTCTCCAGACATGATATTGTCTAAATTAATTATAAAACTAGACAGTACTTGGGTTTCCATTCACAATACAGTTGCTGCCATCTAGTTTGATACTGCCGCACACATCTGCTCTCAGGCAGGTTAGTTTTATAAATTTAGTCCAACAAAATAATACCTCTGCTATGATATATCAGGCTAAACCATTGCTCTGCCACTCTCTGTAAATGCTATCAAAAGCTGTTAACTTTGATCTTTTTCACACAACATATTCTTACCTCTGTTGGAAGTAATTATGAAATGAAATTTATGTAATAAACCCGAATTTTATCCTTAACGCAAACGGGATTTTTTGCTATGTTTTCCTTCAGTCCTGAAACACTAAATTATTTTGAATGAACAATTAATAAAATTATTTTATTTAAAAGTGGTTTACCTGTTTAAAAGCGTGTATACATTATTGGACTTGTATCTCTGTGCTACAGAAAATAGATTACAGAATATGGTGTTACGAGTCTATGCCCTAACAATATATAAGAGAAAAGAGTGAAGACAACCATCTTTTTGTAAAATGTAGCAAATAGTTTATTTCCCTAGAACACATTCTGAAAATTTGAAACAATAACATACGGTATTGGGCATTAAATCTAAAGCTAATCCAGGAATTAAAAACACAAGTCTTGGTAACAAAAAGACCTTAATAAAACTCAGTTCAATTCATGAAAAGATACAAAATTGAAGGCGATGCAAAATATGTTATGGTCTGCAAAGTGCTGATCTGTCAATAGTCCCTTGTTGAATTGCAAAAATATTGTAACATTATTAAATCCAGTATAAATTTCGTCAAATATCTTTATTCAAGAAAATTGTCAGAGGACTTTTTAATTTCTAGAGAAAATAATCGCTTGAATTCAAATTTTAGAATTGAACACAAAGATACTCAGTGTTAATTACACAACTTATAAAACAAACGCTAAACATCTTACATTTAGATTATATGATAAGCTAAATTGACTGCAAATAAAATTATACAAATATAATTTACTGGTCGTAGAATATGTTTGCTTGTTTAATTTGTTCATTGTTTACCGAAAGGTAAATATATCTGGGGCAATTGGACACTAGGCACATCGTCCATACTGTTTTCATTTGCCCTGTTTGGTTTTCTAGATATAAGGTGACAATAACATTTTGCATGTTAGAAATGATATATTTCAATGTCATATCATTACGACCAGAGGAAAGAATCCACTGTGACATAAGATTTAACTGTTCGGGAAAGATATAAATCTACCAGTGCAATTAATTCTATTCCGTCGGTGGTTACATCCATACACTGCACAATCACTCTGCCCACCCATACATTTAAACCCAAAATATATATAATGCCATAGTTTTGGTTTGACTTGTTTGCATTGACCGCCTTGCAATTGCTTGTCTCACAAAATCTCAAACAATAACAGGATGTTAAGGCAGCAGTGCATGAGCAAAATAACATGAAAGGACTATATTGTTGCTGGATAACTTTGTTGCACACGAATAAATGATAGAAAATGTCTACTACTTAAATTACTACCACTACTACTACTACTATTATTACTAATACTATACTAATAATTATAACATCATTTTAATATTTCTGTGTCAGACAGCTTAAAGTCAGCAAGACAGCACTTGACTACTGGTCTGTGTCATGTAGTGCTTAATTTAATGCTTGGTCTTAAAGCCTTTACTCCCATGTAACAAAGTAATAGAGATGAACGGAGAGGAAAATGTTACCTGAGACCTGGCAGGGTCACGTTTTTGCATTCACATTTTGTCCAGTTTCCTGACACATCTCTAAGTTCCACTACTTTTGTCAACCAGAAAGTTACGTTTATTATTTCTTTTTATAAATATTTAATTAGAGCAAGGGTGGGAGACCAACCCAGTAACATAACATTTTTATCTTAAAACCCAGCCAGGCAGGTACTGGCGCATAGTGCGAAACCTGGTCAGTAATAGACCATTTCTGAAAGTACCATTTAGATAGATGTAGTAAAATGATACTATATACAAGCAAATTACTTAATTGAAACTCTGAGAACTCTGTCTTCTCTCTTTATATTTTATCTTTAGGTAACTAATACACTTCCTCCATTTCCTAATTTAATACAAATGAAACATACATTATTATATAATTTATGTGACAGTCCTTAAAGCAAAACAATGTAGTAGGATATCAGAAACTAACAGACAGATATCGCTTAGAATGTTTATGAACTTTCTGCTGGAATACTTATCAGTTGCAAATTGATCAAATCGGTATTAATATTAGTAGTAGTAGTAATATTATACCAACAATGAGATTATATATTTCAGAATAAGTAAATAATGTGATAATGTTTAATAATCAAATACGTTTGCTAATTCTGCAATAAAGTTCGTATCCAAACAATCAGAGGTACACAACATAAAGCACAAAGTCGAAAAGGTTAAAGTAATATGTAAAAACATTGTTGCAGATCTACATAATATTCTGAAAATGAAATGATTAAGTATTTATTTCATTAATTATGACCACGACAACATGTCCAAAATGTAATGATTGTAACGTACTGAAGTTTTATGCCACTGTTTTAAATGACTTCAGGGTGGACATACAAATTAACACACATAAAGAAAAAGACACATAATGATGGACTTAAACAACTGGCCATTTATGCTATTGAATAGAGGGTGAAGTGAATAGATACAAACATGAAATTTGAATAATCATCTTATCCAGACCCTTGTTCGCTATTCACCTGCTATGCCTATGTAGTTTACCGCCATCACTAACCTACTAAACAATTATGGACCAAAGGTTTCCACATACTTATTTGGGGGAGGGGATCAAACCTGTTGTGTCAATCCATTCGGTTTTACAGATGAAGTCAAAACCTCTCCTTGCCCCTTTGGGCGGGTTTCCATGTTATGGATTCGAAATTACAAATTTAGTCAGTAAGGACTATATTAACTGCTGTCAAAGGATTCCAGTAACAGTACCGTGTATGCTCATCATCTTTAATCTATAATAAACTAATACATTTGTTCCATCCAACAGATTTAAGTTTTAATTATCTTAATATTGTGAAACACATTAGTATTACCTACATCGATCGCTTAGACGGGTCTAAGTTGTTACTACTGAAAACGACAATTGCTATACATAGATGAAATACTACTACTACTATTAATAATAATAATAATAATAATAATAATAATAATAATAATTATAATAATAATAATAATGATGATACTAATAATAATAATAATAATAATAATAATAATAATAATAAATTAGAACTCTTTTGAGAAGTGTTCATGACGATTTTCTGCCAGCAACGAGTTTGATTTTATTTAAGAATAAGCAGGAAACTTATCTGAAAATGTTATGAAATGTCAGGAAGGGTTTGCTAATGGAGGTACGAATTCTTGCAATCAAAGGTTCAACGTTACAAAAATAGGCACAGAAGGAGAATAAAGACCGATATTCTGTTCTGGAAATCAAAAGAGTTTATTTACTTGTAACCGTGAAAAAGTGTTTGTAATTGTATGATTCTTAGTTGAATATTTTTATTTTGCTATTGTGCTAAAATGGATTTGGAATGGGCATACAGATGTACATATATAAGTTCTGATGGATATGAGCAAACTTAATGGTTCATTATGCCTTCGCAGTGGTGGCATAAAAACACTTACATGAAATGATTGTACTTCTTCAACATTAATAATATTCATGCTTTCTCAAAATTACTTGTTTTAATTCTTGGCACAAATTGTCTTTCACGGATACACAAAAACATTTGGCATTTCCTAATGCAATGTTTTCGCTTGGATTATACACGTTTTGAGATTCCCATTTAATGACAATATTTACAATTTTTGTGTTATATACGCATTAGTTATTTAATATAATTTACAAGCACATTATATGATCAGTACAGTGTAATTGCAAACCGTTAACTGCCATTTAATTTTGCTATATGGTTTTATGCTATTTTCATATGAGCCATCTATATATTATTCTTTACTAGCAATGTTTTTAGTTGTCATATTTAATTTATTGTTTATTGGTGTCCTACATTTTAACTATAGATAAAATCCAGTCTTTAAAAATGTTGAAACAATTGTGATATCATGTACTATAATGTACAGTGTTCAAGATGCAAAACTGATTTGATACACTGAGTGAGCTCAGTTGGTAGAGTGTAAGGCTCTTATTCCAAGTGTTTGGGGTTTGATACCTGCATATGCCAGCCTGGGTCGTCTGTATCGGTGTGGTATAGGGAAAAGCACTTAGCCCCGATTTATTCAGCACGATGTAGTCAATAATGTGTTGAAAGTAAAGGAAGCTGATACTGTAAAATGTACATAAGTCTGATATAATGAAGTTTGCTGGGACATGGCCAATGCAGAATATACTGAAGCATACAATAAAGGAAGAAAACTTAACGATTTACTTTTAATTGAACATTTTCTCTCTCCTGTTTAAAAGAAAATGACTATTTTTAAATTTTAAACTAAGCTAATTTGTAAAATTGGATGTCCTTGATCTGGCTGGTTACATGTAATACATACATTATTAAATTAATGCTAATATCACACAAAGGGCACCCAAGCCATCCAGTATGCATACATAGCCAAAACAAATATACATTAGGTTACTCATGAAAAACATTTGGGTGCTATCTTGGCTAGTGATTCCACATGTAACACACATATTGAATGTTTGTGTTTCTGATATGATCTGTTTGGCGTAGGAAAAATGCAAACAATTGTTATATTTTATAAAATGTTGGGTGAAATGCAGTCTCAGTTTGTTGAACTTTCGACTTTTGATAATTTTAAAATATATTTACATTCAGTATCAAAAATGGTTCGCTTAGCATGCATTCAATAAATTCTGTATTATTCATTAGTACAACCAAGCCATCTATATATACTTTTAATAAACTTTCTCGCCATGTATGTGCACTCATTTAAAAATAGTATTAGAGTGAGATTTGTATGTATGTATAATACACACTTGGGCTGCTTCGGTTATTAAATTTCTTAACATTAACGAAACATAAATGGTTAGATTAGAAGAATCGGTTCAAAACTTTATATGCATCGCATATTAGACCACATATTTAAATATATTTCTAGAGTCGCATACTTTCTTGTTACATATTTTCATACGAAGGTTACACAATAATTACATTTTTATAGAGAGGAGTTCAATGATTTATATATACGAGTGACAAGACTTAATCTTAAACTACTTTTTATCCAGTAATTTCTAAAATCAGCATACTTGTGGTAATATGTGTTTGATTGAAAATAACCGAATCAATCAAACTTACTCAATAATATAATCATTTATTAAAAAGAAATAATTATGTGCTGCAGAAGTTTGTATGCTGGGATCAGACTGATGCATAAATGGTCTTAGAATGTGCAAGTTAACAAGGGTTTTGAAGAGTGACAGCAGCAGCATCACATCATTTGAGTACAACGTTTACCTGTATTTTTTAAAATGGAGGCACATTATACGTCAATTAGAGAGAGAAAGAGAAATTGAGAGGAGTTGGTGTACAAAATGTGAAAGCAAGATCTTCTGCAGCTTAAATATACTTGTAATAATCATTTTGGAATAGGCACAGTTCTGGATTTAAGTGGTTATGCTTGAAGTATTTGCTTGAAGACAATTCAAGTAATATGGTTTTGAATATAAGTGTTTTCTTCTTTTTTTCTTGAGTGCTTTTAAAACATTACAATATGTTAAGTATTCTAAACATTTACAGGTGCATGCGAGTCATTAATGATTATATGTACAACTTTATTACTATCGTCTCTAAACTAACACTAACTCAGAAATACAAACTCTGATACTTTGAAGATCATGTAACTAAGGCAGTGTTGGAACCTTGATGCTTTTTATATAACCCCTCTCCTCCAGTTGACAAGAGGGTCACTCAGATTGTAAAATGAAGATGGTTAGTTTTATATGCAGTGTATCAATTACATAGTACATAATCATAATTAAGAAACTAAAAACTGTGAATGTATGTATCACTTTCAAACGAAATAAAAATAAGTTCCTTGCAAAACGTTAAAGTGAAATAATCTATCTATCCTTCTATCTATATATCTATATATTCTGCTAACTACATACGTTTATATATGTTACTTTCTTAAACGTCTCCGGTGCCTCCTTGATTGTGGACAACAACCTTAGGTTTTGGACGTTAGTAACCGCATACACATTTACCCTGGCCACCTTACCCCACTATGGTAGTAACTGTGTATTGATAGCCCTGTCATCATTGATACGGAAGTTGGTTAGCAGGATGCTGGTATTGAAAGAGTCGAAAGGACAAATATCGTTCTGGTTTCTCTGATACTAATTCAATTCATCTTTTAATATTCCGTCATTGCTATAGTATGTATATAATATTGCAAATTCTGCTGGCAAAACTTGATCAGATGGAATCAGCACAAGAAGCCGAGTAAGCTGGAAAAGAATTTGGACTACTTGATATTGCTTGCTTGCTTTTATATTCGGTGCTAATTGGCGATTATACATTTGAATGTGTGTGAGGAATGTAGGACAATCACATTAATATTCTTTTACAAGCACATAATAAGACAATAAGGTTGAAGATTTTTTGCCGCCTGATATGTTACTGAAAATGTCGAACCTTGTCAGCGTCAACAACAACTTAAAGAGCAATCTAGTACCTCATATCTAGAACTGAACTTATTTATAAACTATAAATACCGAAATGGTACAAAATTCCAACAGCTGAAAAATCGTATAATGTTTACAAAAAGACCACGAACAGAAGGAGAATTTATGTTGGAGTTATGTACACAATAAGAAAGACGACTGTTTTCCATGCAAATATTCTCGTGATAAGAAACAACGGTTATGAAACAGACAATCGTTCAAAATCATGCTTAAGAAAAGAACTGGTGAAATTTACCGTCTAACTACTTGATACATTTCTGATCTTCATTAATGCAGTGGATACAAGTCAGATAAAAAGCTAAAGATAGAATGAGAACAATTAGACAATCAGCAGGACATATCGTATTTTGTCGAGGTGTTTTCAGTCAACTTGCTCTGCCTTTATAGTAATAAATATAATATTATGCTATATTATGCTGACAGCGAAAACATCATTTGCTATCATCAAAATCTGCTTTATTAATAATACTAAATTACTATGTACACAAAACAGTTGATAAAGTCACCAAGGAATATATTTCCCCTTTGAACGAATGATAACGTTTTAGTTCATTGATGTGTTATAGTCTATCATGTAATACTATTTTAATAATATTGAATCAAAGCATGCATATTGGGATATATATATATATATATATATATATATATATATATATATATATATATATATATATATATATATATATATATATATATATATATATATATATATATATAGATGTGTGTGTGTGTGTGTGTGTGTGTGTGTTTGTGTGTGTGTGTGTTTGCTTGTATGTTTGTATGTATGTACTATTGATATTTAGTAAAGAGGTAAGTATGGATAAAATGTGGTTTGTTTTGTCAATGTCAAGTAGAAAGATATGCCAGTATGAGAGAAGACGAAGTTCGTATTCCCTAGCTAATTTTATTTGAAGTTTAAGATTAAAACTTGGAAAAATACCAATATTTTGTAGCAGATGACTTTTATCTTGGACGGAATCATTATATTTATACATGTAATGTAGATATTTATGCTATACACACCTACAAAAGTATGTTAAAATTTAAAAGCTTCAAGTCTATTTTCGTTCCAGTTGTAACACTAATATAATGAAAATGTTAAAAAAACATATTTTATGGGATACAGGTATGACTACTGCTGACATCTGACCCCATGTTTCTTTCCAGCATGAATTACAATCAAAATACTTTACCGCCTTTCTTCGCAGATGAAAGCGTTAAGTAAAATCATAATACTTCTCCCATGCTATGTAAGAAACTTCTCATCATTGTATCGATTTCATATTATATTCTTCTGTTACTTTTCTGTTATTTACGTTTCTTTTTTCAGCACTACAGCTTATACATTTCATGACAGTTCTGTGAAGCTAAGAAATGATTTTAATTGGACAAATACAAAAAATTACAAAAAGTTACAATATGATTTCCAAATATTTTAAATATGTTAAGTAAGAAAGGTTTCTGATATAAAACTTGAGTCAAATGTGATCTTACTTGGAATAGTTTTCCGTTGAAACCACAAATACCGTCAGAACAGATAAAAGATCTTTACTTAATCAGGTTAGAACTAATTCTTTTAAAACCGTGATAAATATATTTTGTTAGAGTGTATTTATAAAATATGTTTGCATTTGAATCTCGCCTGTTTAGTTGCAATTAGTATGCTCAGTAAAATTTTACTTCGCCCATGCAGTGTGCAATAAATCGATGTTAGAATAAAATAGGAAGTGCTTGTTTGTTCTTTTCAAGGGTAGTTGTGCTAGTAAAAATACTACATGTATTATCATTACCTGATCTACATGCAATGATTTTGTGATCTCCTAAACCCGAAGCACTAACAGTACTACAACATATAGAGTAACAATACTACATAGCTCTCCTGCTATCCGACGAATCCATGTAGTAACATTACCGTATTTCCATGCACTGATATTATGAGCTCCAAATCTTTTTGTAGTACCAACATTACATGGCCATCCCTCAAACCTGATGTAGTAACAATACCACATGGCTATCCCCGAAACACAAGGAGTAGCATTACCCTATTAATCCAGTCACTGATAATGTGATAATGTGAGCTCGAAAACCTGATGTAGTAACAATACTATATAGCAATCCCCCAAACCCTTGTTGTAACAATACCTTATTTCCCGGCACTGATATTGTGATCTCCTAGATCTGATGTAGTAACATTACTGCAACGAATATAATAAAACCACAACAACACTACATAGGTAACCTTCCAAACACATATAATAATATTATGCTATATTATGCTGACAGCGAAAACATCATTTGCTATCATCAAAATCTGCTTTATTAATAATACTAAATTGCTATCACCAAAACCTTATGTAGTAACAATACTGTCTTGCTGGTTACCAAATACATGTGCAAAAACATTACTTTTTTCTCAGAGAACAGTGCTACACTGATTGTGTGAACTCCAAACCCTGGTTTAGTAACAATACTCTTTGGTAAACACCAAAATAATTTAGTTATATTTCCCCATTTCCATGTGAAAGTGTTCCACTCTTTGTATGCCTCCAAACATTATTATTTCCAAGGTATTAATGCAGCACCATTGTTTTGATCTACTAGTTGTTAGTATTAGTACAAGTCTAAGATGTACTGATATGCTATAATGTTACTTGCTCATGTGGCATTTATACATTATTGATCTCATTGTAATATTGCTCTGTTTTCAAGAAAAAAAATACAAGAAAATTAGAATTCAATTTTTCATCTTATCTGACACTGAAACAATGAACCCCACTACGTTTCTTATCCGAACCAAAATTGTGCCACAACAAATTAATTATTAGTATTATTAGTATTATTGACAATAATTATTAAATTGAAGTTCTGGACAAAGGCTGTGTATACATTATGATTATGTCAAGGAATAATGTACACCACTTTCAACAACATTATCTCTGGTCCACCTTCAGGACCTGTTGGCAAACTTCGTTCATGAAAAAAAAAAATTCAATCCATTATAGATAAACTTGACGGTACAGTTTTATTTGGCTCATTATCACCATATAGTTATGATATTAAATATGCACATCAAACTTTAATAGCTGAATCTGACTAATCTATATGGTACAAACAATTTGGCAAAAAAAAAAAAGAAACACGTGTTTCCTATTGCACTGTTTTGAAAATTAGGATTGTTATGTAGTCTTGCTTTAAAACAATGTGAACTCAATCAGAATCTGGCATCCCTGCTGCTTGAGTGCTCAGAATCAAAATTGCCTTGTTTAACCGCTGATATCAATATTTCTCTCTTATCCAGGACATTTTTATCATTTTCGTAAAACTCCATTTGTAAAACTTCTGTTAAAAAAGACACCACTCATTCATTATAAAATGTCAAGAAATGTTTTGTCAATCGCGGCCTTTACCTCATCTGAATTGCCATAATCAATTATCATATTATCATTTTACCAGACTGAATCAGATGGTACTTGAGATCAATTTGTTCTCGTTCGTTTGATGAATGTTATACCAAACCGTTACAAATTGCACTAAAAGTTATTTTTAAATGTTTTTGCCATATTACTGTTTTATATGTTCCATTCCAACTTGTATCTCATGTGAATGCAATTAGTCTTTTCAGCCATGTACAGACTGTATACTGCCCTCATGATAGTACTGAAACTGCCCTTCTGGAAGTTGTTAAAGACTTTCTCTCTTCTCTCGATAGTGTAAAGATTATTGTGAGTCCTCATCCAGATTGACTTGTCTGCAGCATTTGGCACAATAGACCATTTCATACTACTTTATCATCATCAGCATGCATTGCGTATTCACAACACAACCATAATATGGCTGAAGGCCTAATTAATCAGCAGGATACACATTGCGCACATAAATGGAAAACATTCCAGCCCAGTTGATCTATGTTTTGGTGTTCCCATAAGGCTTGATTCCCGGCAATAATATCTTTTTTATATACAGTCATCTGGTCTCAGTTGTCATGAATCGACCTCTTGCGTCGTACCAATTGTAAACCGATGAATGTCAGATATTGAAATATACCTGCCCAGATGAAGCCGAGGCTTCTATCCAATGCATAGAGAGATGCATTTCCAATGTGAAGTCATGGATGACATGTAACAATCTTCCTATGACTGTATATCAAATTTAAGCCATCCTGATCACCACACAAAAAATGTAATATTCACATCCTTTCACTCATACAATAAACATCAGCAACATCAACACTAAAGTCACACAGTACGAAACCTAATGTCACTCTTGACAGTATGCTTTAATTACACAATATATAATGAACATATGGAAGGCTGCATATCTGAATATGAGATGCATCAGCTCCGTTCACAATTTGTTTGGTTGATGCCACTAAAACACGTTTGTGCTCCTTAATACTTTTAATAATGGCCTATTTTAATTCACTTATATCTGTTTAATATCAGTATTTAATAAACAAACTTGAAAAAATTCAAAACTTGTCTGCCCGGATTGTCCTTAGACTACAAAATCTGAGCACACCACACCCTGCTCTGTAGCTTTCACTACAATATATTCAAAATCATGGAGACTGTAGACATAAGTACGCCATGAACAAGAAAGTCTTACACGTCTAGTCTGAACATTAACACGTCATGGACAACGATGAGTCACTTCCACATCTAGTCTGAATGATCATTATAAACTAAGTATGCACACTATTAACACAATCACGGAGACCGTCGACATTGGTATATAATGGCAAAATGGACAAGATTTCACAATTAACGTTGTCGTAACAATCAATGCAAATTAAGGACACACATTATTCACAAAATCAAGGAGAATGTGGACATCGATATGTCATGGACAATGAAGACGTATTTCTACATTTAGTCTGAACTCACAATACAATGTAGGGACGCATACTAGTGACCTAGTGGTGGCCTAGTGGATAGATCGTCCGCCTTGGATGGTCGTGCGATCGATCCCCGGCAGAGACATACCAAATGGTACTAACAGCTGCCTCGCTTGGCTCTAAGCATTAAGAGGTTCGTGTTAGGACTGATCAGCATGGTGTCAGGGTAATGTGACTGGGCGGGACAGCATGATGCATGTCTGCGGCATGATGTCCCAGTGCTAGACATCACTATAAACTCCCACACTGCAGACATCGTAGCGATATCACTGAATTATTTTAAAGCTACTTTAAAAAACCAAATCACACACACACTATTGACACAAACATTGAGACCTTGGATATTGGTACATCATTAACAATGAAGACACATTGTGACACCTAGTATGAACTATCAGTACAAACTAAGGACGTACACTTTTTACAAAATCAAGGAAACCGTAGGCATTCGTACATTACGACTAACGGGACTATGTTTACACATATAGTCTAGTCTTAATAATCAAAATAAACTAAAGATGACACTATTGACAAAATCAAGGGGACCGTGAACATTAGTGCGTCATGGACAACGAACACTCACTGGCGCATCCAGTCTGAATTGTCAATACAAACTAAGGACGCACAATATTGACAAGTCAAGGAGAATGCCGATATTGATACATCGTGGAGAACGAGGACTCACTTACACATCTGGTCTGAGCTATCAATATAAACTAAGGACACACACTATTGACACAGTCATAGAGACAGTGGACATTAGTACCTCATTAACAACGATGACGCATTGAGACACCTAGTCTGAACATTCAATACAAATTAAGGACGCACACTATTGACAAAATTAAGGAGATTGTGGACATCGATACGTCGTAGACGGAGACTCACGTACACATCTAGTCTGAACTATCAATATAAACTAAAGATGCATACTTTTGACACAATCACGAAGACCATGGACATCTGTACATTTAGGCCATCGGGACATATATACACAATTAATCTTGTCTTAGCAATAAATACAAATTAAGGACGCATAATATTGACAAAATCAAAGAGAGTGTGGACATCGATACGTCGTGGACAACGAAGACGTATTTGCACATTTATTCTGAACACGGAATGCAAAGTAGGGACGCACACTATTGACACAATCACGGAGACCGCGGATATAGGAAGTCTCATTAACTACGAATACGAATTGAGATATCTAGTCTGAACTATGAATACAAATCAAGAACGCGCATTATTGATAAAATGACAGAAACTGTGGACATTGGTACATTATGACCAACGGGGATATGTTTACACATATATTTTTATCTTAACAGTCAATAAAACTAAGTCTGCTCACAAATGACACAATAAAGGACACCGTGGACATTGGTACATCATCGACAACGAACACTCACTCACGCTTCTAGTCTGAGCAATCAATACAAACTAAGGACGCACACTATTGACCCAATCATGGAGACAGTGGACCTTGGTATTTCATTAACAGCGAAGACGCATTGGGCCACCTTGTCGGAACAATCAATACAAATTAAGGACGCACACTATTGACAAAATCAAGGAAATTTTGGACATTGTTACACTATGACCAAGATGACATGTTTGCACATATAATATTGTCTTAAAAATCAAAACAAGCTAAGGAAGTACACTATTGAAAAATCAGAGAGACCGTGGACATTAATGCGTCATGGACAAGGACGACTCACGTACACATTTAGTCTGAACTAACTATACAAACTAAGGACGCACACTATTGTCAAAATCACGGAGACCGTTGACATTGGTAGATCATAACCATCAAATACTTTTTTTTTTAAACATTCAGATTTAGGCAATGCTACGATATAAGGAAATCAATTGTACTACCAAATCATATCCAATTTTGATTTTAGAAAACTGTGTCGGCTTAAATTTTATGATTTAGTCTTTTACAATCGTATCTAATTTTAAATTTCAAAGATCTGAATGAGTTTAATTTTACCGATTACTGAGCCGATAGCTAAAATGGCGAGAATATTTAATGTCACAAAAATTTACCTTTAAATGGAATATTGTTCAATCAGGAAATAATACAATAATACAATAGAAAGATAGTAGTATTTACATTAGATCTGAAGAAAAAATAAAAATACAAATAGTGCCGAACTTATTCATTTCAAATAACTGAACAATGACAAAATGTTGAAGTCGATTTTCCACGTTTGGTTTGCGTAGCTAAAAATTACGAATCTCTGTAGAAACAGACAAAAGAATAAACATTAGGCTTTTTACGCGATCGCAAAACAACAGCATTTTATATGATATGATAATATTCTCTATGTTGTATTTTGATCTAAAACAACTCGTTTCACCAGTTATAATTAAAGATGCTTGTTTAAAAAACTTCTTGTTTTGAATTTGTAATTTTTACATAATGATTTTCGTCTTGGAAGGAATCACTGTATTTATACATATAATGTGCATGTTTATGTCATTCACACCTACAGAAGAATATGTATATTTCAAAACTGCAAATATATTTTCATGCCATTTGAAAACACTATCAGAACGAAAATATAAAACAATACATATTTCATGAGATACAAGCAATACTACCTTAGCATCTGAGGCCATGGTCTATTTCACAGTATAACATAAACAAACCAAAATAGATTAACCACCTTTTCTGAGGCAGATACAAACTTGAATAATTCATATGTGATCGTTGTATGTAGTTTCTAATCATTCACCCTTAACAAAATTCTTATGAATCCCAGCTACTCAGTTGCAAATGTTATTATAGTAAGTAAAAATCATTACTTATCTCATGCTATGTTTTGGAGACATTTTATATGTTTTCTTGTATTACTTTTCTGCAATTTTCTTTACCTCTATATTAACCAATATAGCTTACGAATTTCATGACGGTCAAAGTTCCGTGCGCGCAATGCCATTTTAATAATTGGACAAATGCAATAAAAATTACGATATAAAATCTAAATGTTTTCAAGATTTAAAGAAAGAAAATTTAATGTGATAAAATTGACGTAAAGTTTGACCTCTGAATTGGAATTGTTTTCTGCTGAAACCACAACAGATGAAGTGCCTTACCTTTAATCAGGTAAAATATTATTTTAAGTCGGGGATATTTATCTTTCATTAGAGTTCATTGATATATTTGCTTCTGCATCTCATCTGTTCAGATGGACTTATTGTACTCAGTAAATGTTTCGCTCATATCATGCGTAATAGTCCTTGATTAGTCTCCATATTTATTTGGTGCTCTTGTTTATCCCTTCTCTACCACTGTATATTCTTTTAATCAACATCATGGACAAATACGGCATCATATACTGTTTGAGGTTTCTGTAAAAATGTTTTTTTCACTTGTTAAATTTAGTGTTAAAAAACAGAATAATATCATGTCAATGTATTTTGTTAATTTGCTATAATAAAAGAATAGCAATTATGAACAGACACTATATCAGATGTAGCATGATTTCGCATTATTTGTTACACGATGTTTCTATAATTGTTACAAATCTATACCTATTAAATTCCATGAGACGCGTCGGTGAAAATAGTTTAGGTTTTTTAGTTTGAAACACTGATCTATGTATCGCGATGAGTGTCGTTTGCAAAGGCACTTGATTTCGTTCTAGTTAGACAAAATATAAGCAGCAGAGGCGGAAATCATAAACTGTTTAATACTAGTCTGATGCTGCATACAATAGTGATGGTTTTACATTATATGAGAATGCGGCGACCGTACATGATAAATACGATTTGCAATTCATCTCAACTTCAATTATTCCAGATGTACTGGTCAAGATTTATGCGCTTGTCACCAAAGCATCTGGTGTAATGTGACATTGGTCAGCAGGCATCCTAGAAATATTTTGTAGAGTGTATCTGCCCCTTAACGGTCAAAGTCAAGTTTGTTTTCTAGAACAAGGATGTAGGACACGATTTGAGTCAAAATAGGACGGAATTGCTAGGTATAAAATGCAAAGCAAAGTAAAAGATAAATTGAAATATGATGGCATGTGTAGTTGCTAAAAATGCATAAGATCTAATCCTTTATCTCTTAATTTTAGTCTTCTTATATACAGTTAATTTTCTCTGTATGTGACCTTCACTTGCTATGATATTAAAATTGCCAGCGTTGTTGTTATCATATTGTCGTCGCTACGACCAATACGAAAATTTTCATTTAGAGCGCCGTATTGATAGATGTTAAAATTGATAACAGGAAATATGAGACAATGGAATAACAAAGAAGCAGTCTTGAGGAGATGGAAACACTTACATACCTTGGCATCCTGGTCCCAATAGATTGAGGAACATAATAGGAACCAAACCTTATCAAACTGGTACGTCATGGTCTTTACAAGGAACAATTTCAGGATATTCAACAACAGAGTCAAGTCACTGCTGCTGTTTGGATCATAGACATTTAGAGTCAACATAACCGCATTAAAACGACTGCATTCATTGGTCAAACAGTTCTGATAAATACATAAATCAGACGGCTAGAAACAATCCAAAATAAAATACAAAATTAGCAACCATCCTACCGCGGCAACATGTCACCGTTGAGATAGCAACAAAGAAACTGCAGTTGGATATGAGACACTAAAGAAAACATCAGCAAACAGCTCTCGTCGAGCAGTAGAGTGTAAGCCTGAAAGACAACATGGACAAGTTTCATCGAAGAAAATATAAAGATGGAGGGTACCACATTGGGTTAGGTCATGAAGGCATCACAAAAGACGATTCAGGTCTTGATGACAATGAAAGTGATTGCGTAGGTGCGCCTACTTGCTGTGTCGTAACTATCCTCTTAAATCATTGGTTATGGAAAATAGTAAATTTGGAAACAAATTAAGGTTACATGCTTACTTCACAATTTGTACAGTTTTCGTAGCATCAAACCAAATACAAGCATTTTTATAGTCCAACTTCTACTATAGCGTATCGGAAACCAAACGTTTAAAAGCTTGACAACACCTATCGGAACGCCGGTAGTTTTTAGTGTCTATAGTTTTTCGGACCACTTCGGTTTCATCTGAGAGACACATATTCTTCTAATGTGTGTCGGCGCAATAATATACAAAAATAGAATAAATTTTGATTGCCGAAAATACGACTATGGTAACCACGTAAAAATGAACAAACACATTCACTGACTTAAAGGTGATCTTTTTAACCCTCGTATATCCAAACACTTGGGAAAGCTTGCACGCTCATAATGCAATGCGTAATCAGTCAACAATAGCCACTTATTTATACACGATATGAGCCATATTCATACATGTATAATAATAATAATAATAATAATAATAATAATAATAATAATAATAATAATGTAAACTTGTTACAGTGCCTAAAATACAACTCCATCTGTCATAGATTGCAAATGCTTAATTGTGCAATAAGAGTACAATTGAAAATATTTACATACACAATTAAACATTATTGTAATTTATTGTTCTAATTAGCTGACACAAATGTTGTACAATGATCAAGCAGTATAAAGTACAGAAAATCCTGCCAAATGTAAGCGGTAAAATATAGATAAGAAAATGTAGAGTGTATGTAACAGTCATATGAATATATTCCAATCTCTCCTCTGTCAAAAGACAATACGTTTTAAAACACATATGTCACATGAAACAAAATTTATCTTTGAGGTCGAATTACCATTTAAACATGCACAATTTCTCAAACCTGTATCTCATCCACATGTGCCATTAACCCAGTCATCCGAGGTAGATTTTATATATCTTTTCCATACTGATTTATCTCCCTTACGATTTTTTAAACCAAGATACATGTCATATTTTAATTGATTAAACAATGGTATAAAGTCTATAAGACTGTCAAATGTGATAAAATTTGTCTCATTCCCGGTATGAGCATTAAACTAATCCACAGTTAGTATTGCACAGACAGCCTACTTGTCCTTCAAGTCACATATTTTATTTGCTACACTTTAGTATGCCTGGCTTTGATGATATAACTAATCATAGAATGATTTTGAAATCCTTGTATTTTACGAATATAGTTAAACGCTTGATGCGCACGACTTACTATGCTTTTACGATATTAAAATTGAAGAAATGTTTATAAAAACTAATCTGTAGTATTTAGGTCTGCATTTTAACAAAGCCAGCCCTATCAAAAGTTTCAAAATAGTGAATAAAGTTAATCATATTTTCTCCTGAATGATGTCCATTTATAAAGATAGTTCCCATATTAAGCAGCCAAAAAAAAAACCTGAAAAATTCTTATGAAGGTCATTTAGCAGGCATATGTCAGAGTGTTCGAATTTTAAAAGATAAAGTACTAATACTACTGCTACTACTACCACTCATACTGCTTCTGCGACTACTACTACTACTACTACTATGATGATGATGAAACTGCAGAAATGTATAAACAGCTTAATATCGAAGAAGAAGAAAGTGATAAAAAAGACAGCACATATCAAACGATTTATTACAAATAAATGGTGTCTTTATTAAGCACAAACATACACACATACAAGGACACACACACACACACACACACACACACACACACACACACACACACACACACACACACACACACACACAATTCAACTATCTGTCTTACATTTACCTATCCACGTACATACATTTTGAAATTTCTTGACCATATGCGAAGCGACATTTTGTGAAAACTTAAGTTTACACAATACCATACAATGAAGCAATTTTTAAATACACATTAGGAACGTTAATATAGATGATATAATATATCCTTTAAATTGATTGATGATTGGAACAATATGACTACAAACTACAGTCGTTCTACTAACTTATGCACTATCTTGCAAACTTTCAACTGGAAATCATTGTAACCCTATAGACTGGGATTCAAATCTCGATCACTGCGTTTATCCATAAAACAGTGGGATGAACTAATAATATTACAGACATTGTATAAACTATATTTTAAACTGATCAATTGTTCATTAATCTAAAAAATATGCTTGCATTAGAAGTGGGATGGTTAGAAATAAATGTAAATTGACTACTTAAAAAAGTTTCAATTCAGGAATAAATATACAAAGTCCACATTAACTGTTACTTCAATTATTCTTTGTTTAATATAATTATCACACAGCTAGGTATGTATACTGGGTAACTTTCATGTAAAGATGTTCTAATTCTAAGGCACCCGCTTAAAGTGGCTGATATACAGGATTTATATCTATTTCCGTTTTGCGTTCACTTATACTCATTACCAGGGTTGCAACATTTATTCTGCTATGAAGATTTGTATTTCAGTTGAAGGTTTATTGCACATATAAACTATGTCGCTTTGATTGATGTATATATTTACCTATGTGTATGAGTACATAGCCTAACAGAGAGAACGTAAAGTTGAAATCGGTCAGTTTGTTTGAGAAGCAACGTTGGCGACTGCAATTGTTTTAAGGAATACGAAATGGAAATATTAAGTGCGATTTTTAAAACAAAACTGGTCATTTAAGGTGAATGTTTTCGCATTTAATTGCAATTTATTTCTATTTCAAAATCTACTTAAACGTCAGTACGCTATATGAAGTATAAACAAATCTTTTATTTACGTTCACCAGCGTAAGGACACAATTCGTTGAGTTATTAAATATTGTAGCGCAGTTATGTGAACGTGATAAAAATGTAACTTGTAATCAAGATTATACACGTAGAGGCCAATAGTTCAATGATAAGTAAACACTTTCATATAATTAATGAGTAATAAATACAATTTACATTCAAGTCAACCCTGTGTAGGTACCTAATTTAATAATACTGAGCAGTCATATGTAGGCATAACTGTTAATTAAATTCCTTGATATATTTATACTATGGCGCTCTGGGATTAAGTTTAATGGAAAGGAAATGTCTCTTATCCGTTCTTCTTTTTGTTTTGTCAGTCACTGTCTAGTCAACATTTGCCATTACAATGCATCGGATATCACGTCAAAGCACTCAACATAGGTCACGACACAATTGTTATTGATGATGATGATCAAGCAATATTTCACGAAACTTTTGTTCATGTGCTACTCGACATCAAATTGAATGCAGGTCAGCGGTCATTTAAAATAGTTCATTACGTTTGTCTGTTAGGTCAACATCAATTTTCTTTTCAGCATACTTTCTCCACATTTAATTGTCTGTCAAATTAAACGTACTGTATGAAAACATACATCGTCAATAACACTCGTAGCAATGTTATTTAAGAAACAATACATTCAGTACAATGAAGACGAAAGGTTGTTAAAGACACACATTGAGTGAAAATATACTGAAAAGGAGAACTGGCACAATATGCAAACTGTCGGTAAAATATAAAAATAGAAAACAATCGTTTCATACTGCTGCCTGGCGTATTGTATGAAGTACTAATTCAACTTAGTACTTTGAGGTGGTACAGTTGGTTATAAACTAGAAGCCTTACGGGGAAATGATATATAGAACATATTTGATAATATAATATAAAATGAAAGACATAAATAATGCCTTATATTTTATATGGAGAAACATTTTGCCTCCAAAGCATCTCCACGTAGTAGCAACATAATACGCGTGAACTAATATTTAAAGAGACGATACAGTCCTAACTGGATTTTACAGGATATTTACGCAATACTAAAATAAAATAAAAATATCCAAAATATAAAGTTGAATCCAGCTAGATATTAAAAGCTAGAAGCACTCTCACTCGAAAAGACAACAATCTAGTTGTTGCAATTTTTAATGTAAAATGGTAAAGAACATTGATTTATTCGTGGAGATAAGTACATTTATTTAAACTTTTATTCAAGGATGATATAGCCAAAACGGACACTTTACAAACGATATTATTAATTATGCCGTTTTATTTTTGTTCGAACAACATCGATCACCAGTATAACTACAGCTTCCACACATCTACGAAAAGTTCGAGCAGAAAGAACTGCCCCAAATTTAGCAACAATCATTATAACGTGTGTTTCGGATTTAACATGTATAGCTTTAACAGTTTGCTTCATATCGATACGATATATGCAGTGTAGCTTCTGCCGTGAAGTCTACCACTGCCGTCATTTTATGATATCTACATGGACTACATATTCAACGAATACTAAAATAAACCATACAAATCTTACAAGTTCAGCATCTTACCCTTGTAACGAAAATGTTTTATGTAACAAATGTTATCAAGTTTAATCAAACTAGCCTAGAAAACTGGTGTAGCCCGAGTATACAGGAAAATGTTTCGTCAGTGATGGCTCCTTAAAAATAGTAATCCCTTTGTGCCAAGAGTTTCACAGAATCAGCTAATCCGGTAATGTGGCTGGCAATATGTCGTTGCGGGATTTCCTATTGACATTTATAATTCATAAATATGCCTAAATTAGAAAATAAGTATACACATGTACCTTTATATATTGATGAGAAAGCAACTATCTGATACTAAGGTACCTTTATCTGATGACGATGAAGTTAGATAAAACCTTAATAACATATATAAAACAATTTAAATTGATCTTGAAACAATATTAAACTTCCTGTACAGCATTAATATACATGACATAAAGCTGCACACCCAGTTAGGGACCTTGCACATCCATTTTGCTTTGACGGCTTGGCAGAGTTGATATATTAATTGAACAAGTTTTATTCAGTACTGGAAAACATCGTCTTCTATTAAAATAAATCATGTAGCAGGCAATGATTGCATTGGTCGGACATGCTTTCTCTGAAGGATTAAAACGGACTATCAGATGAGAATATTTCACTGTGAGATTTAAGCAACAGATTATACCCAACCTTTATATTACATGCAGTGGTATCAAAATGGAGCATTTGCTATAGCCCATTTCGCCGGCATAGATTATTATTTGTATAAGGACCAGACAACAACGCAGCTGAAAACAATTATGTTACAAATAAAGAATGTATTGAAAATTAGACATGGTGTATGCTGTTCTTATTGATGGTGTATGTTTCTTATATAGCTATATGATTATGCATAATTGTTGTTTCGTTGCATCCAAAAACAATGTCCAGAAATAAAATGACAACTTTAAAATGTTGATACAGTCTATCGTCAGTACTAAGTATCGGCTTTCCAAAAGCTGCTATAAACTGTGATATTGCAGAATAACTTGAAGACGACGGAATAGAAGATACAATATAAAGAATTATGTAAGCCAGGTCAACATATGCAGAGCACCAATATATATACCGACCTTAGAAGTATTACATATTAGTCACCAAATACGAACACAAATATTAAAGGAAACACATCACAACAGCATTGGTCGGAGGCCTGGAAACATTTTGCTTATCATCATTTCAAAGACTGACCACGAATAAATACACATTTAGTGATATTGATAGTAATGTTTACACGGTCTGTTATTGGTCGCGGTTTTGAAATAGGTTGAACATGTGTATCATCATTCTAGTGTATGGATCATCATAAAGTGCATTAAATGGTACTAGAAAATAGTTTCATTTATAATAGAACTATATATGATTGTGATAATAAAGTAAATATATGCATATGTAGGAAACCGTTTCGTTACTGAAATATAAGCATACAGTGCAACGCAACATTTGCCGTGGCTTAATTGCAAAGAAAAGAAATCTTACAGATATCTAACTATACATTCTACTGAATTAAACGAATTTCGACCTATTTCATCACAGTTTAACTTAGTTGCCAAGCTGATACTGTTTGTAAATATAATGAGACTGTACCAGAATAGAGTTTGTATATTTTAGATGATTGGACATAAGTGTTTACATATCCAGCTCCTTGCAAAATATCACATAATCTAACTTACCTTCTCTTTTAAAATAAATGTTTCTTTTTCCACCACTATGCTTATTCAACTAACACATTATAATAAATCATTATTTCCTATCTCTCCCTCTTCCTGAGCTATTTACAAATTGAAGAATCAAGACTTGGTGCTTTAAGTGACTTTTATCTTTAAGTGACTTTTATAATATCTGTGAGACGAAATTAAAAAATTTAATGACATACAAGAATCACGAACATTTAAATCATTAGATTGTGAAATAATTTAACAGCCATGTTCTGACTTTCTCAAAATATTTAACGAATCGTATCCTAGGGCATGCATGATATATCTACAGGACAAATTTATTCCTAAAATCAAGTGATTGTTTTGTGACCTCTATTCAAAATAAAGACCAAATTAGTTGTTGACTTGACCTTGACAATCGGCCTTGATGTATGAATTTAATAATACAATATTGAATAATTAGTTTTACTATAACAAAAACCAGCCAATGATTAAATATCATAAATGTAAATATCGTAGCCACAAGTGCCTTAAATAAAACTATATTTATAATATTGATATCCGTAGCAATAATGAGAATGTATTATTATTGTGAGTAATACTACTACTAATAATTCTATTATTATTTTTATTTGTATTATTATAGTTGTCGTTGCTGTTATAATTATTTGTCAAGAGCAATTTACTTTCAGTAAGGACAATGGCTACCAATGAGAAAAACTTTATAGCCACCGTTGTCAGAGAGTCATTCGTCATTAGAACATGGCCATACAGTGGAAAAACATTTTACATTACATTTGTAAAGGACAACAAAACCCTTATGAAAGCGTTGAGCATAGCCTTCACCGGAAGTCAGGACAACTTGGTCGGTAATGAGACAGATCGACTGAGACTAAAATACAATGATAATGCGAAGAAAGTCTCTCTAGAATTATGGAATTTAAGCAGAAATGACGAAGGTCTATATCAAATTGATGAAAGTATGTATGAAACCTCAAGCCATACGTTCAGCAGAAAAGAATTCAAATGGAATTTCCAGTTAAACGTTTTTGGTAAGCACGACATTCAACGAAATTCAATGTGTGTCTATTTTGATTATATATATATATATATATATATATATATATATATATATATATATATATATATATATATATATATATATATATATAATCAAAATAGACACACATTCCCTCGAATTGTGATTCAAAATAAAATCATTTTAAACTAAATGTTGCACAACATAAATTCATAATAGACCATTAGGAGTTAAATCATAGCAAACATGTTTGAGAAATGTATTTGCCATATGAAAATGGTATCGTCTTTTGAAAAACAATTTTAATTAGACTTTCGAGCTAGTAAAAGTATTGATAAATATCTTTGATGTTTTAAAGGAAAAAATATTTTCCGACATTTTCCATCACATATTAAGCATATTTGCACGTTATACACTTAGCTAATACAATTTAAATTGCTCGTGGTAAAGTAGCTGTAGGTAACTGCCTGGCATACTGAATTATGCTTAACAGAGGCAAATACATTATTTTCCAATCAGCTGTTATCTGCCTCGATTGATTATGCATATTTAAATGTGTGCGAGTGTATGTGTGTGTTTGTGTGTGTTTGTGTGTGGTTGTGTGTGTGCGTGTGTGTGTGAAAGAGAGGGGGATATATGGTGGTATTTAAAGTAACAAATATATAATTTATTTGGCCCAGATGCTGACGAAATGAAGATAGGCAATGTTGGAGAAAACATTACCATCATGAAATTTAAGAAGTCAAATTTATATTCCCCTCTGTTATACTATTACGAGCAGTTAGTTGCAAAGATTTTTCAAACCGAATGTACAGTAAATAACGTATCACACCTTTATGGCCGACTAATGTGTACAGAAGACATTAATACGACGACATTCATGATTGAAATACAGAATGTTACACAGAGGGATACTGGAATATACAAGCTCGTGTACAACGAGATCAACGACATCGAGTGATGCTTTACAAACATTACAGGTATTTGTACGATCAACGTAGCAAAAAGACACACACAGTATTACTATTTCAACGAAAGGCATAATCTCTGCTAAGGAATGTATTCTTTAATGAGAACAGCAAGGCTGTCTGAATCTTTTTAGATGGTCTCTTCTCTGTATCTTTACAAAAGCGAATATGCAAAGGTGATATTGACATTATTTTGTTAGTCTAGCACAGTATCTACATCTTTTTACCTAAAGTGTAATATTGTATTTAATAGAAAATCAATCTATATGCAGGTGTTTGAGAGATTTTCTCGCGACCTCCTAATGACATTAATACTTAAATGAAAACCTAAAGCATACTGCGTGGATTTTTACATATGACTTTTGCGTAATAAAAATGTAGACTTTTTGATTAGATTGAATATTCCCTTGTTTCCATTTATGTAGATAAACATATATTTGGCATGGCTGGAGGGAAAGTAACAATCAGCTGGTATTACAGCCAACAAGGGATGAACCGTACACTACGACTTATTCACCCAAATGAGGGGGTAATGATGATGCTGACACCATCTAATAATTCAACAATCATGAGTAATTTTCCGCATCGTGTGTTATACATCGGTGATATATCAAGAAGCTACATGTCATTCACTCTGTTGAATTTAAGCAAAAGTGACACAGGCATCTACACGATCGAGACTCTACATGGAAATATTATACCAGGTGGAAAAGAATTGATTGTGGAAGGTACCCATGGTTTCTTACTATTTAAATATAATTATACTAGTTTCTTTCACAAAATATATAGACCAACGATACAGCCAGAAGATCTAACGAGAGAAGCTGAAATATATACATATATTCTACACATTATTATTTAAATAACATGCATATTTCATAAGTGGTCCCGTTGTGCACGCACAACACGTTTCCTTCCGTTAAATTGTCTCTTTTATCACTTTTCTACACGCTCTTTTTTAGAATGTTTACCTGCAAACGGAAAATACCGACAATCTATCATTGTATTGCAGCCTAAGATTCTAAAAGGCTGTGCTGTAAAAACATATGAAATTAAACATGAATGTACCATTTTATATATTTTTAATCTTTAAAACATCTCCGCATGTGTGCCGTATATAAACATATACGGCAATGTTCCAGTTGGAATTGAATGTAAAGGAAATACAGAATTTAATGAAAGTTATCCCTATATACATATATATAGATAGATAGATAGATTGAGAGAGAGAGAGCTAAAAAGAGATAGATAGGTAGAAAATAGGTACCGTATTGCAGCAAGATTGTAAAGGTTCAGTTATTATTTTCACACATATCAGTAAGACTAAATTGTTGCATTTTATGGCATTTGCGTTAATATGTATTTATCAGATGAAAGAGGAAACAACATGGTGTACCTTTCGGGCTAATAACATAAAAATGATCTAAATAGCATCTATTTCATATTATTATGCATCGATAAGAAGCGTTACATCCTTTTATACTTGGTTTATGTTATCCGTAATATTCATGTATAAGTACAATCATTTCAGTACGAATTTAATGCTGATTTCATTATTATGAAAGCCAAATGGTAACATTATTCACTTATATACTTCATACATCACACGAAAATTTCGATTAGTATTTACATCTTCAAAGTCAGAAAACACCGTTACATTAAATATAATTACCAAATATAATAGAATGCAAACGTAGGTCATCTACCGCATGCTAATGTATTGGAACGTTGACACATTGAGAATTTAAATATATGTTTGAATCAAGGGATATAAATGGCATTATGCTTCATCACGTTTTAAATTAAACTTATGAAATTCGTTGAATACTTTCAGTACCATGTTCCTTTTGGCTCGGAATCTGTTCAATTCGTTTCAAAACGTTTGCAATAAGCACAAGACCCATATAAAGCTGGGTTTGATTTGTATATTGTATTACGAAATATATATGAAATGTTGAGAGCGCAGATATATTGGAAATTGGTAAACTCTATATATATATATATATATATATATATATATATATATATATATATATATATATATATATATATATATATATATATATACACGCTTTATACTAAACAAAACTGGTAAACAATATGTTCAAATTTATCTTCTAATGATTTCCCTATATACGTACATATATAGATATATGTGCATCTTTCTATTCTAGGCATATTATATATTTACGCTATATGCCTAGTTGCTTTATACTAAACAAAACTGGTAACCAATATGTTCAGATTTATCTTCTAATGATTTCATTATATAAGTACATATATAGATATATGTTTATCTTTTATTCTAGGTATATTATATAGTTACGTTATATGCCTACTGATATGATGACTAACAGAACACGGAGCATATTTATTTTGCATACATCCATGTACAATAAGTTTTGTGTCTTGCCAAATATCAAAGATATGGCGAGACCGTAGAGATCATGGAAGCTGGCAAGGAATATGTTTAGCGTTTAGCAATGAAAAGTGGGAAACAATAGGTTATCTTTTATTTACAAATGAGTTCCATATATAAGTATGTATATATATTTTCGTCATATGACGTTGTTTTCTTAGTATTTGTAGTATTTGTCTACAGATAGTATGACTACAAACACATGGAGCAGTGTTACACTTTATACAATCTTCACTAAGAACCCAGCCAATATTTGGCATGATCAGTCAAGGTCATTGCAACAAGGTAAGAACGTTTTCACTTAAATTTTATATGACTTTATAAAGATAAAATGCGACAACCTTTGCTCATTATAAAGTTATGTTTTCTCGTTTTAGACATTTACATACACCTTAAAGACATTTAAATTCGTAATTATGAAAAAGTCTTTGTTTTGGTACCTATAATCTACAGGTATTGATACGCTAGGACCAGGTAGTAAGTTATAACCTAAATGTACGGTACTGAATAATGACGAAGTAGTATAAATATTTTTTCATTTTTTTATATTCGCGTCCTTGCATTTCAGACACTTGCTGCATATAGAATCTCTAATGCAAAATTTAGCGACGCTAAAATAATGATAAAAAGAAAGACCCCCCTCCAAGAATATATAAGAATCAAGGATACTGAAAACATTCGGGTAAAAATGAGAAGCATTTCGTGAAGAGAAAATAAATGAAAAATAATGAAAGAGATACACACTATATGTGGCAAATGTGCTACATGCAATATGAACATTATGTCAGAAAGAGGCAACATTATCCAAAATCATGAAGAGGTACATACATACATACATACATACATACATACATACATACATACATACATACATACATAGTGTCAGGAACATTAACAAACCCCTTAGAGAGTTATCAAACGGTCCAGTCAAGCAAGACCCGATGTGTGATTAGAACCAGCAGACAAGACGTAATTAGGGACATTATCGTACTTGGACAGTACTATATTTACCCAAATTTCCGCCATTTCCGCCACCGTATGTTATAATATTAGCGTGTGAGTTAGGGGTAGTATTGCCGACATTTGCTTTTTTAATGGATTATCCGAAATGGCTCATCCATGTTGGGCCAACATTGCGTCAACGTTGAAGTCGACGTGGAACTAATATGCCTAAATTATGTCAGGCAACCGCCATTTCACACTTTTGTCCACTTTTGGGTCAGCATCTCATCTGAACGTTCACACAACGCTAAGCGCTTGTGATCCAACATGGGATCAATGTCTGCATTGCACGATAACCCATCTGGCCAAACTATTTCTGAAGACTTGAACCAACGGAGGATAAAATAGCCACGTTGGGTCCACACTGAGTACAATTTGATATCCATTGGGCCAACATTGACATAATGCCACGGTGATGAAGAAAAATGGCATTTTACATTCTTTTGCGATTTCACACGATATTATGCATGAATTGATATGCTTAGTTTTGTGAATATCCTGACTGTTTTAATCTTCAGTTAAAAGAACAATTCCTTGCTAAAAAAATGTAATTACATCAAATTAAAGGCATATTGCATAAACGGTAATGCTTATCTATACCGGCAATGACATACGGCTACCTAAACCATGCCGACTGGTTCAAACACGCACATACAAATAACCACACACACACACGCACAGACACACACACTCTCTCTCTCTCTCTCTCACACACACATATGTATATAAGATAGAGAGAGGGAGAGAGAGAGAGAGAATTATAACTATACACCAGACAGAAAGGAAAGTGCTCTCCTTGGATCTATAAAGGAATGCTGTGAGTGATTTGATTTTTAACGTAGCTTTAGCAATTTATCATATCGCTACGATGTCTGCAATGTGGCAGTATATAGTGATGTCTAGCACTGGGGCATCATGCCGCAGACATGTAACATGATGTCCCACCCATTCACATTATCCTGACAATAGGCCGACCAGTCCTAACACTAACCTCTTAATGCTGAACGCCATGCGAGGCAGCTGTTAGTACCATTTTTGTAAGTATCTGGTATGACTCGGCCGGGGATCGAACCCACGACCTCCCGCATCCGAGGCGGACGCTCTAACCACTAGGCCACCGGAGCGGTATATAACGGAATGCTCGACAATAGTAGGCGTAATTAATATTGTAATAGAAATAATACAATCGTACAGGTTAGATAATTTTCAATTCGTACTCTGCGGAAATTCGAAGCCAGGTCCATGTATAAATGGCACCCATCGCCCTGTTTGCACACACGAGCTCATATTCCATCACGACTAAGCACACATCACCAAAAATGATCTTACTCAATCGGTGTTACACGCACTAGTGTGTAGCAGACACTCGTTTGACGACCTAGTAATTAATTCTCATCTACCGATACAGTCATTCCTAATTAGTAATAAATATTCATTCACTTATAATGTCATGGTCTTGAACGATTCACATAGCTAAGTATTCACATGCATATTATTTAGACAATCCGACTGGCAATGTAATTGTAGGAATCTGGAGGTTATGTCGGATTAGGTCGGACTTGATTTTGATCAATATCGAAACACAGCACTTGGAAGTAGTTGAAAAAAGCTAAATCGAGGTATACAAAATGAAATTTGAAACTCCCCTGCTAATTTGCCTGGCCCACTACCTGAGATGCAAGCATCCTGGGCCATTTGGTATTAGGGCCCCGGTCTTTACTACTTGCAGTTAATAATTTGATAAACTATTTGATACAAATTGATTTTTAGGCCGAACCCTTTTGTTATTTCTTTCGAAATTAGAATTTCGAGATCTTTGTGCCTCAACTACTATTTGTTGCTACCATATTGCAGAACTTTGTTTGGTATATAATGTCTCTCAACGCAGTCGATCTTGTCTTCATGTTATCATTGTGCAACCTACTTTAATTGTGGGATATAGGGTGGTAAGATATGATTCTCAAGTAGAAACGACATGGTATATTATTATTCTTAATTCGGACTTCATATTTCTATATTACATTCACGTTGAATGTATTTATGGCGTGTGTATCCTTAAGGCTGTTACGAAATAGAAAATGTCTAAATGTAGTTGAACAATTATAGGATGTGTTGATTTAGTTATATTCATGAACTATACAATGGTTCTGTGTCCACTGTTTACGAATGTACTAGTTTCAAAGGACACACTTTCATCACTCTTTTCATCATATGATCCACATGTAAAAATTAACAATAGGATCATCAAGAAATTGAAATGGACCATTTTAGTCAAGAAAGGTTTACATGTGCACAGGAAGGTTACCAAAAACCAGCCAATGAAATACAAAGTTAAATAGGTAACATGCACATAATATTCAAGATTAACGTAACACGATATATATATATATATATATATATATATATATATATATATATATATATATATATATATATATATATATATATATATATATATATATATGTGTGTGTGTGTGTGTGTGTGTGTTAGTAATTAAGAAATAGAAACCTACTTTAGCATCAGTTGAAGCACAGTACTGTATTTGTATTATAGCGACTTTACAATTACGTCAAAATATACGACATAGTTGTTGAAATGTGGATAGTTAATTAGGTACGATTATGCCTATAAGCGACATCAAACTATCAATGTTCCACAAGTTCTTATTAAATACGCGTTCAAGTGTTGTTGGCCTAATATAAATGTTGTACCCTGAGCATTTGGACTACCGCAATGATAGGCATAGGCATCATTTCATTCTGGTCAGACTGTAATTTGTTTTTATCAAAACAGGCCTTCATATCTTTTCTGATAACTTGTTGATTACAGTATTGCTCCTGTGGTTTTGATCTGATGTAAAAAATATCTAAGAAATTGATTGAACTTGTTCATATCGTTATTTTTATACCGCTGAATATTTTTAATTATGAATTTTAATTCTGCTATTTGTCTAGATGTGATTAATATAAACAGTTCGGTCGTTTAATCTGTCATATTAGTTTTATATAAGGAACATTGCGCTAAGATGAAAGGATTATCATGTGTAATATATATTGTAGAGATACATTAAGTAACGATGATTGAACAGGAAGGTGCAAGAGAGGGCAGTAAGGCTTCTTGCGCGGATTTAGAACAGCGGTAAGAGTTTTTGGGTGAACAAAATGAATATCGGACGGGTTACATATCGTTATTGCAGTTAATTTAAATGTGATGTCTTAAAAGAGAAAGGTGGATAGTTCAACCCATGGTTTTATTGCAACGGTGAGTTCATTCATGTGAATCCTATTTAGATGGATGATGAAATATATGGGAGATTTAAAGGGCACCTTGGAGCGAATAGGAATAACTACATAATGGGGTTATTTTGCTTGTCAAGTTAAAAAGTTGCATCTATTAAAGAATGGACAAAGTGAAATATGTTGGTGATTTATATTTTTCCTCTATTCAGGGGATGTTGTTTTTTTAATGGTATAGGTGGCCGCCTTGACAAGTTTCGATAGTCTAAATAATGGGACAAATGAAAGACAGTACAATGGCGGAAATGATACTGCCTTAAATTCGGATGACTCTTATAATCGTAGTCAGTTTTCGAAACTGAAAAGCTTACTACTGTATAACTTTTATCATTATCTACTGTACGCTCCCTTATCAATTTAGCGTATGAAAGTTCGATGCAATATTAAAATAAATGATTGCATGATTAAATTGTTTAATAAAGTTTTATTGCAGAGGACTATTACAGGCAAGCAGGATGGATAACAATCATATATATATACATACAGTTAGTGTACCGACCTACTTCGTTCCTGTCATCATCGTAGCGGTTACAATATTCAGTCTTATGGTATACTGTATAATATGGATTTTGCGCAGAAATACCAGAGGTATGGAAACATATATATATACTCTAGGTGTAGCTGCTATTTAATTAATGATAATGTTTCTATTTCACTTTTAATTTAAATGCAACTTTGACATTGCTGGTGTATGTTTGTTACTGATACCCAGATCCTCACAAATTTATGCCGACAATGTTCAGTATCAAAGGTTCAAAATGTTTGAAGCACAGTAACATTTATCCTGTCATTGTCTCATAACACGCTCCGTTTTTATTATTTTGCTCACCACATTGAATTCCGTAGAAGTGTTTATTTCATTTGATGGAGTTTACTTGCAATACATAAATAATGTCCATTGCATGCATGTATGCATCGAAATCGCTTCGAATTATATTAAACATTACAGTTATTAAAAATAATCTCTCCTTCATAAAAATAGTTTTTTTACTATAGATAAAACAAATGTAAACATAATCAAACATTCTCTATCACGACTAGCAAGAGTTTTAAAAGTTAAATATTTTATTCTCATACACTAAAACCGAGAAAGCTGAAGAATTTATGAAATAAGAGTATCATTTGGTAAAGCTGTTTCAATAAATCACCAATACTTATTATTATTGTAGTCCGACCAAATCCACTAGAGGAATGTGGTACCGATTTATATATTACGCCTATTAGTGAAGACAGACATATGCCAATACCATTGATAAAGGACATATGTGCGAGTCAAACAAACAAGACACAGAATGAAGAATCTGACTCCAACTTGACGCTCTTACATGATAACCCAGGTCGATGTATGGATGGTTATGAAACGGTTGACATGTCAAGGAATGATTATACTGAGAGTACATTTAATAATAAAGAAAACATGTATGAGTCGACCGAAACTATTAACCCAGTAGTTAAGGATACTTCTGGGTATTTAACAGTGATTGTGTGTCAGATTCCTCAGTTTGAAACATATCTTTAGTGTTTTCATCTTCGGTTATTTCTATATTACACGAGGATTTAAACAATTTCAGTTTCATATGGAAATATGTTTATCATTCTTTCATAGATGGATGGAAAACTGGACAAAATAATAATTTACGATAACTACTTTATTTTGTTTTGAATAGTCAAGATTCTTGATCACAATTAGTCACGCATACATGGAAAGACTGATTAATTGATATTTGTACTTTGTTATGCTCTGATGCGAATGCTGTGCAAACAGATCATCTTCGTGTAAATATGATGTGAATATACACATTGAAAGCTTTAGTTCGTAATATTCGATATATATATATATATATATATATATATATATATATATATATATATATATATATATATATATACTTTATAGCAACTTCTAAAAACAGTCACGTGCTAAGTAATCATTGTAAACACTAAAGCAGAGAACACAGACGTTGTATGCGTTAAAAATTGAATACAAATATTGTCAGCTTGATAAGGTTGTTGTGATAAATGAATAATCTGATTTTGATATAATATAATAACAAATGAAATTAAAACTATATTTACAAGTATATGAGGATTGGGAGGAGGCGGATTCAGATATTAATAATAATCATAATCATCCAAGGTAAAACGCCAACATTGTCATGACTTAGGGGTGTGTCAGATATACATCTCGCAAAAATGCCCCATCGTTGCTTTCAATGTTGTTGCACGGGCGTTTTAACCACATTATTTTATACATTTAGCAAACACCTTAATTTCTTTTTATGTAGCCGCTTTATCTAGCGTAACCGGTTAATGAACACGAAATGGAATTTACAGAAAAGAAAATTGGTTACTCACTATTCTTGCCGGTGATGAATTCCCATTGAACTAGTCTTTAAAAGTATCACATCCAGGAGTTATTTGCATGTCCAAAATAACAACACATACTTTGATGTGAATATTGAGCTTCTACTTTAAAATATTAAAAACTATTCTGTTGAATGTTCGAAACAATGTATGTTCTACCATTCATGGGTTTGCTTGTTCGTTGTTGACGTAGCTATTAGGTTACTAATAGAGTTCCTCTGTTTTAATAGAATCTACGTGGCAGAAACCCTCAAAGATAATTTATACGCTTTAAAAAATAAACTAACATTAAAATATAATAAAATTATAAAACATATAAATTATAAGAGTTTAAAGTAGCTTCTTCTGAGTATATAGCTATATAAACTGTTAGTTGCCGACTCACATAGCTTTATATATTGTCCTTCAGGTGCTTCGGCAAACGACAGTTTATGCCATGATAAATTCAGAAAACATTAAATTCTTTAATATCTCACATCTTTTATGTACGGACGGTATGCTATGGGACCCAAGAAGAGATGAAAAAACGAGCAATATACATATATTACAGCCGAAAAATTCGTCTCTGGAAATCTAATTTTCTGTTCATTGACTTCGGAATTTGTATATCGACTGTTAAGGTATTACCGAAAACTGATATACGGATGAATTCATGTTCATGAGAGAGGTCTAGATGACTCTTTTGGCATATATTATTTGATTCATTTTAAATGTATTATGACATACGCAATAAGCGCATAAATCATCCTAAAGTACACATCAATTAGTCGATAAATGTATTAAAAGCACATTGATGATTCTCTTCTGTAGAGGTAAATTTACGTGTTTATTACAATGGGATAAATTATCTAAACCTCATTAACTAGAGTGACCTGGTATATTATTTGGTCGCAGAGAAACATACGGAACAAAGTTTAAAATATGATGTATTTTCTTAGAAAGTGTAAAGCGTTGCATAAATATAGCACATAATCACAATTAAGATTTGTTTTGTTTTGTATGCATGCAATCACTTTCAAATGAAACAGAAGAAAACGTACCTATGCAAAAAGTTAAAGTGAAATAATCTATCTATCCTTCTGTCTATATATCTATTCTGTTAATTACATGCATTTATATATGTTACTTTCTTAAACGTCTCCGGTGCTTTCCTTGATTGCGGACCACAAACTTACGTTTTGGACGTTAATAACCGCATACATATTGATCTGATGTGATGTGATGTGATTTTTGATTTTTAACGTAGCTTTAACAATTTTTCAGTCATATTGTTACGATGTCTGCAGTGTGGCAGTTTATAGTGATGTCTAGCACTGGGGCATCATGCCGCAGACATGTAGCATGATGTCCCACCCAGTCACATTATCCTGACACCAGGCCGACCAGTCCTAACACTAACCTCTTAATGCTGAACGCCAAGCGAGGCAGCTGTTAGTACCATTTTTGTAAGTCTCTGGTAAGACTCGGCCTGGGATTGAACCCACGACATCCCGCATCCGAGGCGGACGCTCTAACCACTAGGCCACCGGAGCGGTCATATTGATCTCTTGTCACCATATCCCAATATGGTAGTAACTGTATTGATAGCCCTGCTATCATTGATGCAGACGTTAGATAATAGGATGATGGTATTGGAAGGGATGAAACGATAAATCTAGTTCTGGTTTCTCTGATACAAATTCAATTAATGTTTAATTACAATAGTATGTATACAATATTGCAAATGCTGCCGGAGAAACTTGATCAAAAAGAATCAACATTACAAGCCGAGTGAGTCGGAAAGAATTTGAACTACTGGATATTGCTTGCTTGCTTTTATATTCGGAAATAATTGGTGATTATCCATTTGAACGTTTGTGAGGCATGTAGAACAATGCGATTAATATTCTTTTACAAGCACAGAATAACACTAATATTCACAAGGATTTCGAGAGAGAAATAAGTATAAAACATTTCAAATCGTACGGAAAAGAAGAAATAACAGTGAAATAATATATCCCAATATATCATGCGAAACTATTCATAATAATCCTAAAGAGCAAAGGAGAATAAATGTGTCAACGTTCATTATCTGATACGAGTTCATGAAAATTTGTTATGAGCCAAACGAGTTTAAGTTCGAAAAGCGTGCGTGCACATAATGATTTCTTTTGTTCAGCAGCTATAAATTTAAATATATTGTAAATAACCGGAAAATATAAAAAGTAAAGAAAACATATGTAACGAGTTATAATTCTTCATCACTGAGGACGAAAAATTAAACAAATGTCATATGTTAGATAATTACACTTTGAAAGTTAAATCATAATTTTAAATTATTCACGGAAAAGCAAAGATGGTTATTTGATGACGACGAGAACTACTTGGCTGTTACTATAGCAAATGTGATAGACGCTGAAACTCACTTAAAACGGTATAATAGCCTCAAATAATCCATCTTTTAGGTCGATAAGTCCAAAACAGATAATCTCGTTCAGTCTGCTTCCGCTGTCAAATTATGTGCTAAAACAATATTTGACAGTTGCAGTTAGTTGAAAGCTGTCTGATAGAATATTTGGAATTGGCAACGCTAGTTTTGCTGGTTTCATATTGTGTTGAAACCTGATATTTTGCTGAAAATATGGAACGTTTTCAGCGTCAGCAAGACCGTAAAGAGGTATCTAGTACCTTAGATCTAGGACTGAACTTATCAAAAAATATCGAAATGGTACAGAATATGATTCCCACAGCTGGCAAATCGCATCAGGTTTACACAAAAGACCACGTACAGAAGGATAATTTATGTTGGAGTTATGTAGACAATAAGGAAGATGATTGTTTTTCATGCGAAACCTCTCATGAAAAACTCCCCAAAGGTTTTGAAACAGACAATCGTTTAAAATCATGCTTTAGATCCGAACTGGTGAATATTATCTTCGAACTAGTTGATTTCTGATCTTCGTTAATGCAGTGGACACAAGACAGATGAAAAACTAAAGCTAGAATGAGAACAATTAGACAATCAGCAGAACATGTTGTATTCTGTTTGCAATCAACTTTCTCTGCCAATAATTATAGAACTATGGATAGGGTTTTCTTGATTGCTGGGTCAAATCCACAAATGACCGTTACAAATTCCCCTGCCAAACATTCTGCCAGCTCTACTATGTATACAACAACAGTTGATAAAGACACCAAGGAATCGATTTCCCCTAGGAACGAATTGTAACTTTCTAGATCAAGGTAATTGTGGATAAGGATTTGTTTGTTTAGTCAATTATAATAGTACGAAGGTATCCCAGTGTCAGATAAGACGATGTTTGTATTGTCTAGCTAATTTCATTGAAGTGTAAGATTGAAACTTGGAAGAATACAACTATTCTGTAGCAGATGACTTTTATCTTGGAAGGAATCATTATATTTATACATGTAATGTACATATTTATGTTATACACACATACTAAAGTATAATAAATTTAAAAGTCTATTTTCGTTCACATTGTAAACACAGTTTTAAGAAAATATTTAAACAAAACTTATTTTATGCGATACATGTATGACATTTGTTAACATCTGACGTCATGTTCCCTTCCTGCGTAAATTACAATCAAAATAGCTTTACCGCCTTTTTCAATCAGATTTAAGCTTATGTTATTCATATATGACCATGATATGTATAATCGTCTACAGTTGCAAAAATCTTTCTGAATCTCAATTATTCAGTTGCAACTGTTATTACGTCAAGTAAAATATATTACTTCTCCGATTCTTTGCAATGTAGTTCTTTTCTTTGTATAGATTTCATATTGTATTCTTGTATTACTTTTCTGTTCTTTTTTCCGGATTACAGCATATACATTTCATGACTGTCATAGTTCCGTGCAAGCTAAGAAATGATTTTAATTGGAAAAATACCAAAATATTACAACGTTATATCCAAATATTTTAAATATGTTTAGTAAGAAAGGTTTATGATATAAAACTGGCGTCAAATTTGATCTCAAAACTGGGATAGTTTTTATTTTAAACCACAAATACCTTCAAACCATCCTTACATAATCAGGTTAAAGATTAATTCTTTGCAAACGGTGATAAATATCTTTTGTTAGAGTTGTTTTTAAACATATATTTGATTTTTGAGTATCACCTGTTTAGTTGCAATTATTATAATCAGTAAAAATATTATGTCGCCCAAACCATGTGCAATAAATGGAGGTCAGGATAAAATTGGAATTGCTTGTTTGTCCTTTTAAAGCGTAGCTTTGCTCATAAAAATACCACTCGGTTAATTTCAACCCTTGTAGTATCATTACCCTATATTCATAAAATGATTTTGTGATCTCCAAAACGTGATGTAGGAACAGTACTACACAATTTAGAGTAACAATACTACATAGCTCTCCTGCTATCCCACAAATCCATGTAGTAACATTACCGTATTTCCATGCACTGATATTATGAAACCCAAAACCTTTAGTAGTAGCAACACTACCTAGCCATCCATCAAACTTTATGTAGTAACAATACAACATAGTTATCCCCGAATCTCATGGAGTAACATTACCCTATTATTCCAGTCACTGATAATGTGAGCTCAAAAACCTGATGTAGTAACAATACTACATAGCAATCCTCCAAACCCTTTTAGTAAAATTACCTTATTTCTAGGTACTGATATTGTGATCTCCAAGACCTAATGTAGTAACATTACAACAACTAATGTAATAAAAACACAACAACACTACATAGGTATCCACCAAAACACAAGTAATAATAGTTGTCTATATTATGCTGACAGCGAAAACATCTTTTGCTATCACCAAAACCTGCTTTATTAACAACACCAAATTGCCATCACCAAAACCTTATGTAGTAACAATGGCATATTGCTTATTACGAAACACATGTGCAAAAATATACTTTATTCCCAGAGAACAGTGCTACACCAATTGTTTAAAAGGATTCATTGGTAAACATCAAATTCATGTAGTATATTTCCCCATTTTCATGTAAAAGTGTTCCACTCTTTGTATGCCTCCAAATACCATTATTTCCAAGGTAATATTTTGTACCATTGCTTTGATCTTCAAAACATTAGTTGTTACTTTTATTACAAGTCTAAGATGTACCGATATGCCATACTATTACTTGCTAATGTAGCAATGGGTCACAAAGATTTGACAAGGAATCGATGGATAAAGTTTACTCAGGTAGTACACGATGTAAAATTGTTCTAGTGTAGTAAAATGTATTCACTATGGTAGCGAAAATTTGGTGATAAAAAGGGACAGATATACAAGTTATCTTTACAGTCCCGAAAAAGACACTGCGTTTTACGAACCCTAAAATTTGCCCACTGCTAACAAATTACATGTACGGCGATACACTCCGTCACCAGTACACTGTTTCAGTTCCACGGCTGCTACAGTCCCCGGACACTTGGAACACTTCCAAACACTCAGAAAACTCCGAACATTGGACGATCAGGACACCCCGGACATTAGACACTCCAGACAGAGACACTCCGGACATCCCGGACATTAGACGCTCAGGACACTCCGGACACAGACAGCGACCATCCGGACACAGGCAAAGACACTCCTGTCACAGGCAGCGACACTCTGGGCACACAGGCAACTACACTCCGGTCATACAAACAGCGACACTCGGTCACAGACAGTAGACATTCCGGACACCCCGGACATTAGACATTCCGGATACCCCGGACACCCCCGACACAGGTAGCTGAAATTATGTCCAATACCGTGTACTATAAGTAATGACGCTATACACGGTAAGTTATATAGGTTACATTATCAGCACAATAATTACAAAATGACAGGTTCACAAATAACCTAATCCTACTCAATAAGAATCGTACTATATTAAACAGTTCTCAAAAAATGTAGGTTTACATTACTAATATAAATCCCTTGCTAAGTCGAAAACGAGAATAAAAATATGTGCATTATACTGTGTAAACCAAAGCTACATAGCAAACATACAAACATAAACGCGGTAATACAGTAGTTATACCTTATAGACTAGAAATTAAAAAACCTACATACCTCTACAGCTTAAGATGTGCAAGTCCTTGAAGCAGACTGCCCGCTGACAAGAATATTTCGTATTGTAAAGACATGTTCATACGGTGAGGTGTTTATACACACACCGTCTGTGCAAAGTAGTTATTCGGTTCGTCCCATCGAGAACACTTCGTACGTGCGGCATGGGATGAACTGAACTCACTTTTTTGAAGTACGACACAATGTACATAAATCACCCACGGGTATCGCTGTACACAAAAAACGAAACCCGAGTCCAGGTATTCAATAAATAAAAGAGTTTAATTCCGTGACACCCACTACGTTCCTTATCCCCACGAAATATTGTGTCACAACAAATTAATTATTAGTATGATTAACACTAGCTATTAAATTGAAGTTCTGTACAAAGGTTCTGTATACATTTTGATTATATCAAGGATAAACTTACACCAATTCCAACATTCTTATCTCTAGTTGACCTTCAGGACCTGGTTGCAAACTTCTTTCATGACAAAATTCAACCCATTAGATATAAGCTTGACAGTCAAGTTTAAATGATCACCATATAGTTATGATATGAATATGCACATCAACCTTTAATAGTTGAATCTGCCTAATTGATTTGGTACATACAATTGGGCATAAAAGAAATACGTGTTTCCAATTGCACTGTTTTGAAAATTTGGGTTGGTAGGTAATTTTGTTTTAAAACAATATGCGAACTCAGAAACTGACATCACTGCTGCTTGAATGGGTAGATCCAAAATTACCCTGACTAACCGCTGATATCAATAATTCTCTCTTATCCAGGAAATTCTCATCATTTTCGTAAAACTCCAGAATGTAAAACCTCTATTAAAAGCATGCACATCTCATTCTTTAAAAATGTCCGGAAATGTTTTTTAAATCGCAGGCTGTATCTCATCTTAATTGCCACAATCAATTATAATATAATCATTTATTAAAATGAAATAGTTATGCCCTGAGGAGGTGTTATGCTGGGAGCAGACTGATGCATAAACGGTCTTACAGTGTGCAATTTAACAATGGTTTTGAAGAGTGACAGCAACAGCATCACATCTTTTGAGTAAAACGTTTACCTATATTTTTTAAAATGGAGGCACATTATTCGTCAATTAGAGAGAGAAAGAGAAAGGGAGAGGAGTTGGTGCACAAATTGTGAAGGGAAGCTTTTATGCAGCTTAAATATACTTGTAATACTCATTTTGGAATAGGCATAGTTCTGGATTTAAGTGGTTATGCTTTAAGTATTTGCTAGAAAATATTCAAGTGATATGGTTTTGAATATAAGGGCTTTCTTTTCCCTTTTTCTTGAGTGCTTTTAGTAAACTGTAAGTTACAATATGTTAAGTATTATTCACATGCAAATGAAATTATTGATTATATGTACAACTTTATTGCTATCATCTATAAACTAACACTAACTCAGACATACAAACTCTGATACTTTGAAGATCATGTAACTAAGGCAGTGTTGTAAACTTGATGCCTTTAAAATCCCCCCCTCCAGTTGACAAGAGTGTCACTCAGATTGTACAATGAAGATGGTCAGTTTTATATGCAGTGTATCAATTACAAACAAACGAAAATAAAACGTATGGCATAAAACTCAGCTTCAACTGATGCTGGTACAACAAATTAATCAAACAATGTAATAACCATTTGTTACATTACATGAGCCAGATAATAATAGCTGAAACTTGAAATCGTTTAGAAAAATAGCATCTAGAAGCCATTGTGAACAAGAATTATGAAGCAATAGTAAATTAAGATATATATGTTATCTTGTAAATGAAATTCTAGCCACAGTGATAAGACTGGACATGGCAAAACATAACTTTCCACTGATATAAACGTAGGTACTATATAAAGAGTTACAAACCAGAGGTAATTTTGCTTTGCTTTTTTCAGCACTTTGTAACACATTATTGACTATACGTTGCCTAGGAAATGTGAGTGAATTAGTATGCCCAAGGACTCATTGAAGCAGTCGGCACAGTGCTGGCTTGATTGGGTTTGCACAACATGAATGCTAGTATTTTGAGTCTGATTCCCTATCAACTGAGCGACCATAGCTCTCTTTACTTGGTGAAAATAAATACATACATACCATACATACATACATACATACATACATACATACATAATACATACATACATACATACTTACAAACATACATACTTTGACATGCACATTTAAAACAAACATATATATTGTCAATAATGATATACATTGAATATTGTGAATCTTTTGGACTGGAAATTTTAAAATGGCAAGTTCAATTACAAAATTTCAAAAGTGTGTAAAATATATGCAAGAAGGTGGTAATGATCTAAACATATAACTTTGGCTCTTACATATCAATACATATTATTTGTTTTGACAAAATATGTTTGCTCAATTGTGATAAGAAGATTTTGTTTCCTCCAACAAATTCTGTAATATCTATATCCAAGTGAACTCCACAGTTACACACGAAAAATTGTCGAATCGCATAACAACACATTTCTCTTTGTAGCAATTATAGTCCATTGGATTCCAGCAAACTGATACTATAGGACTCAAATACGATAGCCTTCCGATCCCCCAGTCAAGTAATTGGGTCTCTCATAAAAGCAAGCTGATATCAATTTGTCTAGTCATTTCTGAAACTTCATCCTTAGATAAGTGAGGCTGTAGGGTAGAATAGAGCCAAAACATAAGTTGGAGATAAAATACAATGTTTTTGCTCCCCAAAAACCTCTGTTGGGATGACAAAGAAGAAGAAACTATAGATATCTGAAGCATCAGTCACACAACATGTGAAAGTAAGATTTCCATGCAATGATATTTAAATCAATTGATTTAATAGTTTCGTTAATTTGATAGTTAGGGTTATATTTTTTAAACTTTTTTTTATAAAGTAATCCCGAAAAGAAGCAGGCTAACATTAAAATTAGTAAATTACTTTCTTTTACTTGAGGATGAATATTTTATATTAGAATTTCCAAGTCATATTAATTTCGCATTTTTAAACATAATTGTAAACAGTATATTTGATTAGCTATATCAATTCTATATGTACTATGTATTGACTATAACGGGGCTGGAAATTGTACTTAAAATCAATAATGCCCTTGTACACAACGGTAAATATGCATTTACTTCATTTTATATATGAATTTGTTGCATTGTAAAAGCAGTAACATAATAAGAGGCCAAAGTAAAACTCATACCACTCATCTGTCTCTATTTACACTAAAAGATAAGTAACATAATTATGACGTACATTATATTCTCCATTTGATCTTCATGAATGCCACAAAGTTGCAAGACTGGTTTTTTAAAAGCCGAATCTTGGGAGAACATTAATTGTATATAAATTGTTAAACACTCATACCACATTGTTATTTATATTGGAAAGTCTTGAAGGATACCTATGTACAAAATAAACCTTTCTCGTATACAATAGAATATTGGCTATTGGTAGAGAGTTTATAAAGTACTTTGGTAGAATTTATTTTTTAAGTAGATTCCTGGAAAACAGGTGGATTAGTATTAGAAATGCGACAAGTAAATTTTCCTTCAGCCTACCATATAAAGCATAAACCCAAATATTTCCAACCTTCTCTTATTATCCTGTTAACTAAAGATGATATTATTCTACCTCGAAGAAAAATATTATGTTAAGAATATTTGTTCGTATTCTATAAATGTGCAAGTTGTTCACTGTACATATTCTACATGACATAATCCTCAGCTGCATTTTTAAAATATGTTTCGGGGGACCATTAACCTGTTCTATATTGCATAAAGGTACATTTCTCAGAAGTCACTTGCTTGATTATTTCATCTTCACAGTTCGTACGCATCTGGTTTTCATGAGAAGTAACTTCTTAATTTTTATTTTCTGTTTCGTTGCACGAAGGGGAGGGATCAAGTGTCAGCTCTGGTCGAGTGTCACTAAAAGCAATTTATCTGGGCATTTCGTTCAGAAGAAATGACCCTTACATTTTGTAATCCACCAACAGGAAAAGTGCAAAACAATACTAAGTATAGAACACCTGCCAAATGGAAAGAAAACGTGATACAAAAGACAAAATATGGTACATGTAGCTTACTATTATGTTCATTTTCTGGACATGTTACACGATGTTAAAGTTTTACGAAAACAATATTAAAAAAAGAAACCGGAAACGGAAATAAAATATTTAAAATAACGCTAATAATCTTGTCACTTGTTTCAATAATGGCCATGGACAAGAAACACATTACTTTGCAAAATGTCTATTAAAGATATGACACAATAGCTAATGGGAATTATTTTTGGGTGATTTGCTTTCATTTAAAGACCAGTTTAATTCTTGCAAGACATCACTGTTTTGAGCAACATTTAAAAATCAGGATATCTTCTATATAGGATTTATATTTATTTTGTCAAGACAGTATTTAGGCACTTCTTAAACTTTGCTTCTTTACAGCGATTAGATCTCACTATGGTAATTGTTATTACTATCAACACCAATGTACATTATTCATTTTAAAGTACCACCATGTTTAGGTATCTCTCTGTGCACTTATCATTGAACGAAGGCTTATTATGGTCTCGAGAATGATAAACGTGATGTAGGAATGACATATGTATCGTATCTAGATGCGATTTTAAAATACGTTTATAACTAGTTGTATTAACATGAGCATCTGTTGGTACCAGCAAATATTAAATGCTAAAAAAAATGTGGTTAGGAATTACCTTACATTTAATTAAGTTTGCGACATGTTTAAAACGTTTTCATACAAGCTACGTGTTTTTTCTATGTATCAATAATGTATTAATATGATGTTTCATTATTGAAACAAAATCAAGGGGACATGATACAGTTAAAAAGCAGTAATGAATTATTACCTGTGGTTCATTTTACACTCCTGCATACACTCATGTAGATGGATGAAAGAATTTATAGAAACGTATTACAGAACATTCAAGTTATATAGAAGTTTGTATTGTTGTACATGGTGATAATAGAGGCCTAAACATCTGCTTTTAAATTGCAAGTTGAAATATCTATATCTTCTATTAAAATATAATAGTACTACAAGGAGCTTGACTTACTGTCTTTTATACACATCTGGGATTTGTAACAATCTCGTTAAACTGAGTTTGGAGATATATATTTTAGTAATATTTTGTGAGCCATATAAAGTCTGACAAAGTCATTTCTGGTAAGTAGTAATATAACACTATTACAAATAGTTCATCTCATCAGCCTTAGAAACCGAATGTATTCACAGCAAATGTAGACTTGAACAAATAAATGTTCCATACATGCCATGCTAGAACAATGAAGGCTACATAAGTATGCTAACTAATGTCTGAGTTCAGCTCTATTCATGATAACAAATATCAGATGTACCATGAAATCAGTAGTCACATATATATATATGTGTGTGTATGATTGTATTTTCCACTTTAGAACACCAGCGGAAGATCGCTTGTTCATGCTTCGCAACGAACCATTTTGTCATGATGTCTGATTATTTTGACAATTTACTGTTTGCATTCATCACATTAAAATATTTCCAGTAACCAAGTTAATCATTAATTGCAGCATATTTACATACTAAATTAGCAGTGGTTTAAGTTCCGTGTCCCACAAACTTGTCTCACACTGATCGACTTAACTACATGAACATCTTCTATAGTCCAATTTTGAGTCGAAAAAGTTGTTGTAATTATTTTTGTTTTTATTAATTGTATGTTCTCGGTGTTGTATCTAAATTTTCAATAAATCCTAGCTAAAAGTTGAAACGAGAACAATGATATTATTATTTGTCTGCCTTGATTAATCTGATCAATAAAAGTGGACTTTATCTTGTTTTCCGTTCATATCTGTATCACTGCACAAGCTACATTCAGAAATTTATAAGCCGCTTAATAGTGATAAAAAACAAAACATATCTAAGAATTCATTACAAATAAATGGTATCCTTATGAGGCACAAACATGCACACATACTCCAATATCAACTTTCTGTTATACATTTACCTATCTAATACCATACACTTTGAAATTACTTGACCATATGCGAAGGAGCCTTTTGCGAAAACTTATGTTTACGCAATACCATAAATTGGAGCATTATTAAAATGCACATTATATGAATTATAAACAAATTGTGTTAATGTTCACAAGTGTGAGGACATAATTTGTGGAGTTATTGGATATTGAACCGCATATATACAAACGTAAGAAAAATGTGCACTTCCCTGATTTCCAGTCAATATATATTCAGGTAGAGGCGCATTAGTTTAATGATACGTAAACACTCCCATTACATTAATGAGGGATAAACAAAATTTACATTCAAATCAGCTTTATGTAAATGCCTATTATAATAATACTTAGCAGTCATATGTAGGCATAGCTGTTAGAGAGGTCGTTTGATAGTAGATTTATACTATAGCGCTTTGTTATGAAGTTTAATGGAACGGATATTCCTTTTGTCTGTTCATCCTTTTTTGTTTCTTCATTCACTGGCTCGTCAACAAATGACATTACAAAGCATCGGATGCCACGTGCAAGCACTCAACATAGGTCATGATACTATTGTGTTTTGATGATGATAATAATGTGATTGTCCACGAAACTATTTTTCATATGTTACTCGACCACAAATTGAATACAGGTCAGCGTTTGTTTGGAATAGTTCAATGCGTGATTCTTGTAGATCTGCATCAATTCTCTTTTCAGTACACTTTCGCCCAATTCAGTTCTATGTAAAATTAAACGTACCATACGATACAAATACTTTGTCAATAATACATGTAGCGATGTGTTATTGAAGAAAAAGTAAAGGAAATTCAACAAAGACAAAGGGATGTTAAAGAAACTCATTTAGGGAAAATATACTGAAAAGGATATTTGGTGCAAAACTATAAATGTCGGTAAAAAGATAAGGGTTATAAATATTTTACAAATTGAGATACGAATGGAGTATGTTTTACTGAAAATGGAAACAGAAAATGGGTTTACATTTTATTGAAGGATGGTGAGGATGCAAAAACACTCATTAAAGATTAATAGTCGAGATCCACATGAAGGAAAGAAAACATATAACACATATGAAATAACCTTTTGATTGCATAGCAAACACATTTCGATCGCCTAGAAACAGCGAAAAATATTAGTTAAATTTTAAAATAGAAAACATTGGTAACATACTGATAACTAACTTATTTTGTGAACAAATTATTTAAATATAGGAACGCAATTTTAGATGATACAGTTGGGTACACACTGGAAAATTATATATAGGACATATTTGGACAGTACAGTATAAAGTGAGAGACAATAATCATGCCTTATAATATATACGGAAAAAATGTACATCGAAAAGCATTACCACCAAGTAGCATGATATATCCCGAGAAAAAATATTTAACGAGACCACACAACCCTAGCTGTGTAATGCAGGATATTATGCAATGATATAACTAAATACATAACATTCGAAATGTAAAGCTGATTCCAACTAGATATTACAAGCTATAAACAAACTCAGTCGAAATTACAACAAGTAGTCCTTGCGATTATTAATGTAAGAGGGTAGTGAAAGTAAATCACACAATGATGCAATCATGAGGACAAGTAAATTTGTATTCAATGAAGGGATAGCAATTTTGCTAGATGAGCCTTATTCCGAAAGGACCCTGCACAAACATTGCAATTAACTACACCGTTTGGTTTGTTCCGGCAAAATCAATCATGATGAACAACCTAGGCACATCTACGAAAAGTACAAAGAAAACAAACTACCCCAAATTTTATCCAAATCATTTGAGTTTATTTTTGGATTTAATAATCTGGCTTTAAAACTTTGAAACATTTCGCTACGATGTTTGCAGAGTGGCAATTTATCGTGATGTCTAGCATTGAGGCTTCATGCCTCAGACAAGTGGCATCATGTCCAGTCATATTAGCCTGACACCAGGCCGACTAGTCCTAACACTAACCCCCTAATGTTGACCTCTACTCGAGGCAGCTATTGTGTTAGTACCATTTGTTTATACGTTTTTGGTATGACTTGGCCTGTATTCAAACCCGCGACCTCTCGCATCCGAGGTGGTCGCTCTAACCATTTTGACCACAGCAGCGGTCCCAACAAGTTGGAAAGGTAAAGTCACATGAATGAATGAAAATCCAGCGCACTCTAACAGTGTTGAGATATACAGATTTCGAAGATACGGTTATGTCAGGATATTATTTATGATTAAAATTATGCTTCTTAAATAAATTAGACAACCAATTATAGAGATAGTATAGTCCCACTAGGCACGAAACCTTTAGCACAAGGTGACAAATGTAACAGGGAAACATTGATAGAGGAAATGAACAAGGAACATAGCAGTCATACACAGCGTATAAAAAGGAGCTGAAATTAATTTTGCATTACGATAAAGGAAGCGGAAATATCTGATAGAGACATGTACGAAAATTTACACGTCGATCCAATCAATACCAAAAAGAGGTTTAGTGTACTTGCACAAGAAAATGTCAAGTTTATTTTAATTTTTTTTTAACTTTACCAAAGACACAGGAATAAAATATGATCATTGTATTGAAGCTAGATGGACTGAATATTAAAAGAATGCTAAAGCAAACTACGAAACTCTAACAAGTACAGCATATTACGCTTGTCATGAAAATAGGTTTTATATAATGAATATTAGCCAAATTTAGCTTAAACAATTGATTTATCCCGAGATCAAATTATTACAATACAGGTCAATTTTTTCACATGCAATCCATCAACAAATTGTATTTAATATACCGGAACATGTTTTGTCAATGATGGCTACCCAAATACAGATCTCCGTGTGCCAAGAGATTGACAATATTAACTAAAATGGAAGTGCGGATGGCAATATCTCGTTGCGGGATTTCCTTTGGGCATTTAGAATTAAAAAGTATGCCTAGATCAGACACAAAGTATATGCATTTAACTTGTATAACTAGATGCGAAAGCTACCATCTGGAAGTAAAGTACTTTATCTGATGACAATGAATTCAGAGAAAAACCCAACAGCATAAATATATAGCCATTTAGTTTGATCTAAAATCGATCTTAAACTTCCAGTACAGTGTTACTGTATATTACATAAAGCTGCAAACAAAACATTTAGGGACCCTGCATACTCTGTTCTTTGGCGGCTTGGACGAGTTAACATATCTATGTGGCAAGTATTATTAATATTGGAAAATATTGTCATCTAATAAAACGAATCATGTAGAAGGTAATGAATGCATTTGTCGAAAAGGCTTTCGCTGGATAATTAAAACGGACTAGCAGATGAAGATATTTCATTGTCAAATCTAAGTAACGATTATACCCAATCTTTATATTACTTGTACTGGTGCAAAATGGATCATATGCTATAGTCTGTTTCGCTGACATATGATATATGACAACAAGACTACAAGGCAGTTTAAAAAATGCTGTTAGAAATACTTGACATATTAAAAATTAAACGTTGCGTATGCTTTTCGTAGTGATGTTGTGGCATTACTATAGAGGTATATGGTTATGAATGCGGGTTGCTTCGTTGCATGCAATAAGAATGTTCAGAAATGATCTGACTCCTTTACTCTGTCGTCAGTACTAATTATTGGTATTCCAAAAGCTGACAAATGCTGTAACAATGCAAAATAGCTTGAATAAGGCAGAATAGAAGATACAATAAATACAATTATGTAACCTGAGTCAACCTTTGTAGTGCACCAATGTATACTAATACGTTCCAAAATTACATAATAGTAACAAAGAACCGACACAATTCAATGTTAAACGTAATCACAACAAAACAGCAGTACTCGCTTAGCATCATCTCAATGTCTGACCACGAAATATATGCACGTTCAGGGATATTGATAACATCGGTTGTAGGGTATGCTATTCGTTGCGGTTTTGAAATTGGTAAAGAATTTGTACCCTTATTCCAGTGTAAGGATCAAGCGTAAGGTGAATACGGATTCGTGTTAAATTGCATTAAATGGTACTAGAAAATAGTTGCATTGATAACAAAACTATGTACGATTGTGATAATACATTAAACAAATACATATATAGGAACACGTTTCGTTACAGGCTATGTGAGAGAAATTTCATTGGTCAGCAAATTAGAAGATATAGTTTACAACATTATCTAAAAAATAATATAAAATATACATGATTACATGATTAATATTACACGTTTGAATTATTGTTATACAGCTTCTAAGGACCGGTTCACAATTGATGCATTTGCATATATTTTTGTTTTATAATCGAAAATATCAATTTCGGAAGAATATTATTTGTAGCAGGAACTGCTTAATTTATCTAGAATGGATATTAGAATGGTTTGATAGGTCAGAGCAAATTTGTTTATTGCTACCGAACTACTACTACTACTACTCAAAATAATAAATGATAATAATAAGCATAAATGAAAAGGCATGTATTTATTAATAAGTAATATAGTGATGTGGAAATTAAACTTGCATTTCCAATATAAATATCGTAAAAAGAGAGTGGTTCAAATATTGGCTCTACCATCAAGACTGGCTGTACCGTTGGGTACGGGGGAAAGAACATATGGGAAATATCACTTTAACCAGCTAAGGAGAAGAGATAAAGTAATATTAAGATAATATCTCGTGAACAATATTACTAAGATAATATAACATGAATCAACAAACGACATATACAGAACACTATATAGTAGCAAACAACCTCTTTTTACCATGTTGACGAAGGGAAACTGTAACAGAAAGGTGAGTGGAAAAGCTTGGCTAGAACGTTTGCTGAAATAGAGGAAAGACCTGGATGTTATACTATTTGCACACAATGGAAATAAACACCATAGAGCTATGAATACGAGAGACGTTGGTCTGGTTTAAAAGTACCTTATCTTGTCTTTTTATCATTCTTATTGTATTAATTTTGTATATTCTCTTGTGCGGCATTGTGCGACTGATCTCATCAACTATTAACCGTAAATTTGATTGGATATCACATTGACTCATTTTCCATGGTTCTTAAGTCATTCTTCGACGCTACATTGATGATTCACAATTTTTTGAAAGGATTACGCTAGTTGACTATAAGAATCGCGAGGAAGGCCTTTTAAACAAACAATAGGACAACTCTTAAGGAGAATATAGTGAAATATTTATAACCGTCAGTAAAGGTGATGTGGAAATTATGGATATATTTCAGTTGCCTTCTTACAGTGGCGATGGGAACAGGTAAACTACAATAGTTTAAGAATTTGGATCTAGACGATTTATAATTTTAAGTTGACTCGGAAAATCTATCAATTTTTGTTACAGTGTAAAAGCACTCTCCCTTTCTTGCCGCTGTGACATTCTTTTTACTTAAGAAACAAAGAGGACTTAGAAATAACCATGTCACACATGTGAATCAATTGTAACTTAAAATCGTCCGTGTAAATCAAAACGTTCAGGCTTCGATCGTGTGATAATAATGACATTTGGCATTGATATAATATGCAGTTTTATCAAACGTATATTTGACTCCTATATTGAGTTTTGAAACATCTCGCATAGTCACTTCATGGATGACTTAATAAATGATAGTGCAGCACGATTCTAACGATTCATTTCCCGCACGGACATAGCACACTTTTAAATCCGGAGTTCAATATCTAATTTCAGGTCGAATGCATTTGGGCACACCATTGTTCCTTAGTTTTGTGTTTCATCTCGAATGATATTATTTTTGTCGAAACATATTTGCATAGATTATAGGCTAAATTATACGTCTCGAGATACGTTGACACATTTGGTATTAATCAGTGATGAAGATAACCAAATACACAAAGAACAATATAATTACAACCTTTTCTTTTTCATATTTTTCTTATTGACGAAGCCTATTTTATGTATCCTAAATTAAATTATCAGGCTCACATTGATCCGGAAACTATCCAAATAATCCGTAAGTTACTGCTTTAGAATAAATGCTTTTCCACTCTACTAATTCAAATAACACGTTACAAAATAAATCATGGTTTTCTCGATCACTCGTACAAAGCCGGCTACAAATTGAATAATCAATATTTGGTGCTTTAATTGATTTCTATAATCTCAGTGCTACCAACATCAACAAAATTTGAATCACATATAAGGACCACGAGCATACAAATCATTAGTTTGTGAAATAATTTAACAGTCATGTTCGGACGTTCTCGAACTATTGAAACAATCTACCACTAGGTCATGCAGGATATATCTACAGGAAACAAGTGGAATCCTAGGATCACGTGATGTTTTCGTGACCTCTGTTTACAATTATTATTATTATTATTATCATTATTATTATTATTATTATTATTATTATTATTATTATTGTCGTTGCTCTTATCATTATTTGTCAAATGAACTTTACTTACAGTAAGGATAATGGCTTCACATGAGAAAGATTTTATAGCCGCCGTTGTCGGAGACACATCTGTCATTAGAACATGGCCATACAGTGGAAAAACATTGTACATTACAAGTGTAAAGAACAACAAAACCCTTCTGAACATATCGCATATATTCTTCACTGTTAGTCACAACAACACAGTCGACGAAAAGACGAATCGATTGAGGCTAAAATACAATGATACTGTAAAGAAAGTCTCCCTAGAGTTATACAATTGCAGCAAAAATGATGAAGGTTTATATGAAATGGATGAAAGTATGTACGAATCTTCAAACCATAGTTTCAGAAGAAAAGAAGGCAAATGGAATTTCCAGTTAAACGTTTTTGGTAAGCACGACATTCACCGTTAAGTTACTTAAGTTATAGGTCTATACAGATATGACAACATCCAAATTGTTTCAAAACGTGAATATTTTCTTAGCCAAAAACCCCGAATATGGGGCGGAGAGCGTTTAAAGCAACTAACAAATGCCAAAGTTTTAGAGTCGAATATAAATTAGAGGTAAGGGATGTATATAATTCCCATGTGTAAGTTATTGAACTTATTGTACAATTTTTTGTGACAATGTAATCAACGAGATATCTTCTGTTTCCATTATGTTTCCTTTATCAAAAATGTTGGCAGATGAATATTTGAAGATTGTATAATTATAGCTGGTAGTTGCCTTTGAGATCTACAATCTTCTCAGGTACACAGTTGTTTTACAATTGTCGTGCATACGTGCAAATGCTACTTCTAAATTTGGAAGACTGTTTTTTTCATATCACTTTATATAAATAAATGTCTTATTAGTGTCAAAATGATTGACTTTGGACTATAATTTTACTTCTCATCATATATATATGATGAGAAGTAAAATTATAGTCCGAAGTCCTTTATATATATATATATATATATATATATATATATATATATATATATATATATATATATATATATATATATATATATCCTGATTGTCAAAATAAACACAGATTCACTCGAATTGTTATTCAAAACACCATCCTTTCGGACTAAATGTAGCACAAAATAATTCAGCATGGGCTATTAAAAGTTAACATTTCTGGGAACTTTATTTGTCTGTCAATAATTAAATTGCCTTCTGAAAAAATGTCTAATTACACTTTTGATGAAGTAGAGGTATTGATAAAGATCTTAATTGTTTTAACGAATACATATTTTCCGACATTTGCCATCACATTTTTATTATATCAATACTTTATACCCTTAGCTTATACAGTTTAAATTGTTCATGGTAATGTGATAATATAGGTAACGGACTCGCAAACTGAATTATGCTATTACTAGTTCCATTTCTAACAAATAAAGGTAAATTCATTTTTTGACTTCAATCAATTGGTATCTATCTTTGTTGATTATGAACCAGTAATACTGAATATCGTTAAATATGTGTCTCACGACCTTTCTGTGCGTGGATGTGTATGTGTGTCTGTGTGTGTGTATGAGATGTGTATCAATTCTAGAATTTATTTTGCCCAGCTCCTGATGAAATTAAGACAGGCAATGTTGGAGAGAACGTTATCATCATGGAATTTAGAAAGTCAGAATTATGGTCTCCTCTCTTATACTACTATGAACAGCTTGTTGCAAAATTGTTCCACTCTGAGTGTGATGTAAATAAGACATTGCACTACTATGGCCGACTAAAGTGTACTGAAAACAAGACTACGAAGACATACAGGATTGAAATACAGAACGTTACACAGAGAGATACTGGATTATACCAGGTGGTGTGAAACGAAGTCAACGAGACCGAACGATGCTTTACAAACATCACAGGTATTTGTACGATCAACACAGCACACTGACACAAAGTACCACCATGTTAATAAAATGCTTAGTCTCTTTTAGAGAGTGTATTCCTTAATATTTATAGCAAAACTGTCAGAATTCTTTAGATGACATCTTC
>CM068829.1:25073800-25088800 GCA_028554795.2 Sinohyriopsis cumingii
CACCCACACACCCACAGACACATATTTGGTAGATAACGAGGACTCGCTTATGGAACTCTTTGCCGAGGACATTTGTTCTGCCTATATTAGAGCCCCCAAAAATAAAGTTTCTGGCAGTAAATTAATAGAAATTATTAATTTATCAAGGAGAAAACTATGATCATTACTAAGGAATATGAAATTTAGCAATGCAAGAGACGACACACACTTTTACACACACATTCTGTATAATCATGCAAACTAAAGACATAACTATTGACCACCAGATGGAAACTGTACACAATGTTACGTCGTGGACAGACATGACTCCCAGTATCTTACAGAATGAAAATGAAGAGAAACATATCAAGCCGTACACTAACTGTTCAGACTAAGAGAGTTGGTGCACTCAGACGTAATTGTATTTTTTTTTAAAACTCAGAAATATATTTAACCGTTTCCAGAATAAAAGGACGATCATATTATAATTATCCATTCTCTAATTAAGATACCAGCCTTTAATTGTTACTTCATACAACCATGATGCAGGCTGGTGAATCCATAATGTTCATATATATGTTTAGAAGTAAGCACTGTACTGAGATTGTTAATATACTCAGTTATCAAAACATGTAATGTTCTTTTGTAAGTGTGCATAAATTGATACTATGAAGAACAATTTATAGATGACATGAACATATTCGATTAAATCTTATACCGTCATATAATTTAGGAAATCTGAAACTGATTTTTTTTGTTGGTATTATGACTCAGTTTGATTTAATTGTTTGAGAATATTTAGTATGTATGAGGACTTGTTTTTTAACTTTGCCATTAGAATTTAACGAACACTTTTATATTGATAATCTGTATTATTCTTTAAACGTAAGCCAACAATAATTTTCAAAAATCATCAAAACTATCGACTATGGTGTTTCATGGCCGAAGAAGATATCTTTATACATATATAACCAAATATCAATGCATAGGTTTCACGTAATTATTGATAAAATCATACTGCGGACAAAAATAGCAATACAAACTAAGGGCGCACACAGTTATTGCGATATCGTGGATAATGAGGACATTCATAAATCATGGACAAGAAGATATTTACACATCTAATCTGAACGATTATTGCAAACAAGGGTCTTGCACTACTGACAAAATCACTGTAATTATGAACATTAGTACATCATGATCAACTAGTACATATTTACATATCTTGTCTGAACTATCAATACAAATCAATGACGCGCACTACTGACAACATCACGGAGAGGTAATTACACAGCTAGACTGAACTATCAATATAAACTAAGGACACACACTATTGTCAAAATCACGGAGACCGTGGACATTGGTACATTATGACCAACGAGGACATGTTTGCACATCTCCTAAAGTCTTAATAATCAATACAAATTAAGGATGTAAACTCCTGACAAATTGAAGGAGAATATAGACATTGAAACGTCATGGACAACAAAGACGTATTTATACTTCTAGTTTGAACTACTAATACAAAGTTGGGGCACACACTATTGACACAATCACGGAGACCGTAGACATCTGTACATCATGATCAACTGTGACTCATTTACATATGCAACACGGAATATGAATATAAACTAAGGACGCACATTATTGACACAGTTACGGAGACTTTGGACATTGCTACGTTATGAAAAACAAAGACGCAATCATACATCTGTTTTGACCTATGAATATAAACTAACGACGCACTCATCCATTCTGAGCAATAAATACAAAGTCTGGATGGATACTATTGACAGTATCATGGAGACCGTGGACATTGGTACGTCATGGACAACTAAGACGTATTTACACATATTGTATGAACTATCAATACAAAGTAGAGGTGCACACTACTAAAAGTATCACAGAGACCGGGAACATTACTACCTCGTGAACAATGATGACGCATTTCACATGTAACCTGAACTATCAATTCAAACTAAGGACGCACACTTCTAAAGTGAACTACCAACACAAACTAAGGAAGCACACTATATACAAAGTCACGGAGACTGTGGACATAAGTACGTCATGAACAACGAAATCTCACACATCTAGTCTGATCATTAGCACGTCATGGACAACGATGAGTGACTTCGACAAATAGTCAGAGCTATCGTTATAAGCTAAGGATGCACACTATTGACACATCACGGAGACCGTGGACATAGTATATTATGGCCAGAGGGACAAGTTTTCACAATTAATCTTGTCTTAACAATCAATGCAAATTAAAGACATACACTATTGACAAAATCAAGGAGATTGTGGACATCAATACGTCATGGACAAGGAAGACGTATTTACACATTTAGTCTGAACTCACATTAAAAAGTAGGGCGGACACTATTGACACGAAGACCGCTCCGGTGACCTAGTGGTTAGAGCGTCCGCCTCGGATGCGGACGGTCGTGCTATCGATCCCCGGCCGAGACATACCAAATAGTACTAACAGCTGCCTCGCTTGGCGCTCAGCATTAAGTGGTTCATGATATGACTGGTCGGCCATGTATCAGGTAATTTGACGGGGTGGGAAAGCATTCTACATGTCTATTGCATCATGTCCCAGTGCTAGACATCACTATAAACTGCCACACTGCAGACATCGTAGCGATATGGTTGACTAAAGCTACGTTAAAAAAAAAACCCACACACACACACTATTGACACAAACACGGAGACCTTGGACATTGGAACCTCATTAACAACAAAGACACATTGAGACACCTAGTCGGATCTATCAATAAAAACTAAAGACGCACACTTTTTATGAAATCAAGGAAACCGTGGACATTGGTGCATTACGACTAACGGGAATATGTTTACACATATAGTCTAGTCTTAATAATCAGTAGAAACGAAGGATGCACATCATTGTCAAAATCAAGGAGACCGTAGACATTAGCACGTCATGGACAACGAACACTTACTTGCGTATCTAGTCTGAATTATCAATACAAAAAAGGATGTACACTATTTACAAAATCAAGGAGATTGCGGATATAGATACGTCGTGGACAACGAAGACTCACTTACACATCTAGTCTGAAATATGAATACAAACTAATGACACACACTATTGACACATTCACGGAGAATGTGGACATTGCCACTGCATTAACAACGAAGACGCACTGAGGCAATACAAACTAAGGATGCACACTATTGACAAAATCAAGGATATTGTGGACATTGATACGTCGTGGACAACCGAGGTTTACACATTCACACAACTAGTCTGAAATCTCAATATAAAGTGAGGACACGCTACTGACACAATCGTGGAGTCGATGGACCTTGGTACCTCATTAACATCATATATATATATATATATATATATATATATATATATATATATATATATATATATATATATATATATATATATATATATATATATATATATATATATATATATATATATATATATATATATATATATATATATATATATATATATATATATATATATGTATATATATATATGTATATATGTATATATATATATATATATATTTATATATATATATATATATATATATATATATATATATATATATATATATATATATATATATATATATACTGAAACTCCTCGAACCCCAAGCGTGTTTATACCGTCATGCCTTCAGCATACAAATTAATACTTTTAGTGGGATATTTTTCATGTCATCATTTTTTCCTGTAAACCGAAACGCCTTTACTTGTAAATCGAAAACAATTTGATCCTAAATCTCAGTTTTACACTAATAAAACCTCAACTTACTTCGACCATAGTAATGGATTTTACCAGCTAAACCTCTGACTCGCGCTCGATCAGATTATTTACGCATAGCAGTTCTGTAGTATAATTAACAGGAAGAAATTGTGTCACAGACACACGTAGTTACAATAGACGCGCTCTCCTACACCAGTTAGGGCTGGGTATGGGTTAATGTGAATGAAGTCTTTAAGCTATCAAACAGAGACAGATTTTGTGGTGAATTAATAATAAATAAATTACTGTAAATAAACCACATAACGAAAATTACTTTTATCTGTTTAGTATATACTCGTGACTGATGCCTTTCGTTTATATATATCATCGAAATAACGATTTTCATTTGTTCGTTTGTTTCTTTGTTGTATTTGATCAAAAGACTAACACACCTGGTTAATAAAGCCCCGGTCTTTCATTGAAAAAAGTGCTTTGGGACTTTTATGACAACAATAAGAATATACGCTCGTATATTTTCACAATTAGTAGTTTCATATAATTTAAACTGTTCTTGTCGACTAGAAATACGGACCATGGAAAACTTGTATGCATTCGGTAAACAGTTAGTAGAGGCTCGTGTATCAATTTGTGGAGCTTTGTTTCAACATCAACTTGATTTCCCATTTCATATCACCTGAAAACTAAATTTAATCTCCATAAATCAATAACGATTTTTTTCCATCCAAATATTCCTAATAGACAGACATCGAAGCTGAATATCAAACCGTTACACCTGGAGAGAATAATTCTTTTATAAGGAGTTACCATGCAATATGGAAATGAGCACAAAAAGAAAATAAAAGAATACGAAAGAAAATAATAAAAGTACTTTAGAGACGTGCTTATTGTAACTTTTGGTTAGCACGTTATTGCAATTAACAAAGAATTAGCTACAAAATAGTAATTTGTTTTTCACATTAATCTTTAAACCAACCAAGAATTTGTAGAAGGGTTTACTTGTCGATGCAACTAAGAATGATGATGATCATCAGTCTCATGACCTAGTGTGGTCGTTGAGTCACTGTGGTGTTGAACATCTGACCAGTTCCCTCCACTTGTCTCAATCATGTGCCAATGCCTGTGTCTCCGCAAAACTTTTCCTGGTCCATTCTGTGATGTTGTCAGTCCACTTTTTCTCTGTCTACCTCTCCTTCTACCACCCTGGACGCTGCCCTGCAGGACTGTTGTAGATAGACTGTTGGCTCTAGTGATATGGCCATACCATTTCAGCTTTCTCTTTTTGACGGTGGTGAGGAGGTCCTCATATTGGCCTACTTCGCGCCTGATGGTGTTACGCGCTTCTTCATTTGTGATGTGATCCATGTAAGAGATGCCAAGGATGGTGCTTTAGCATCTCATTTCAAGTGACTGGATTCTTCGTTGTAATTCTGCTGTCAGGGTCCATGTCTCAAATGAGTACAAAATGACTGAGATGACTAGAGCTCGCAATAGTCTGATTTTAGTTTTCAGACAGATATTCTTATCTCTCCAGATGGGTCTTAGCTTTGACAAAGCTGCCATTGTTTGTGCTGCTCTTGACAAAATGTCTTCTCTTGATCCCTCTTCAGTGATTATGGAACCAAGATATTTGAACTAGCTCACTGTTTTCAGTTCACGTCCTCTGACTTTAATATTGGCTGAGATTTGTTTGCCACTATTTTTCATCAGTTTTGTCTTCTCAGCGCATATCTCCATGTCAAATCTGGAAGCTGTTTCATCCAGGTTCTTCACTAAGGTGGCTAGCTCGTCTTCACTGCCTGCCACCCCATCAATGTCGTATGCAAACAGGAGGTTGGTGATGTTACACCCTCCAATGCTGACTGTCCCACAGTGGTTTTCCAGGGATTCGCTCATGATGCGCTCTAAGTAGATGTTGAAAGGCGTGGGTGACAGGAGACATCCTTGACGCACTCCCACTGTTGTCTGGAACCAGTCCCCCACAGCACCTTGGGCAATTACTGTACTGGTAGCCTTGGCGTACAGCTGCTTGATGGTATTGGTTAACTTTTGACCCATGTTATACTTCTTCATTGTAGCCCACAATGCCTCATGCCAAAGGCTTTTTTGAAATCTATGAACACATGATACATGTCTTGTTGATGTTGCGAGTACTTTTCTCACAGAACCCTGAGAGTGAACATTTGTTCTGTTGTGCTTCTTCCACTCCGGAACCCGGCCTGTTCTTCAGCGATTATTTCTTCTGCTTTTGGTTTCAGTCTGTTCAAGATGATCTTCAGCATTACCTTACTAGTATGTCTGATCAAACTGATAGTTCTGTAATTCTGGCACAGCTGGAGATTGCATTTTTTGGGAAGTGTTATAATAAGTGACTGGGTCCATTGTGTTGGCCATTCACCTGTCTGCCAGATCTTATTGCGAATGATGCCATTAGTGTTTACATAGACGTTTAATTTCCCAAACAAGTAACCATATTATCAAAATCAAAAGAAACTTGAGCGTAATATGATCTTTTGCGAAAAGAAGTAATAAAGCATTTGTGGTAAAACATATAAAGTTCACTTTATATATATATATATATATATATATATATATATATATATATATATATATATATATATATATATATATATATATATATATATATATATATATATATATATATATATATATATATATATATATATATATATATATATATATATATATATATATATATATATATATATATATATATATATATATATATATATATATATAGTTCACTTGTATCGATGTAAAGCAATCCAACACATAGCATTCTATAAACACTGTCATGGTATTTTATCATACATATATCACTTACCTTCGAATGGACATTGCACATGTACGTACATTTTCAAGTCGGAATTGAATGCCAATGATAGAAAGACATTATGAGAACTATTACTTACCATTAAACAATCTCTCTTCTGTCTTCATCTGCTAATTGTAATCTTGAATGACTATCTTAAATAACATTAGATAAGACAGACATAATGTATAACACATCATACATTTCATTTGAAATTAACTGTTATGTAAAATTCTTTTCATCCAAGGCAAAAGCATATAGGCGTAATCCCATTGATATAAATATTACTGTTTCTTTTTGTGAGTTTTATGTTCTCGAAAACTCGAGAGTCATTTTATTTTGCTATTGTTTATCATTGTTTATTGGGAAAACATGACATTGTCATGACTTACGATGTACTGAGTGAACGTACAGGTTATCTCTACTCACAAGCCGAATTCCATCGGTATCAACAATGCAAGTAATGATTTTCTTTCTTATGGCGAACGTTTTACTTTCGCGGAGTTGTTTTGATGCCTTTTGATCAGCTGTTGCAAGAGATGTCTAAATAATTCATAATTTTGCAAGCACAAATATTTCCTGAGAATTCTGTTATCATTGTTGTTAAAAACAGTGACCATTTTGAGAAAATGTTCGTACCCAGAGTGGCCTTAGTTTAGTAACATAAAAGAAAACGATTTCGCCAAACTGCATTGCACAGTTCAATTCCATATCTAGAAGTTTGTTACTGTGCGTAGAAAGGTCAAATATGCCTTTTTAAAATAAAATTGTTGATGTACAATACCTTCTATGACTTTTGTTTAGTGACATTATTAAAGGATGAAGTTTAGCATTGGCCATTGAAATTGATTTTGCATTTACAGGTCGATAACGTAACGTGGATGCTGACGGTATCAGATTAAGACTACATATATCGTGACGTTTTCAAATAAACGGCAGTGTGATTTGGTTTTCACCTATTATACACATTTGACAAACCTTTGGCAAAAAGCATGGCAACAATTCCATTTTGCACATTTGGGCTTTATCTCTATTTGTTAGTACTTTACAGAACAGGATATGAGATAATTCTCAGTGATAACTATTCAACGCATTCATGTTCCTATAGATTAAAATACAACCTCAAAACCTGAGTCACTTTTCAGCATCAGAACAAGCAAAGTGTACTTTTAAATACATGTTTCTAACTGTGGCATCAGGTGAATTTCGGCCTGAATTAGATGATTCCTTAATGCCATTATTCAACGACTCTTACTCGTTCCGTTAGTATAGCAATACTACTAATATTATTACTATTACTATTACTAATTTAATGATATTGTATTTTCTTTCCGTATCTTGTGGATATTTACCTCTATTGCTTCTTTCTAGTACATGGGAGTAAGACATGCATAACTTAACTGGTCATGATCTACAATAAACATTTACAAATTAAATCAACGAATGTGGCTTTTATTTTAAGACGAGAACATTCAAACTATTCTTAATATTATAGAACAAACAGTACGTAATCGAGATGTGAATAAGTCACTACAAAAGTCGATATATTTTTTCTACTAACATAGACGAACTTTTTGTCAACTTTCATTAGTTTGCATTTTGGACATCAATGATCAGGATTAGTTTATGCTACAATATGTAACATTTCATACACAAAACATTATAAAGGTTAATTACAAACGTCTAAAGGTTAATTATCAGCACGTGATGTGTACCTTTACTTTAGCAGAGTAATTGTTGCTTCTCTCTGTTTGCAAGCGGACGTAAAGTTGGCCTAATTAGTCGAACATCGTGTCGTAAGAAATAACCAATGGAGCTATTGGCCGCCGGTGCCTCATTAATTAGTTTGCTGGACTAGTGACTGATTGGCTACAGTGGTGGGTCATTATATAAATTACTTGCGCTGATGTACCTTAAAATGTCAAGCCAAATTAAATTATTTTTGCTTTGGAATATATGTGTCCGTCGGGTATGATATAGTCTCTATGTCTATACTGCTTTTGCCTCCAACCGCTCCGGTGGCCTAGTGGTTAGAGCGTCCGCCTCGGATGTGGCAGGTCGTGGGTTCGATCCCCGGCCGAGTCATACCAAAGACTTACAAAAATGGAACTAACACCTGCCTCGCTTGGCGCTCAACATTAAGAGGTTAGTGTTAGGACTGGTCGGCCCGGTGTCAGGATAAAGTGACTGGGTGGGACATCATGCTACATGTCTGTGGCATGACGTCCCTATGCTAGACATCACTATAAACTGCCACATTGCAGACATCGTAGCGATATGACTGAAAAATTGTTAAAGATACGTTAAAAATCAAAATCACAAATCACATGCTTTCGCCTCCTAAACAGCTTGGTTGAAATTTAATATTCTTCTTAGTACTGTCAATTCTTGTTACAAAAACCAGGCTCTTGTTTAGCCATTGTTTTCGCAGTAGGTAATGTACCGTTTTAAACATCATCTCATTAATTTATAATACCGGTCATAGTATGATCGTTGCAATAAAAAAGAATATGTCAGGTATATACCTCTATACTTCATTTTTAAAATTGTCCTACTTTATATCTTATACACATCTGCGTACATATAAATGTGATTGTTTAAAAATGGCATATGTACATATCATTTTCTGACACATTACAGGTAAATACGCATGTGTGTTACAAGATAATGCAGTGTCAGAAACGCAATATCCGGTAATAAAGATAAACGTTACCTTTGAACGCGGTTGATCTCATGAGGTTTAGATATAACAAGAATATTTCGTTCTAGCAAACGTTTCAATAAGAATGAAATGTATAATTTTTCATTTGTGAACGATCTGAGAGAAGGATGTTTTTTGCTTTCTTCAGTGTACACTGGTATGAAAGAACTTAAAATATTATATTATAATTTGATATAAAAATATTTTCAATTCACCCATATGTAATGCATAGATCAGCATAAAACTGGTCTAATTCAGTGACGCTGCTGACTTGACCTCTGTTTAATGTTGGTCCCACATCACAACTATTATATCGCAGCATGTACGTACATTGCGATGGAAACAGCAATTCACGGCTTTGCTAATCAGGACTAAATTTAGAATCCTTTTGACTTGTGAGTAATTATCATGTTTAAAAATGTAACAAACACGTTATATACTGAGCTTTTTATTATTATGCAAAAGGAAGAATAGCTGGACTAAATCGCTGAATAAGAACATGAAATAATGACAATTTTCAGACGTGGGTAAAGTATAAACTTGACTTAGATGTGATAATATTATATATGAAGTCAAAGACGAAGGATATTACAATTGTAATACATACATCAGAATGGAAATCTCTTGTTGAAAGAGAAATTAGAAAGCTGATAAATTCAGTGCAATTATTTTCCTTGTCTTTTGTTGGGTGTATTTTCTTAGTCTGGGGGGGGGATGTTAGAAAAAAGTGGAAAGATATGAATTAGAAATATAATTTTCTGTTTCCTACATTTTGGTACCAGGTCGAGAGAAACGTGTCCATACAAAATCTATCAGGTTGCACACAGTTGACTGCTTTCAATGGACCTATGTTAGTGCCACATCATTAAGACAAATGAAACGTCACTGTGACCCGTATTTCACCTTATACTGGTTTTAGATAACTAGCTGGGTTCTGGCATGCTGTATGCGAAATTGCATACCAAGACTAAAGAACTTGATGAAGTGAAGCACTTTAATAATTACTTACCTTTTATTGCATAAATATATCTCTTTGACATTTACGCACACACACACACAAATATATATAATCCGTTAATATGTTGATTTCTGTCAATGTTTGTTAATGTTTGTTTATCGTGGGGGTATGGGTGCGTGAGGGCAATGCGATCGTTGCCGTAATTCGCGAATCCAGGTTCGAATCTAGGTAAAATACCAATTAAAAATCTTCTAACCTGTATTATAATATTCTGTCTACATATCTACAAATTCACTTCATTTCGTCACTTATCCTCCTGTAATATCCAGTGATATAATTTTTTGCTCTGGTAGGAATCCGGAGTGACAGTGTACTTAAGCGATAATTAATTATTGAATGGATATTTGGGTGTCTCTTCTACGAACGAATATGTATATCAGCGACTCTATGGAATCCTTGTGTTATGATGTGTTCTTGGTCAAGGGATATATATATAATATATATATATATATATATATATATATATATATATATATATATATATATATATATATATATATATATATATATATATATATATATATATATATATATATATCTTTTTCTGCTCAGAAATTCGAGAGATTAACCATACCAATTGAAACCTGAACTCTGGACTCCATTCATCCATGGAATGTGCGAGTCTTAAGATTGAGAAACTCAACATTTATAAGTTAACCACCACTAGGACAGGGGGATATTACTCAGGAAAGAGAATATGTGGTGTGCTCAAGCTGTATTTTGCCTGAATATTGATGCACAGAACGTTTGAATTGGAGTAGGTTTCACATACATGTAACTTCAATTTATATCTGAGATACAATTAGGTAACTGTTATTATATTTGGAAACAACACAGTCCTTGAAGGATCGACACAATTGTGAAACATTGATATCACAGTGGAAAAGACTCATATTTTGAAAATTTTGATCTTTATTTAAAAACACAAAGAACCTAGAAACTAACACAGTTTTTCTTTGCAGGCAGTCAATAATTCATGTAAAAGTCACAGAGTATGAAGTATTAGTTTTTGTTAGGTGGAACTCTTCTGTTTTCTGATACATATTTGTTTGCCTTAGGTTGACGTAAAGATTCTTTAATACGATTTGTAGCCGTTTTTAAAACGCATCAGTCAATGGAGTGGGGGTGGAGGGTGGGATGGGGGCGAAGGAGAAACAATTCCGATGTTTAGCTGATCGCTAGAAGAGGGCAGTTATATTATTCATATTATTAGGTAACTAACCTTAGCTTTTGACGGCTAAAAATTCGAAAATCATTCTTAAATATATGCTTAACATTTTCCAAAATTAAACTAGTTTAAAAAACCCAGTGACATAACGAATTATGGCATGACAATATATAATGTAACGGAATGTCAGTTTTCTTTCATTTCAACGGTCCTTACTGGGTAACATGTAATACCATCTTAAAATTTTACATTATTTCGGATTATTTCGGATGAAATTTATACAACATGCGGAAGATTTTAAATGGTTTAAGAGTCCTTAATAATTCAGCTCGTTCCATACATTTCATTTAAGACAGACACTCGTGTAAGACCCTCAGACCACTATATAAATTATAGTTGTTTACTTTCCATTATAATGCTTTATTGAAAAACACTTTGCTACAATAAAAGATAAATTCATTATGTGCTGCCCTAACAGTCATATGCAAAGTTAATGTTTATTTTTTACTGTGTTACATAAGTAGGACACGTGTAATGACCATAAACTTGATCTCTCTTTCACCTTTTAGTAGCTGTATATTAAAGAGATGCATTTCGTCTGGGCATAACTATAGAAACATTGTTTCCAGACCCTCTTGATGAGCCTGGAATGCCCGGAAAGCTTCTATTAGCGCTAAACCTATCATTGTTGTATAATTTGTTCTGCAATATATGGGATCTGCGTTAATATTTATTCTTCAGATGAAAGAGGAAACTACATGGTGTACCTTTCGGGCTAATAACATAAAAATGATCTAAATAGCATCTATTTCATATTATTATGCATCGATCAGAAGCGTTACATCCTTTTATACTTGCTATATTTTACCCGTAATATTCGTGTAGAAGTACAGTCATTTCAGTACGAATTTAATGCTGATTTTGTTAGTATGAAAGCCAAACTGTAACATTATTCACTTATATACTTTATACCTCACTCGACAATTGCTATTAATCCTTGCATCTTCAAAGTCAGAAAACACCGTTACCTTAAATACAGTTACCAAATATAGTAGAATGCAAATGTATGTTATCTGCCGCATGCTAATGTATTGGAAAGTTGACTCACTGCGAATTTAAATATTTGTTTGAATCAAGTGATATAAATATTATTATGCCTCACATGTTCAATTGAACTGATGCAATTCGTTGAATACGTTCAGTACCATATTTCGTTTTCCTCGGAAACTCTTCAATTCGTTTCAAAACGTTTGAAATAAGCACAAGACACATTAGACAATGGTGTATTGACAGTATTTACATTTGTCAACAGACTTTCCGTGAATCATGCTAGGATCCATTATTAAGTGCCATATAAAATTGGTTTTGATTTGTATATTGCATTACGAAATATGCATGAAATGTGGAGAGCGCAGATATATTGAAAATTGGCAAAGACTATATATCTGCTTTATACTAAACAAAACTGGGAACCAATAGGTTCAGATTTATCTTCTAATGATTTCCTTATATAAGTACATATATAGACATATGTGTATCTTTTATTCTAGGTATAGTATATATTTACGCTATATGTCTACTGATATGATGACTGACACAACACAGAACATATTTAATCTACATACATCCATGTATAATAAATTGTTTTGTGTCCTGTCAAATATCAAAGATATGGTGAGACCGCAGAGATCATGGACGCTGGCAACGAATATGTTTAGCGTTTAGTAATGAAACGTGGGAAACAATACGTTTCCTTTTATTTACGAGTTAGTTCCATATGTATGTATGTATGTATGTATGTATGTATGTATGTATGTATGTATGCAAGTATGTATGTATGTTTTCGTCATATGACGTTGTTTGCTTAATATTTGTCTACAGATAGTATTACTACAAACACACGGAGCAGTGTTACGCTCTATACAATCTTCACTAAGAACCAAACCAATATTTGGCATGATCAGTCAAGGTCTTTGCAACAAGGTAAGAACGTTTTCACTTAAATATTATATGAGTTTATACAGACAAAATAAGACAACATTTGATCATTATAAAGTTATAATGGTTTCTCATTTTAGACATTTACCTAAACCTAAAAGACAATTAAATTCGTAATTATCAAGATACCTCAAGTCTTTGTTTTGGTACCTATCATCTACAGGTATTGATACTCTATATACATATTCCACTGAGAGTGCAACCAAAGGATCGCATTGTCAACACAATTCGTTGGGACCAGGTGGCAAGTTACAACCCAAATGTACGGTACTGAATAATGACGAAGTAATATAAATACTTTTTCATATTTTTATATATTCGCGTCCTTGCATTTCAGACAGTTGCTGCATATAGAAAACACTGATGCAAAATTTAGCGACACTAAAATAAATAATAAAAAGAAAGACCCCCCACAAGAATATATAAGGATCAAAGAAGCTGAACAAACGGGTAAAAATGAAATGCATCTCGTGAAGGGAGAATAAATAAAATATAATGAAAGACATACACGCTATATGTGGCAAGTGTTCAACATGCAATATGAACATTTTGTCAGAAAGAGGCAACACTATCCAAAATAATGAAGATGTACATGCATACATACATACAAACATACATACATACATACATACATACATACATACATACATAGTGTCACGAACATTAACAAACCCCTTAGTGAGTTATCAAACGGTCCAGTCAAGCAAGACCCGATGTGTGATTAGAACCAGCACACAAGACTTAATTAGGGACATTATCGTACTTGGACAGTACTATATTTACCCAAATTTCCGTCCTTTCTTAATGGATTATCCCAAATAGCTCATCCATGTTGGACTAACATTGCGTCAACGTTGAAGTCAACATGGAACTAATATGCCTAAAGTATGTTGGGCAACCGCCATTTTATCATTTTGGCCACTTTAGGGTCGGCATGTCATCTTGAACTTTCACACAACGCTAAGCATTTTTGATCCAACATGGGACCAATGTCTGCGATGCATGATAACCCATCTGTCCAAACTATTTCTGACGATTTGAACCAAGGGAGCGTAAAGCAGCCACGTAGGGCCCACAATGAGTACAATTTGACATTCATTGGGCCAAGATTGACATAATGCCACTGTGATGAGGAAAAGTGACAATTTACATTCTTTTGCGATTACACACGATATTATACATGAATTGATGCGCTTAATTTTGTGAATATATGTTCTATCCTGACTGATTTAATCCTCAGCTAAAAGAACAATTCAATACTAAAAATAATTGCAGTTACATCTAATTAAAAGCATATTGCATGAACGATAATGCTTACCTATATCGGCGATGACATATGTCTACCTAAACCATTCCGACTGGAGAGAGAGATAATTATAAATATACACCAGACAGAATGGAAAGTGCTATCCTTGGATCTATAAAGGAATGCTCGATAATAGTAGGCAGAATTAGTATTTTGATAGAAATAATACAATCATACAGGTTAGAGAAATTTTAATTCGTTCTCTTCGGAGATTCGAATCCAGGTCCGCGGGTAAATGACACC
>CM068829.1:25093800-25346300 GCA_028554795.2 Sinohyriopsis cumingii
GATATACATCTCGCACATGCCCCATCGTTACTTTCAATGTTGTTGCATTACTTCTCACGGGCGTGTTAACCACATTATTTTATACATTTAGTAAACACCTTATTTTTTTATGTAGCCGGTTTATCTAGCCTAACCTGTTAATGAACACGAAATCGAATTTACAGAAAAGAAAATTGGTTACTCATTATTCTTGCCGGTGATGAATTGGTCCAGTCTCATTGAACTGGTTTTAAAAGGAGAAAATCCAGGAGTTATTTGCATGTCCAAAATAACAGCACATACTTTGATCTGAATATTGAGCTTCTACTTTAAAATATTAAAAATATACTGTGGAATGTTCGAAAAGATGTATGTTCTACCATTCATGGGTTTGCTTGTTCGTTGTTGACGTAGCAATTAGGTTACTAATAGAGAATCCTGTTTTCATAGACGCTACGTGGCAGAAACCCTCAAAGATAATTTATACGCTTTAAAAAATAAACTAAGATTTAAAAATAATAAAATTATAAAGCATAGAAATTATAAGATTTTAAAGTTGCTTCGTCTGAGTATATAGTTATATAAACTGTTATTTGCCGACTCACATAGCTTATATATTGCCCTTCAGGCGCTTCGGCAAACGACAGTTTATACCATGATACATTCAGAAAAACAACATTAAATTCTTAAATATCTCACATCCTTTTTGTACGAACAGTATGCTCTGCGACCCCAGAAGAGATGAAAAAAGGGGTAATATACATATATTACAGCCGGATAATTAGTCCCTGGAAATCTAATTTTCTGTTCATTGACTTCGGAATTTGTATATCGACTGTTACGTTATTACCGAAAACTGATATATGGATAAATTCAAGTTCATGAGAAAGGTTCTGGTAACTCTTTTGGCAAATATCATTTGATTAATTTTAAATATATTATGACATACGCAATAAGCTCATAAATCGTCCTAAAGTACACATCAATTAGTCGATAAATGTATTAAAAGCACATTGATGATTCTCTTCTGTAGAGTTAAATTTACGTGTTAATTACAATGGGATAAATTATCTAAACCTCATTAACTAGAGTGACCTGGTATATTATTTGGTCGCAGAGAAACATACGGAACAAAGTTTAAAATATGATGTAGTTTCTTCGAAAGTGCAAAGCGTTGCATAAATATAGCACATAATCACAATTGAGATTTGTTTTGTTTTGTATGTATGCAATCACTTTCCAATGAAACAGAAGAAAACGTACCTATGCAAAACGTTAAGGTGAAATAATCGATCTATCCTTCTGTCTATATATCTATCTATTCTGCTAATTACATACGTTTATATATGTTACTTTCTTAAACGTCTCCGGTGCTTTCCTTGATTGCGGACCACAAACTTACGTTTTGGACGTAGTAACCGCATACATATTGATCCCTTGTCACCATATCCCACTATGGTAGTAACTGTATTGACAGCCCTGCTATCATTGATGCAGACGTTAGTTAATAGGATGCTGGTATTGAAAGGGATGAAACGATAAATCTCGTTCTGGTTTCACTGATACAAATTCAAATAATGTTTTAATTACAATAGTATGTATGCAATATTGCAAATGCTGCGGGAGAAACTTGATCAAAAAGAATCAGCATTACAAGAAGAGTGAGTCGGAAAAGAATTTGAACTACTGGACATTGCTTGCTTGCTTTTATATTCGGAAATAATTGGTGATTATCTATTTGAACGTTTGTGAGGTATATAGGACAATCCGATTAATATTCTTTTACAAGCACAGAATAACACTAATATTCACAAGGATTTTGAGAGAGAAATAAGTTTAAAACATTTCAAATCGTACGGAAAAGAAGAAATAACAGTGAAATAATATATCCCAATACATCCTGCGAAAATATTCATAATAATCCAAAAGAGGAAAAGAGAATAAATGTGTCAAAGTTAATTATCTGATACCAGTTCATGAAAAGTTGTTATGAGCCAAACGAGTTTAAGTTCGAAAAGCTTGCGTGCACATAATAAGTTCTTGTGTTCAGCAGCTATAAATTTAAATATATTGTAAATAACCGGAAAATATAAAAAGTAAAGAAAACATATGTAACGAGTTATAATTCTTCATCACTGAGGACGAAAAATTTAAACAAATGTCATATGTTAGATAATTACACTTTGAAAGTTAAATCATAATTTTAAATTATTCATGGAAAAGCAAAGAAGATTATTTGATGACGACGAAAACTACTTGGCTGTTACTGTAGCAAATGTGATAGATGCTGCAACTCACTTAAAACGGTATAATAGCCTCAAATAATCCATCTTTTAGGTCGATAAGTCCAAAAGAGATAATCTCGTTTAGTCTGCTTGTGCTGTCAAATTATCTGCTAAAATAATTTTTGACAGTTGCAGTTAGTTGAAAGCTGTCTGATAGAATATTTGGAAGTGGCAACGCTAGTTTTTCTGGTTGCATATTGTGTTGAAACCTGATAGTTTGCTGAAAATTTGGCGTCAACAGCACCGTATAGAGGTATCTAGTACCTTAGATGTAGGACTGAACTTATCAATAAATACCGAAATGGTACAAAATATGATTCCCACAGCTGGCAAATCGCATCAGGTTTACACAAAAGACCACGTACAGAACGATAATTTATGTTGGAGTTATGTAGACAATAAGAAAGATGATTGATTTCCATGCAAAACTTCTCGTGAAAAAACCACCAAAGGTTTTGAAACAGACAATCGTTTAAAATCATGCTTTAGATACGAACTGGTGAATATTATCTTCGAACTAGTTGATTTCTGATCTTCGTTAATGCAGTGGATACAAGTCAGATGAAAAACTAAAGCTGGAATGAGAACAATTAGACAATCAGCAGAAAATGTTGTATTCTTTCGAAGTGTTTGCAATAAACTTTCTCTGCCAATAATTATAGAACTATGGATGAGGTTTTCTTCATTGCTGGTCAAATCCACAAATGACTGTTACAAATTCCCCTGCCAAACATTTTGCCAGCTCTACTATGTATACAACAATAGTTGATAAAGACACCAAGGAATCGATTTCCAATAGGAACGAATTGTAACTTTCTAGATCAAGGTAATTGTGGATAAGGATTTGTTTGTTTAGTCAATTATAATAGTACGAAGGTATCCCAGTGTCAGATAAGACGATGTTTGTATTGTCTAGCTAATTTCATTGAAGTGTAAGATTGAAACTTGGAAGAATACAACTATTCTGTAGCAGATGACTTTTATCTTGGAAGGAATCATTATATTTATACATGTAATGTACATATTTATGTTATACCCACATACTAAAGTATAATAAATTGAAAAGTCTATTTTCGTTCACATTGTAAACACAGTTTTAAGAAAATATTTAAACAAAACTTATTTTATGCGATACATGTATGACATTTGTTAACATCTGACGTCATGTTCCCTTCCAGCGTAAATTACAATCAAAATAGCTTTACCGCCTTTTTCAATCAGATTTAAGCTTATGTTATTCATATAAGACCATGACATGTATAATCGTCTACAGTTGTTAAAATCCTTCTGAATCTTAATTATTCAGTTGCAACTGTTATTACGTCAAGTAAAATATATTACTTCTCCGATTCTTTGCAATGTATTTCTTATCTTTGTATAGATTTCATATTGGCTATCACCAAAATCTGCTTTATTAACAACACTAAATTGCCATCACCAAAACCTTATGTAGTAACAATAGCGTATTGCTTATTACCAAACACATGTGCAAAAATATACTTTTTTCCCAGAGAACAGTGCTACACCAATTGTTTAAAAAGATTCATTGGTTAACATCAAATTCATGTAGTATATTTCCCCATTTTCATGTAAAAGTGTTCCACTCTTTATATGCCTCCAAATATCATTATTTCCAAGATAATATTTTAGTACCATTGTTTTGATCTTCAAAACATTAGTTGTTACTTTTATTACAAGTCTAAGATGTACCGATATGCCATACTATTACTTGCTAATGTAGCAATGGCTCACAAAGATTTGACAATGAATCGATTGCTAAAGTTTACTCATGTAGTACACGATGTAAAATTGTACTCGTGTAGCAAAATGTATTCACTATGGTAGCGAAACTTTGGTGATAAAAAGGGACAGATATACAAGTTATCTTTACAGTCCCGAAAAAGACACTGCGTTTTATGAACCCCAAAATCTGCTCACTGCTAACAAATTACATGTACGTCGATACACACCGTCACCAGTACACTGTTTCAGTTCCACGGCTGCTACAGTCCCCGGACACTTGGAACACTTCCAAACACTTAGAAAACTACGAACATTAGACGATCAGGACACTCCAGACAGAGACAGCGACAATCCGGACACAGGCAAAGACATTCCGGTCACAGGCAGCGACACTTCGGTCACACAGGCAGCTACACTCGGTCACAGAAAGTAGACATTCCGGACACCCCGGACATTAGACATTCCGGATACCCCGGAGACCCCCGACACAGGTTGCTGAAATTATGTCCAATACCGTGTACTATAAGTAATGACGTTATACACGGTAAGTTATATAGGTTACATTATCAGCACAATAATTACAAAATGACAGGTTCAAAAAAAACCTAATCCTACTCGATAGGAATCGTACTATATTAAAAAGTTCTCAAAACATGTAGCTTTACATTACTAATATAAATCCCTTGCTAAGTCGAAAACGAGAATAAAAATATATGCATTATACTGCGTAAACCAAAGCTACATAGCAAACATACAAACATAAACGTGGTAATATAGTAGTTATACCTTATATACTAGAAATAAAAAACCTACATACTTCTACAGCTTAAGATGTGCAAGTCCTTGAAGCAGACTGCCCGCTGACAAGAATATTTCGTATTATAAAGACATGCAGATACGGTCAGGTGTTTATACACAGACCGTCTGTGCAATGTAGTTATTCGGTTTGTCCCATCGATAACACTTCGTACGTGCGGCATGGGATGAACTGAACTCACTATTTTGAAATACGACACAATGTACATAAATCACCCACGGGTATCGCTGTACACAAAAAAGAAACCCGAGTCCAGGTATTCAATAAATAAAGAGTTTAATTCCGTGACACCCACTACGTTCCTTATCCCCATCAAATATTGTGCCACAGCAAATTAATTATTAATATAATTAAGACTAGCTATTAAATTGAAGGTCTGTACAAAGGTTTTGTATACATTTTGATTTTATCAAGGAATAAACTTACACCAATTTCAACATTCTTATCTCTGGTTGACCTTCAGGACCTGGTTGCAAACTTCTTTCATGACAAAATTCAACCCATTAGATATAAGCTTGACAATCAAGTTTCAATTATCACAATATAGTTATGATATGAATATTCACATTACCTTTAATAGTTGAATCCGCCTAATTGATTTGGTACATACAACCGGGAATAAAAGAAATACGTTATTCCAATTGCACTGTTTTGAAAATTATGGTTGGTAGGTAATTTTGTTTTAAAACAATATGCGAACTCAATCAGAAACCGACATAACTGCTGCTTGAATGGTTAAATTCAATATTGCCCTGATTAACCGCTGATATCAATAATTCTCTTTTATCCAGGAAATTCTCATAATTTTCGTAAAACTCCAGAATGTAAACCTTCTATTAAAAACATGCACATCTCATTCTTTAAAAATGTCCGGAAATGTTTTTTTTTAATCGCAGGCTGTATCTCATCTTAATTGCCACAAGCAATTATAATATAATCATTTATTAAAATGATAGTTATGCCCTGAGGAGGTGTTATGCTGTGAGCAGACTGATGCATAAACGGTCTTACAGTGTGCAAGTTAACAAGGGTTTTGAAGAGTGACAGCAACAGCATCACATCTTAAGATTACAACGTTTACCTGTATTTTTTAAAATGGAGGCACATTATACGTCAATTAGAGAGAGAAAGAGAAAGGGAGAGGAGTTGGTGTACAAATCGTGAAGGGAAGAATTTTTGCAGCTTAAATATACTTGTAATAATCATTTTGGAATAGGCACAGTTCTGGGTTTATGTGGTTATGCTTGAAGTATTTGCTAGAAAATATTCAAGTAATATGGTTTTGAATATAAGGGCTTTCTTTTCCCTTTTTCTTGAGTGCTTTTAGTAAACTGTAAGTTACAATATTTTAAGTATTCTACACATGCACATGAAATTATTGATTATATGTACAACTTTATTGCTATCTTCTCGAAACTAACACTAACTCAGAAATACAAACTCTGATACTTTGAAGATCATGTAACTAAGGCAGTGTTGTAACCTTGATGCCTTTAAAATCCCCCCTCCAGTTGACAAGAGTATCACTCAGATTGTACAATGAAGATGGTCAGTTTTATATGCAGTGTATCAATTACAAACAAACGAAAATAAAATGTATGGCATAAAATTTAGCTTCAACTGATGCTGGTGCAACAAATTAATCAAACAATGTGATAACCATTTGTTACATTACATGAGCCCGATAATAATAGCTGCAAATCGTTTAGAAAAATAGCATCTAGAAGCCATTGTGAACAAGAATTATGAAGCAATAGTAAATTAAGATATAAATGTTATCTTGTAAATGAAATTCTAGCCACAGTGATAAGACTGGACATGACAAAACGTAACTTTTTTTCCACTGATATAAAAGTAGGTACTATAAAGAGTAACAAACCAGAGGTAATTTTGCTTTGCTTTTTTCAGCTCTTTGTAACACATTATTGAATATATGTTGCCTAGGAAATGTGAGTGAATTAGTATGCCCAAGGACACACTAAAGCAGTCGGCACAGTGCTGGCCTGATTGGTTTGCACAACATGAATGCTAGTATTATGAGTCTGATTCCCTATCAACGGAGCGACCATAGCTCTCTTTACTTGGTGAAAATAAATAAATACATACATACATACATACATACATACATACATACATACATACATACATACATACATACATACTTTGAGATGCACATTTAAAACAAACATATATATTGTCAATAATGATATACATTGAATATTGTGAATCTTTTGGACTGGAAATTTTAAAATGGCATGTTCAATTACAAAATTTTAAAAAGTGTGTAAAATATATGCAAGAAGGTGATAATGACCTAAAAATGTAACTTTGGCTCTTACATATCAATACATATTATTTGTTTTGCCAAAATATGTTTGCTCAGTTGTGATAAGAAGATTTTGTTTCCTCCAACAAATTCTGTAATATCTATATCCAAGTGAACTCCACAGTTACACACGAAAAATTGTCGAATCGCATAACAACACATTTCTCTTTGTAACAATTATAGTCCATTGGATTCCATAAAACTGATACTAAAGGGCTCAAATACGATAGCCTTCCGATCCCCCAGTCAAGTAATTGGGTCTCTCATAAAATCAACCTGATATGAGTTTGTCTAGTCATTTCTGAAACTTCATCCTTAGATAAGTGAGGCTGTAGGGCAGAATAGAGGCAAAACATAAGTTGGAGATAAAATATAATCTTTTTGCTCCCCAAAAAACCTCTGTTTGGATGACAAAGAAGAAGAAACTACAGATATCTGTAGCATCAGTCGCACAACATGTGAAAGTAAGTTTTCCATGTAATGATATTTAAATCAATTGATTTAATAGTTTCGTTTAATTTGATAGTTAGGGTTATATTTTTTAAACTTTTTTTTTATAAAGTAATCCCGAAAAGAAGCAGGTTAACATTAAAATTAGTAAATTACTTTCTTTTACTTGAGGATGAATATTTTATATTAGATTTTCCAAGTCATATTAATTACGCATTTTTAAACATAATTCTAAACAGTATATTTGATTAGCTATATCAATTCTATATGTACTATGTATTGACTATAACTGGGCTGGAAATTGTACTTAAAATCAATAATGCCCTTGTACACAACGGTACATACGCATTCACTTCATTTTGTATATGCATTTGTTGCATTGTAAAAGCATTAACACAATAAGAGGCCAAAGTAAAACTCATACTACTCATCAGTCTCTATTTACGTTAAAAGATAAGTAACATAATTATAACTTACATATTGTCCATTTGATCTTTATGAATGCCACATCGTGGGAGAACATTCATTGTATATAAATTGTTAAACACTCATACCACAGTGTTATTTATACTGGAAAGTCTTGAAGGATACCTATGTACAAAATAAACCTTTCTCGTATACGCTAAGAATGTTGGCTATTGGTAGAGAGTTCATAAAGTACTTTGGTAGAATTTTTTTAAAAGTAAATTCCTGGAAAACAGGTGGATTAGTGTTAGAAATGTGACAAGTAAATTTTCAATCAGCCTACCATATAAAGCATAAACCCATATATTTCCAACCTTCTCTTATTATCCTGTTAACTAAAGATGATATTATTCTATCTCGAAGAAAAATATTCTGTTCAGAATATTTGTTCGTATTCTATAAATGTGCAAGTTGTTCTCTACATGACATAATCCTCAGGTGCATTATTAAAATATGTTTCCAGGGACCATTAACGTGGTACATGTAGCTTACTGTTATGTTCATTTTCTGGACATGTTACACGATGTTAAAGTTTTACGAAAACAATATGAAAAACAGAAACCGAAAACGGAAATAAAAAATATTTAAAATAAGGCTAATAAACTTGTCACTTGTTTCAATAACGGCGATGGACATGAAACACATTACTTTGCAAAATGTCTATCAACGATATGACAAAATAGTTAATGGGCATTATATTTGTGTGATTTACTTTCATTTAAAGACCAGTTTGATTCTTGCAAGACATCACTGTTTTGAGCAACATTTAAAAATCAGGATATCTTCTATATAGGATGTATATATATGTCGTCAAGACAGTATTTAGGCACTTCTTAAACTTTGCTCCTTTACAGCGATTGGATCTCACTATGGTAAATGTTATTACTATCATCACCAATGTACATAATTCAGTTTAAAGTGCCACAATATTTAGGTATCTCTCTGTGCATTTATCGTTGAAAGAAGGCTTATCATGGTCTCGAGAATGATAAACGTGATGTAGGAATGACATATTTATCGTATCTAGATGCGATTTTAAAATAAAGTTGATAACTAGTTGTATTAACATGAGCATCTGTTGGTACCAGCAAATATTAAATGGTACAAAAATGTGGCAAGGAATTACCTTACATTTAATTAAGTTTGTGACATGTTTAAAACGTTTTCATACAAGCTACGTTGTTTTTCTATGTATCAGTAATGTATTAATACGATGTTTTATGGTGGAAACAAAGTCAAGGAGACATAATACAGGTAAAAAGCAGGAATGAATTATTACCTGTGGTTCATTTGACATTCATGCAGACACTCATGTAGATGGATGAAAGAATTTAAAGAAACATATTACAGAACATTCAAGTTATATAGAAGTTTGTATTGTTGTACATGGTGATAATATAGGCCTACACATCTGCTTTTCAATTGCAAGTTGAAATATCTATACCTTCTATTACATATAATATTCCTACAAGGAGCTTGAGTTACTGTCTTTTATAGACATCTGGGATTTTTAACAATCTCGTTAAACTGAGTTTGGAGATCTATATTTTAGTAATATTTTGTGAGCCACATAAAGTCTGACAAAGTCATTTCTGGTAAGTAGTAATATAACAATATTACAATTAGTTCATCTAATCAGCCTTAGAAACCTAATGTATTCACAGCAAATGTAGACTTGAACAAATAAATGTTCCATACATGCCATGCTAGAAAAATGAAGGCTACATAAGTATGCTAACTAAGGTCTGAGTTCAGCTCTATTCATGATAACAAATATCAGATTTACCATGAAAACAGTAGTCATATATATATGTGTGCATGATTGTATTTTCCACTTTAGAACACCAGGGGAAGAACGCTTGTTCATGCTTCGCAACGAACCATTGTCATGATTTCTGATTATTTTGACAATTTACTGTTTGCATTCATCACGTTACTATTTTTCCAGTAACCAAGTTAATCATTAATTGCAGCATATTTACATACTAAATTGAGCAGTGGCTTAAGTTACGTGTCCCACAAACTTGTTTCACACTGATCGACTTTGCTGCATGAACAGCTTCTATAGTCCAATTTTGAGTCGAAAAAGTTGTTGTAATTATGTTTGTTTAATTAATTGTATGTTCTCGGTGTTTTATCTGAATTTCAAATGAATCCTAGCTCAACGTTGAACAGAGAACCATGTTATTATTATTTGTCTGTCTTGGTTAATATCTTGTTATCCGTTCATATCTGTATCACTGCACAAGCTACATTCAGTACACAATTCAGACACTATGTATATACATTAATATAGCTATTTTAACTATATTTTAAATATTTCAGTTAACATCAAAATTTGTATGCTCTATCTAAAGGTTGGAAAATTGTATTGGTTGTTTTGCAACATGAAAGTTACAGAAGTATTCAAGGTAGGCCGTTTTGACTTAGACTTCCGTTTCTAGCACAGAAACGTGAGACCTATGATCCATCAGTGTGTTTAATATAGGATTGAAAATTCCGTCGTTGGGATAACAAATTTGCAGCAATTACTCAGCACATCTTTGTATATGACTTAAACATCTAAGCTTCGAATGGAATTTTAATATTCTACACAAGGTCATATGATGGTTCTATAATTACTCAATTGAGAATGAAGATTGGCAATGTCGATTTGGGAAAGTTGTCACAGATGATAATCAACAAAGTAATATTACAATGTGTGTTTTATTTTTGTTTAAAGGAAAATTTAACGATTTGTCAGTCATATTGCTACGATGTCTGCAGTGTGGCAGCTTATAGTGATGTCTAGCGCTGGGGCAACGCTGCAGATATGTAGTTTGGTGTCCCACCGAGCTACATTATCTTGACACCACTCCGACCAGTTCTAACACTAGTCCTTTAATGCTGAATGCCTGGCGAGGCAGCTGTTAGCACCATTTTAACAAATCTCTGGTATTATTCAGCCAGGGTTCTAAGCTGTCACCTCCTGCATATGAAGTGAGTGCTCTAACCACTAGGCCACCTGAACAGTAATATTCATGTGAAGAAGGCATTTGCATGTAGTAATGGTATTTGATATTAAATAAAAATTTAAAGTCCTGTAAGAAAGACATCACTGAAGGTTGTTTTATATTCTGTAACAATTCTCTTACATCATAATTTTAAATGACGCAATGAATGTTAGACTGTTACCATGAAAATAAGGTAAGGGTACTACATGTGTAAATGGGCTGTTGGATCGTTATTGGTACTAGATCAGGTATAGGAGCTAACAATATCAGTGCCCAGAAATAGGGTAATGTTTCTATATGGGTTTGTGGGATAGCTATGTAGTATTGTAACTACATCAGGTAAAGGAGCTAATGTTACTACAAGGGTTCTTTAGATAGCTACGTGGTATTGGTACTACATCAGATTTTACAGATCCCAAAACCAGTGCTTCGAAATAGAATAATGTTACTACATGCATTTGTAAGATGGCTATATAGTATTGTTACTACATTAGATTTTGAGATCACAAATCAGTGCTCGGAAATGGTGTAATGTTACTACAGCAGTCCCCCTCGTATATGACCATCCCTCTGCACCTTGAAGGTGGTCTTATAAGAGGGGTGGCCTTTCCAGAAGAACACTAAATTTGTTGTGAGAGGTATATTTAATGTACGTAGTAAGAAAGTTACATACCTCAGAGCATTTAATAATCTTCGTTTAAAAAGTAACATTAATTAGTAAAAGGTTCTTTTTGTCTTACGAATAGATTTATTTGAACTGAATATACATACATTGTTACAGCCCCGGTTGCCTAGTGGTTAGAGCGTCCGCCTCGGATGCGGGAGGTCGTGGGTTCGATCCCCGGCCGTGTCATACCAAAGACTTACAAAAATGGTACTAACAGCTGCCTCGCTTGGCGTTCAGCATTAAGAGGTTAGTGTTAGGACTGTTCGGCCTGGTGTCAGGATAATGTGACTGGGTAGGACATCATGCTACATGTCTGAGGAATGATGCTCCGGTGCTAGACATCACTATAAACTGCCACATTGCAGACATCGTAGCGATATGTCTGAAAAATTGTTAAAGCTACGTTAACAATCTAAATCACATCATATCACATCAATTCTTGTTAATCTTAACGTAAGCTCGATGTGTGAGCGGGTATTTTTGTCATCACATATCAAAACCATTTATAAACGTCATTTAAATCTTGGTACATATATAATTCGTATTCCATTAGCTTCATTTTCCCACCGCTGCTGAATAATTTCCTTAGCGGGTACGACGTTGTTTATTCAAGTCTTTTCAGCACAAAATTGTTTGATTCGACTCGTTTATATATAAAATTGTTCCGCAGTAATATGTATCCGTTTACGTGATGACATGTTAATGTTTTGTAATGATTTATTCCAATGTTGCTAACTGCATGCAATTTAATTATGCAGACAAATCTTTTGAAGAGTGACGAAATGCTTTCTTCTTAAAGGATTCGATAGATATATTACTAAATGGATTTGTAGGATGGCTTTGTACTATTTTACTACTCCAGTTCTGGAGGTCACAATTAAATGCCTTGAAAGAGGGTAATGTTACTATATATATTTGGGGGATAGCAGAATACTCATGTAGTATTGTTACTACATCAGATGTATCATTGTTAGTACATCAGGTTTTGCAGATCACAAATCAGTGCTTGTAAATAGGGTTATGTTTCTACATGGGTTTGGGGGATAGGAGGATAGCTATGTAGTATTGTTATTACATCAGTGGTAGTATTGTTTGTATATCGGGTTTTGGTGGTCATAACATCAGTGCCTTGATTCATGTGTTAATGTTACTACATGTGTTTAGAATTAACCATGTAGTATTGTTACTATAATAAAATTCCCGGAAAACGTACAGTCAAGCAATTCATTTTTTATTCCGACAGCCGTTAATAGTCATTGATTCGTCTCCATACATTTATCGGCGCTACTGTTTATTCTTTGTCTACCACTGAATATTATTTGATGCGACATCATGGTTAAATATGGTTTCATATGCTGTTCGAGTATTCTGTAAACGTTTTGTTTTATGTTGTTAAATTTATCATCAAAATGATACTTCGAATAGCGAAATTATTTCAGAGCAATATAACGTCAATTTTAAGAGTTAATTCGCTATAATAAAAGAAAAGACAATATCAGCTGCAGCAGGATTTGGCATTATTTGTAAAAAAATGTTTCTAAACTTTGTTACCAAATCCATATTTAATACATTCTGTATCAAGCGTGGGTTACAATAGGCAAAGGTTTGTAGTACAAAATACTGATGTCTGTGTGCTATGTGTGTCGTTTAAAAATAGCTTGGTTTCACATGAGACCGATTAAATATAATCAGCAGAGACGGAAATCATAAACTGAAGAAGGTATACCATACGTTTCATTATTTCTACTTGCTGTCTGCTTGAAATAAGTGTCCGATGTTGCATACTCTTTTAAATAATATTCTGATAGTGGTGGTTGTGCATTCTATGAGAATGGGACGACAGTACTTGATAGGAGACGAGTTGTAATGCATCTCAACTTCAAGTATACCAGACATGCTAGTCAAGGGTCATGCGCTTGTCACCAAAGGCTGTAGTGCAAAGTGACATTAGTCAGTAGTCAACCTAAACAAAATTTGTAGAGTGTATCTGCCCCTTAACTTACAGAGTCATGTCTATTTTCTAAAACAGAGATGTAGTACATGACATTAGTCCAAATATATACCGATTTATTTGGCCTAAAATATATTGCAAAATATAAAAAAAATTAAAACGTAATGGCATATATCTTTCTTAAATAATGCATAAGGTCTCAACAGGTATATCCTAATGTTCGCCTTAGTATATTCAATTTCTTTTCTGTGTGTGACCTTTAACGGGTATATTGTTTACCTAGTGTCGTCGCCACAACAACTACTACCATTATCATTTAGCGCGTCATATTGATAGAAATTTCAACTGATAACATGAAACATGACACAATAAAGCTCCATAGAAACAATCTTGAGGAGCTTGACAAATTTGAATATCCTGACAGAATACTGCCAATATATCTTGAAATAGTAAAGGAATCAAACATCATTAATCTGCTCCCTCATGGTATCTACAAGGACAAAACTCAGGATATTCAACTATCGTGTCAACTCAATGCTGCAATATGGAACTGAGACTAGGAGAGTCGACTCAACCATATCCCACAAACTGCAGCATTAGTGAACAAATTCTAGGAATTACACAAATCATGTGGCTAGAAATAATCAAGAGTAAAATAAAACATTAGAAACTAACATGCCATGCATAATATCACCGGTGAGATAACGAAAAGCATGTGCAAAGGACGAGGCACACTGAAGAAGCATTCTGTGAACAAAACCCAATCAGTAGAGTGGAACCTTGAAGATAAGAGGAAAGTTGGAACGAAAAGAAAACATGGGCACATTTCAAAGAGGAAGCAATACAGATGCGGGAAACCACCATGGGTAGCGGCAAATACAGCGGGTCAAAACAGAGTGAAAGGGAAAAGCGTTAATGGGGACATGTACTTCACGAGGACTTCTCAAGTCTTGATGACAATGGAAGTGATTGTGTAGGTGCATCTACTTCCTTTGTCATAAATATCCTCTTTAACCGTTCATTGAGGAGGTTAGTAAATATGAAATCAAATTTACTTTACATGCTTCAGCCACGGATAGTAAAGGTTTTAGAATCAACCTTAGTACAATCATGTTTGCCTTTTATCTTCGGCTTTAGCATGATGGAAACCACACTTCTAAAACCTTGGCAACACGATTATTGATACCTGTAGTTTATTAATTTATTTAGTTATTCGGACCACCTTCTGAGAGACAAATACATTCTTGTCATGTCTGTCAGACATTAATTTACAAAAATAGTATACATTGTGTCTACCGAAAAAGGCGTGAATGGTAAACACGTAAACACACACACACACACACACACACACACACAAACATATATATATATATATATATATATATATATATATATATATATATATATATATATATATATATATATATAAAGACCTATAGAGAGAAAATGCTATTTTAAATTATACTATTCGGTACTCCATTTTTGTGGCCTTTTCAAAGACTGTCAAGTAATGCCGCAGCAGCAAAAGGGGTATAATCAGTGCTTTGTTCTTTATGCTTTATCTGTGATCCTAACCATACACAAGACTTATAAAAACTTGATAAAACTTACTTAAGCTATCAGCATTAAGAAGTTAGTGTTGGGACTGGTATGATTGGTGTGAGGATAATGTGACTGGGTAGGTGGAACATCGTGCAACATGACTTTCCATGCTACCGCAGTGCTAGACATCACTGTATAACTGCCACATTGCAGACATTGTACCGATACGATTGAAAAAATGTTAAAGCTACCGTACAAATCCAAATCACACACATACATGTATATATAACACATATGCTTAACAGTTTTCCTGGTGGAAGGGCGAAAAAAATGAAGTAATTATGCAGTTATCAAGCTTTGGCAACAATGAACGTATATCTAAAGAATTCAATGTTGAAATGAATAAAATGGATTCACCAGGCTAATATGCAGTTCCAAAGACGAACAAGTTGTTCTATATAATTTCTTGTTATTGCTGAATATCGTTGCAAGACGTTCTCCATTGGGAACCTTATGTTTAAGTTCATCCATTGTCCTCAGATACATGAAACTGTTTCCTGGGAACATGAATACAAACAGCAACAACTATCTTCTAGAGGGAAAAGTGCAAACTTCCTGTATAATAAATATGCAGTCAGCCTACTTAGATAAATGTGCGGTAACAATGTTCGTTTATAGTGAAATGATCGTATACCGTTTATTATTTTCATTTAATTATTTCCTGATTGAAACGTGCCCGCTCACAGTGTGATTCTGAAACCATGCGTTAATTCGGCCCTTCATTCAAAATTGCTATTATGTTTCCGAGGGGACTACTACCACTACAACCACTACTACAGCTACTATTACGACTGAAAAGCAGTACATAGTCTGTTAAACGCATGAAAAACCTAATGGGAATCAGTACAAATTCAATTAATATCAAGCCCCCCCAGTATACTACCCCAAAATACTATGTATATGAAAGTGAATCCCATTAGCTAAATTTTATTTGGTACTACTCAATTTGATGTTTATTCCTCACTACCAAGAGGTAAAAATAACGTGGGTTGTCATTTTGAAATTAAATATCCATATTGTAATTGAAATGTACTAACGTATTTGAGGAAACTGAATCCTAATCTTGACCACAAAGCAAAGACCAAATATTAGTTCAGTGAAACGTTGTCGAGCTAACGTTATGGGTGAAGAAGAGTGCTTGATTTGTGCAGTTTTGTTTCTCTCTCCGCCGAATGTTAATGCGTCCAAATCAGGTTCAGTCGTTTAATGTCTTTGGTTTGCGCGATGATTCCAAACTGTCACAAACGAATAGAAGCTATATAGATCCCATATTAAGAAACATTTGTAATCAACATGGAAACGACAGGATAATATTAATTAATTGGAAGTTTCAAAGAAAGTTTACATCGAATCCGTGTTTTGGGAACCACAGTTTGCATGCGGTACTTGTCCATGTTTAGTTAGCTAGAAATTATATCACATATTTACCTTATTTTACAACATTTACACACATTTCACCTAAAATGATATGATAATGTACTTTGAATTCAGAAATGGCACAAACAACATTGACTTGCTCCAGTGTCATACTCACGAGCTCTCTTGAATATGGATGCATTTCTTTTTATTTCCCAAATGATATTTACCGCTATTGTTCATTACTATTGATATCACTAACATCTCGATGCTGAGATGCTACGAAATGCTGTAAGATGAAAGCATAATGTGTTTGCTCCTCAAGGGAAAGTGGCTATTTTAGATTTTTCTCCCCTCCATTTTTCCGTTCTTGTAGTTATATGACGTCTATAAACAATATTCAGTGCTGCATTTATATCATACACATAATTGCTAGCAAGCGATGTCGATGGTGCGTCCTTCTGCAAGAAATGATTTTAAAGTATTTTCTAAAATTAAATGTTATTTAGCATCTCCCCGATATAAAACTGTCCTTTCAAATGAACATCTTTAACTGCAATGTATAAAAAGTGACAGTCAGTGAAATTTATTGTGAACTCAATTTCAGTCCAGCTGCATTAAAGGGACTCGTGAAATAACGAGATCTCAGTCGATTTGGAAAGTCTATCAACTACTCGTCGGTCATCAAAAAAGTGTTTGTAGAGAACAATAGCATTTTGCACCGTTTGAAATTTATTCTTGTAGCATTTATAGGTTTTTCTTTATGGAAACAAATATAAAACATACGGATGTTTGGATTCTCAATTTATCAAAGATAAGCAAGTATTGATTTTCGGCTTGCTTTGCTAAAGGCAGCTATTTTGTAAGTCAGCTGAGAATTTTCACATCTATCCAACTGTTTGTCTGTCCGTCTGTCTGTTTCGGACTCTAATTCTGTCTCTGTGTGTCTGTATGTCTGTATGTATGTATGAATGTATAATATATATGTATATGTATATATATATATATAGTTCATAAATATGCAAATGAATCAGATTGAAACATATGTTAATACATTTTTCTTTAATTTCTTTTCCTTCATGTTCGACGACACTATTGTGTGCGCTTACTTTTTGAACGTTAGTTCAGCCCAGACTCAATTGATGAATACATTTTTACAAAACGGCCATCAAGGACGTTAAGATCCAACTGGATACACAACCGATTTCGGAAGGCATCTGGACGATAGAGCATTATATTTTGCTTACCTGCCACAGACGTCGCATCCGATGTGATTTTGATGTCAAATCGGACTGATCCCAGGACAATAATGATATTAATACCACGATTAGAAAAATTAATTGTCATCCGTTGATACTGTTCGATTGTGTAAGGATTATTGAAAATCGCCACGATGGTCTTTAATGCTTTTAATCTTAGTGGGTATCGCACGATTCTATTTAGCACCGTATTGGGGCATCATATTATTATTGTATTATTGTACACGTAAGTTAAAGACTCGATTTATGAAAATGGCTGAAGAAGGTTTCGATTTTTATGAAAACGAAATTAACTACCGACAATGTGTGGGAAGAAATTGAGACGGTACTAACGTTGTGACGGTGCCAATATCCACTAAGAATATAGAACGAAGACTCGATTATTATTATCGTGTGCACTGCGTGCTCTGTCATTTAACAGCGTCATCATCAGCAAGGTGCAGAGCCTACACTTCACCTGGGAACTTTGTCAGTGGACAGTTGTTCACAATATGTAACAAGATATGTAGAGCTCCACAGCAACAGAAGAGTCAGTGGCCTGGCCCCATCGAACAAGGTTGACTGTACAGCGACCCAGTCCTGTCAGAAAGCGGTTCAGCGTGGTCCACATATGAAGTGGAAGGTTGAAGTCAGGAGGGCCGACAGATGGCTCAGCTACGAGGAAGTGATTTACAGCATCTGTTGAAGACCACTCGACACGCCATGCCAAAATAGCCGTCATATCCTCCGGCAACGAAACTAGCTAGAATGGACGTCTCGAAGTCAAACGGTCTGCTGGATGTGAGGTGATAGCCATGTACAATGGAAGTTTCTCATTGGCATTGACTTTAGCCAACACGTTTGGGGTTGCTTCCAGGCAACTCGATGAATCCATATTACCAATTATCTTGCAAACGTGGTAGTTGGAGTGAATCTTGATGACATAAAAGTTAAATCCACGGCGCCTATCGGATTTTGCTAGAAACTTTTAAATGCGTTCATTGCGCACTCCAGGAAGAAGTATTGATGATCGAGACATTTATTTTTACATGCGGTTAACTATGAACGATGGTACATAAACTATCGGATGGAAATATTTTTGGACCGACCTGATGACAGTCGCGGTGGACTTTAGTAAGTTATTTGAGAGGACGAATACCACTACAAAATAACACCATAAACCAACGTCACTGCAGGAGGTAGTCTGGCATAATCATATATTAGCCTCCATGTATCTGACACGGTGATCACTCTAACACCGACCAGGTATTATCCATGGAAGGCATTCCAGAACAAATACCACACCGTGAACAAATAGGCATATATAAAAGTGAAATAACATTCTTCAACGTGAATTCTTAAAATAAATAGTGAATTACGGGATGAACTGCAAATAACACAAATATCATAGAAGGATACAACACTATTACACAACGCATGTAGAGGACGTAGCACAGAAGCCAACGCTACGAGAGCGTAACACAGGGTACTATACGGTTAAAAAACGTTATAGTTACCGGTTGGGTTATTGCCGTTACCAGATTAGTCGCGCTAACTCGCTAGAAAAAAAATTAATATGCTGGGCAGACGCAACACAGGCCGACATCATGCACATTAAGGTCAATTCCAATGCCGCCAGCCCCATCAACCGCATCCAGGTCAACCCTGTTTCTGACTTGATTTAAAAAGTATTCTCGACAACTGCCATATCACGTTCCCCATGGGACAATAGACGAACAATATAACTCATAAACATATGGATGCAACACACCCCATAATTGATGTGGCTTTTATTGCTTGGGAACATTGTGAAAATGTTTCCGTGGTTCGTATAAAATATTGACCAACGACACCACGCTATGGTTAACACCGACGAGTATATACCTTGGAATAAAATAAGTACATCGATTTTACCTGTCAGTGAAAACACTAATGCCTGTAAATAGACCTGGAAGTCGGTGAAGAAAGCTCCAATGAAATAAATTCAGCACGATATAGTGACAATTAAATGGTCTTTAATATTTCCCGTAATCATCTACTTGATCACCTGAACAGACGCGTTAAGTAGGTAATTATTGCAGTCAATGGAGCCAAACGCACTACCGTTGCACATTTGAAGAGTGCCACAAAATAGAAAACTTTACAAGCAACGAGATCTGCCATATACCTTTGTCGATGTCTAATGGCTGCAACTATGTCGGAAGATCCTGAGAGCAAATACAAGCAACATGAGAAACATATATGATGAGATGAAGATGGAAATATACAGCCATTTTAAAATAGTTACAGGGTTGACCATACATGATTGTGACAAACAAGGGAAGCATTGGGTAAAACAAACGTCGAGATGTACTCCTTAGGAAAACACTATTAATGATACATCCCTCATTCCGTAAAAAGCATCACGTACTTACCGTCGATGAATTCAGCAAGGCCATATATACATTTGCAAGCGGAAAGTCTCCCGGAAAAGATCTCATACAACACCAGACACCGCCAAGTGTAAACACCTCCACGATATTTGCCTATGTTGGTACGAGATAAGCTAACATCAGTACTCTCTACAAAAACAAGGCGATAGGAGATATTGCAATACATATAGTGTCATCTCGTTGCTGAGCCACATAAGAAAGGAGTTTGCTTGATTTGATCTCACCAGACTTCAGAAACCTGCACATGGCATCTACCCGAGTCACAGTGCGCCTATAGGGTAGAAAGGTCCAACCGCGGTACGATTTTCTTATCCAGATAACTGCACAAAAAGGGAAAGGAAGAGAGAAGGAAACTCTACATAGTCCTCATTGACCTCACGAAGGCTTTCGACCTTGTTAGGAAATACAAATTGTTCACATTGCCCGGAAAGATCGGATGTCCCTCAAACTCCTTAGCATCATCTATTTGTTCCATGGAAACATACATGACACAGTTATGCTTGACGGCTAATCCTCAGAGGCTTCTGAGACACGAAGGGACGTATTCTGAGTGAATCCTAAATTCATACTAGATAAGACAGAACACTCAAGAACATCGCACGTCTCAGAGCCAAAAGCAAGATCCACAAATTTGACATCCGTGAACTACTCGTTGTTGCCGATGCGGCAGTGACATGCCACAACAGCAGCTCATCACTGAACCTCATTTACCAATTGTCTAATCTAAGTAAAAGGGTTTGGAACAGGAACAATCATGCTGAACATAATAAAATTACAAGCATACAAAGCCTGTATTATCAGAATCCTCCTCTATGGCAGCAAGTAATAACCGTTATAATCACACCAATACATAAGACTAAATAGCTTCTACATATGCTGGTTCGGACATATCCTTGGGATCTCTTGGAAGGACAGTGTGTATTGTACAGTGGTCACAGTGCTAAGATAACCTCGACGTAGGTCATGCATGTGCAACGGATGATAGAAGAATACCTAACCACATCATCCACAGTGAAATGTCCTCTGACAAACGGACGCCAGGTAGCCCATAATTGCCCTTCACAGATGTATGCAAGAGAGACATCTCTGTCTTGGACATCAATATGGACTAAAGAGAAGCACTTACAAATGACCGAATTTGGTTGAAGCATGGTTTAACCTAAAACTGAAAAGAAGCGAGAGAACAATTGAAATTTGCAGATCAGAAGAGAACCCACATAAGGAACAAGATTAAACAATACAATACACATCGATACATCAGCTTCATTTACGCCAGTCGCAAAAAAGATTGTCACTTCCGAGTGGGTCTCCTATGTCACAACAGACGCTACTAGTCAAATAACTTTACAGACTACTTCAAAGCGCAGATCCATAGTTTTCCAAAATTGAAGGATTCCGAAATATTAACTAATCCGTGATCTCATCCAATGAGTTAATTCGAGTATAGTCGAGACGGGATCCATATTCTTCAGATTCATTACATGTCAGATATACTTGTATATAAAGATAATGACACCAAACAGCTGGAAGTATGTTTATGATTTAAAAAATCGCGATTAATTCACTTTCTGATGGCAACAAGATTAGTATCCAGTATCAACATTAATAGTAAATTTATATAACCGCGGAAGGCATAGAAGAAGCGTTTGCGGCCAGGTTGATAATGACAAAGGAAATATTCAGAACAGGATTTAAGGGTCTCACGGTCGCTGTTTGGAACTTGCCAACTTATTTAAATCCGGGAACACTTTCAAACATTGTTTGCGGTTAATCCTGTCAAGATATGGAAAAAAATGATATCACATTTAAGACAACGAAATTTAGTTATTGCCGAAGAAATTTGAGACAAGATCACTTTAATCATGGAATAATGTTTACTCTCGTAAGCAAAGATACACAGTTTAAACTTATTAATGACAAAATCAATTGACAAATCTGGTACTCTATCGTAACAAAGACATGCGATGTAATATTTCTTTTATCGTAAACATGAAATAATTGAATGTCTCGCGTTTATGCATAACAACTCATATTTGTGTATTATCAGCGCGCACGTAATGGGATCCAAGTCGCGATCACAATAATGAAATATTTCATTGGGAAACCAGCATGAATACTTCGAGCACAGTCTCATACTAGACAATGCAATTGAAATGTCCCTCAGTCATGTCAATGTCATCTGTTATAATTTGCACGCTGACGACTATGCAAATAGCAAAAGCTTTATTGATTGCACGAAATACCGTCATAGTGTAAGAGAAATGAAGCAAAGTCGCAGTAGTCAAGCAGCACGAACTGTCATTTGATAGGCAGGATTGTGTTTTTTGGTGTCTTGTTCACGTGGTCAGAAAGGATAGTTATTTCTGTTTGTAGAGATGATGATATAAAAACACCAATGCAATCCAAAACGTTTGGAGACCATGGGAAGTAAGTTCTGCTTCTACTGATGCTCAGAACATGCTTTGCAGATGCTATTAAGATTACAGTCGGTGTGTACCATCAAACATTGCACGTTAATCAAGTGGTAAACGTAATTATCCCAGTTTCTTTTAGCCAGTTCAAATTAGAGTACATCTCACGCGCGCGTTTACCTGACAAAGTTGATACGAAGGAAGTTTTTAATTTTCAAAAGAAGCATTTACTGTTAAGTTAAATATAGGAAACGAGTCAAGAACAAAACGTAAATAAACCTAGGATGTATATTGCTTTACTATCTTTGCATTTACTAACGCAGATCTATCTTCATCAGGATTTAATGGGTTTAAGAGTGGTGAAAAAGATCAAATTTTCTTTGCTTGAGAATACCTAATAATTAGTTGGAGCATTATTAATGATGAGTAATATGTGGATTTAAAACTTTGTTATATCTGAATTAGCAATATGACTTTGAAATCTGAAGATTAGGATTATGCACAATAACGGTCGATTTGTTTACTGAACCGTTAGGAATTGTGGTCTTTATTATTGATTTTTATCGTCCATTATATATTAATATCAAACGCGTTGTCTACTCATTAGACATTATAAACTAATCTGACCCCCATCATTGCAGAGTAAAATAAAGACTTACATGCTCTATGGAAGTGAACAGTGTTCGTTTTAATGGGATTCAAGTAGGACAAATATATCTTCAACTAGTATGTAAAATAAAAAGAACCTGGCAGTTGTACGAAGACTCTTAGTTTTAGCACAATACAGGGGCTGCACAAGTAGTCATAACAGGAGCAATAGCTAATTGTCTTGCATATAAAACAATCGACTATCTGTTCCAATGATTTTATCCGAATGGAGATGAAGAAGTGTGAATAGAACATGTTGAATCTGAAGAATTACTGGGAAAGTTGACGAATTCAATTGACTTGTTAAATCAATTCCAGGTCTTGCGAGCCTTGGTTAAACTCGTTTCATAAATTCAATATTAAACCGTTACCTATTTGAGATGCTTTATATCTATGATGACAAAATGTTGCCTCTCTATTTCGATTATTTTAATGGCATTTATATAATGTGTTTCTGTACAGATGTATCCCCTGCCCATTTTATGTACACATGTACGGATCTATTAAATTCTTTCTCAGTCTGTCTTGTCCTTCATCGTCACCTATGTTATGTCAAATCGTTGTACGAATCGATTTAAACTATATGTGTGTTTACCTGTCTATTTGTGTTCTTGAGGAATTTAACACACTCGTAAAAGAAGGACTCATCTCTGTTTTCCACATTGACAATTAAAAGGTATCTGCTGTTATGTATGTATGTATGTATGTATGTATGTATGTATGTATGTATGTATGTATGTATGTATGAATGTATGTATGTATGTATGTATGTATGTATGTATGTATGTATGTATGTATGTATGTATGTATGTATGTATGTGTATTTGTGCTTGTGTATGCATGTATGTATGTATGTATATATGTAGGTATGTATGTATATATATGTATATATATATTATTTTTGTCTTCTTTTTTTTCTTTCTTTTTTTCAGAAATAAAATAGATAATTTGGATAGTTCGGAGTGGCGAAACCACCAGTTATAATACAAAATAATTTCAGCTGACGAACAAAATACTCCCTGCTTACTACTTTAAATGAAATTAAAAATAACACCACAAAATGTATATATGGCAGAACAGAGGATTGTCAATGTAATTGAGAGCTGTATTGCTGTATCAATGGAAATAAGTTCATACATGTTTACAATTAGTAACATGAAAATAACAAATTTAGGTCCTATCTATAATTCTTCAAATTGTGTATATGGTCCAACTAATGACAGCTTTCATACGAAAATGAATAGACTGTACAGTCTACATTGTTAGGATTTTCATACTGGAGAAACATCATATCGATGGCCTTTAAGGAAAATGTGTTTAATTAATGTGGGTTAACCTATAAAGATTTTGGATGTTTAAGAACATTGTAAGACTGCTACAATAGATGTCGCAGGAGTCAACCAACCAACACATCGGATAAAATAGGTTTATACTGTGAGTTTGGATGCAGTTGTTTCTTTCTTGCGGAAGAAGTTCTCGACTTTCTTGATCACTGCTTAATGATTCTTTAGCTTTTAACAGAGTTAATGATGAATATTTATTTGGGACAATTACTGCGAATTTTCACATGACATCGGAGTATATCGTCTTTTAGCTATGAATCGCAAAAATAATTTCATAGATTACTATGTTCGAAAGATGTTTAAGCTGAAATTATACTTATTTGATGTCATAAACACAGAAAAAAGGAAATACATATAAAAAGCACAGCTTAGTGTAACACCCTATTAGAGATGTAAGGAATGGTTCACTTAATGCCAAACTCGGTTGCAATCAAATCGATAACAAATCGACAGTAAGAAGATAATGCAATAAATGTCCACCGAAATCCATAACTGTTTCATAGATAAATAATTCTTACAAATATGTTACATTTATGTACTAGTTGTTTAGAGCAAGGTCAAAACAGATATGGTTGAAATTAAACAAAATTTGGGATACTGAAATGCAAAGTTTGAGCCGATTTTCCTGAGAGAAAATATTTTTTAAGATTTGCGGATATGGTGTCTTATTCAGATAGTGAATCATAGCTTCGAAAACAAATACCCGTACCTTGGCAGAGGAAATTATCATTTTTGGTGATGAAATTGTATTTTAAGCTATAAGTGTATTATACGAGAAACTTCACATTTTTATATTCTTTACATATTTTAAAAAAATTATGTTTATTGCTGATTCCCATTTAGTTGACGACTACCAACTATGCTGCTCATCATATAAACTGATATGGAAGAAGTGAAGGTACTCAACAAAGAGACATTCGAGTAGTTTGGAACTGTGAAAAAGTCAGCTGAAGAGCATAACGTAAGATTATTATCTTTTTCCTGTACCAGATTTTAAAATTGAAGATAATCGTTTTTATTTTATTTATTACATCTTTATAATAAGATGCGTCATCAATCTTTGCCAAAGCACAATGATCAAGCAATATAAAGTATAGAAAATCCTGCCAAATGTAAGCAGTAAAATATACATTTTGGATATTAAGAAATGTAGAGTGTATGTAACACTCATATGAATATATTCCAATCTTTCCTCCGTCAAAAGACAACACATATTTTAAAACACTTATGTCACATGAAACAAAAGTTATATTTGAGGTCTAATTACCATTTACACATGCGAAAGTTCTCAAACCTGTATCTGATCCACATGTGTCATTAACCCAGTCATCCGAGGTAGATGTTATATATCTTTTCCATACTGATTTATCTCCCTTACGACTTTTTAAACCAAGATACATGTCATCATCTTTTAATTTATTCAACAATGATAGAAAGTCTATAAGACTGTCAAATTTGATAAATTCTGTCTCTTTCCTCGTACGAGCATTAAACTCATCCACAATTAGTGTTGCATAGACAGCATACTTGTCCTTCAAGTAAGATATTTTATTTACTACACTTTAGTATGCCTGCCTTAGATGATATAACTAACCATACAACGATTTTTAAATCCTTGTATTTTATGAATATAATTAAATGCTTGATTCTGATGACTTTGCTTTTACGATATTAAATTTGAACAAACATTTTTTAAGAAAAATAATCTGTAGTTTTAGGTCCGTATTTTAACAAAGCCAGCCCTATCAAAAGTTTCAAAATATTGAATAAAGTTAGATATATTTTCTCCTGAATGATGTCCATCTACCCAGGTAGTTCCCATATTAAGCAGCACAATTTAAAACAAAATTCTTATGATAATCTTTTAGTAGGCAAGCGTCAGAGTGTTCGACTTTTAAAAGATAAAGTACTACTACTACTACTACTACTACTACTACTACCACTCCTACTGCTTCGGCCACTATTACTACTACTAGGATGATGGTGTAACTGCAGAAATATATACACAGCTTAATGAAGAAGAAAGTGATAAAAAACAGCACATATCAAACGTTTTATTACTAATAAATGGTGTCCTTATTAAGCACAAACACACACAAAGACACACTCACACACTCACACACAAAGTTCAACTTTCTGTCTTACATTTACCAATCCACTCACATACAATTTGAAACTACCTGACCATATGCGAAGGAACCGTTTGTGAAAACTTATGTTTACACAATACCATACAATGAAGCAATAATGAAATACACATTAGGAACGTTAATATAGATGATATATCTCTTTTAAATTGATTGATGATCGGAGCAATAGGACTAAAAAATACAGTCGTTCTACTCACTCGCTCATTTACTATCTTGCTAACTTTCAACTGGAAATCAGTATAACCCTATAAACTGGGATTCAATTATCGATCACTGCGTGTATCCATAAAACAGTGGGATGAACTAATAATATTTCAGACATTATATTAGCTGTATTTTAAACTGATAAATCATTCACTAATCTAACAAAATTATGCTTGCATTGGAAGTGGGTTGGTTAGAAATAAGTGAAAATTGACTACTTAAAGAAAGTTTCAATTCAGCAATAAATATACAAAGTCCTCATTAAATGTTACTTCATTTATTCTTTGTTTAATATACATATCACACAGCAAGGTATGTAAACCGTGTGAGTTTCATACAAAGACTTTCAAATTTTAAGGCACCCGCTTCTAGAAGTGTCTGCTATACAGGATTTATATCTCTTTCCGTTTTGCGTCCACTTATACTCATTACCAGGGTTGTAACATTTATTTAACTATGAAGATTTATTGCACATCTAAACTATGTCGCTGTGCTTCATGTATATATCTGTCTGTGTGTATATGTACATATGCTTACAGAGAGAACTTAAGGTTGAATCTGTCAGTGTGTTTGAGAAGAAACGTTGGCGACTACAACTGTTTTACGGAATACCAAATATAAATACATTTGTATGTGATTAGGTGTGATTACTTTTAACAAAAACTAGTTATTTAAGGTGAATGTTTTCGCATTTAATTAAAATTTAATAGATCTAACTTTTTCAAACTCGACTTACACGTCAATACGCTATATGAAGTATGAACAAATCTTGTTTTACGTTCACCAGCGGAAGGACACAATTCGTTGAGTTATTAAATATTGAACCGCATTTATGTGAACGTGATAGTCAAGATTATACAGGTAGAGGTCAATAGTTCAATGATAAGTAAACACTTCCATACAATTAATGAATAATAAATACAAGGTACATTCAAGTCAGCTCTATGTAGGTACCTAATTTAATAATACTTAGCATTCGCATGTAGGTATAATTGATTGTTAAATTACTTGATAGCATATTTATACAATGCCGCTCTGGGATAAAGCTTAATGGAAAGGAAATTTCTTTTATCCGTTCTTCCTTCTTTTGTTTTGTCACTCACTGTCTAGTCAACATTTGCCATTACAATGCATCGGATATCACGTCTAAGCACTCAACATAGATCATGACACAATTGTTTATTGATGACCATGCAATATTTCACGAAACTATTGTTCATGTGCTACTCGACATCAAATTGAATGCAGGTCAGCGGTCATTTAAAATAGTTCATTACGTGTGTCTATCAACATCGCAGTGTTTTTTCAGCATATTTTCTCCACATTCAATTGTCTGTCAAATTAAACGTACTGTATGAAAACATACATCGTCAATAATGCTCGTAGCAATGTTATTTAAGAAACAATACATTCAGTACAATGAGGACAAAAGGTTGTTAAAGACACATATTGAGGGAAAATATACTGAAAAATAGAATTGGCGCAATATGCAAACTGTCGGTAAGAAGAATATGATCGTTACAAATACTGTACGATCGCGTTTGCAATGTGAATATGTTTTACTTAAAATGGAAACAGATGAGTTAGCTTTTTACTGAAGAAAGTTCAGGATGCAAAAACACTCAGCAGAGGTTAGTAGTCAAGACTTCATATGAAGGATAGAAACGAAAAAACCGATAACACGTATGCAATAACCTTTCTGAATACATAACATACACATTTCGATCGCCTAAAAACAGCAAAACATTTTAAGAGTTAAAATTAAAAAATAGAAAACAATCGTTGCATACTGCTGCCTGGCGTATTTTATGAAGGAACTATTTAAACTTAGTACTTTTAGGTGGTACAGTTGGTTATAAACTAGAAGCCTTACGGGGAAATGATATATAGGACATATTTGACTGTAGAATATAAAATGAAAGACATAAATAATGCCTTATATTTTATATGGAGAAACATTATGCCTCCAAAGCATCACCACGAAGTAGCAACATAATACACGTGAACAAATATTTAAAGAGACGATACAATCCTAAATGGCTTTTACAGGATATTTACGCAATACTAAAATAAAATAAAAATATCCAAAAACGAAAGCTGAATCCAGCTAGATATTAAAAGCAATAAACACTCTCATTCGAAAAGACAACAAGCTAGGTGTTGCAATTTTTAACGTAAAATGGTAAAGAAAGTATACCAATATTGATTTATTCGTGGGGAAAAGTACATTTATTTAAACTTTTATTCAATGATGATATAGCCAAAACGGACACTGAACAAACGATATTATTAATTATGCCGTTGTTTGTTTTTTTTCGAGCAAAATCGATCACCAGTACAACTACAACATCGTCACATCTACGAAAAGTACGAGCAGAAAGAACTACCCCAAATTTAACACCAATCATTATAACGTGTGTTTCGGATATAACATGTATAGCTTTAATAGTTTGCATCATATCGATACGATATCTGCAGTGTAGCTTCTGCCGTGATGTCTAGCACTGTTGTCATTTTATGATATATACATGGACTACATAGTCAACGCATACTAAAACAAACTATACAAATCTTACAAGTACAGAATCTTACCCTTGTAAAGAAAATGTTTTCTGTAATAAATGTTAGCAAGTTTAATCAAACTAGCCTAGAAAATTGGTATAGCCCGAGTATACAGGAAAGTGTTTCGTCAGTGATGACTCCCTAAAAATATTAATCCCCTTGTGCCAAGAGATTGACATAATCAACTAATGCGGTAATGTGGATTGCAATATGGCGTTGCGGGATTTCCTATTGACATTTATAATTCATAAATATGCCTAGATTAGAAAATAAGTATACACATGTATCTTTATATATTGACGAGAAAGCAACTATCTGATACTAAAGTACCTTTATCTGATGACGATGAACTTAGATAAAACCATAATAGCATATATATAAAGCAATTTAAATTGATCTACAAACAATATTGAACTTCCTGTACAGCATTAATGTACATTACATAAAGCTGCACACCAAACAGTTAGGGACCTTGCACATCCCCTTTTGTTTTGGCGGCTTGGCAGAGTAAATATATCAATTGAACAAGTTTTATTCAATACTAGAAAACACCGTTTTCTATTAAAACGAATCATGTAGAAGGTAATGATTGCATTGGTCGGACATGTTTTTTCTGAAGTATTAAAACGGACTATCAGATGAGGATATTTCACTGTGAGATCTAAGCAACATATTATACCCAACCTTTATATTCATGCAGTGGTTTCAAAATGGAGCATTTGCTATAGTCCGTTTCGCCGGCATAGGTTATTATTTGTATGAGGACAAGACAACAACGCAGCTGTAAACAGTTATATTACAAATAAAGAATGCATTGAAAATTAAACTTGGTGTATGCTGTTCTTATTGATGGTGTATGTTTCTTGTATAGCTATATAATTATGCATAATTGTTGTTTCGTTGCACGCAAAAACAATGTCCAGAAATAAAATGACAACTTTAAAATGTGGATACACTCTATCGTCAATACTAAGTATCAGCTTTCCAAAAGCTGATAAAAACTGTGATATTGCATAATAACTTGAAGACGACGGAATAGAAGATACAATATAAAGAATTATGTAAGCCAGGTCAACCTATGCAGAGCACCAATATATATACCGACCTTAGAAACATTACATATTAGTCACTAAATACGAACACAAATATTAAAAGTAAACATATCAAAACAGCATTGATCGGAAGCCTGGAAACATTTTGCTTATCATCATTTCAAAGTCTGACCACGAATAAATACACATTTAGTGATATTGATAGTAATATTTGCACGGTATGTTATTGTTCGCGGTTTTGAAATAGGTTGAAAATGTGTATCCTCATTCCAGTGTATGGATCAGCATAAAGTGCATTAAATGTTAGTAGAAAATAGTTTCATTGATAATATAACTATATATGATTGTGATAATAAAGTAAACATATACATATGTAGGAAACCGTTTCGTTACTAAGATATAAGCATACAGTGCAACAAAACAGTTGCCGTGGCTTAATTGCACAGAAAGGAAATCTTACAGATATCTAACTATACATTCTACTGAATTAAACTCATTTCTACTTATTTGATCACAGTTTAACTTAGTTGCTAAGCTAATACTGTTTGTAAATATAATGAGACTGTACCAGAATAGAGTTTGTATATTTTAAGTAAACGTCGTTATCATGAGCAATTTTTATGACTTCGGTTTAAAAACATAATTCCTACTCCAGAATATAAATATTTATTCTTGTCCACATTAGCAGTCTATGTTACTTGCACCTTGCATGCGTTTGCACAAGTACACATGTACATGTGAAGTGAAGTTCGTACCAAACATTCAGAATATCTGGGTGTTGTATTATGTAGACTATCAAAATGCTACTGTGATTTTCTCTTTGAGGTTAGAGACTGGCTGTAAAGGCGAAAACATGTTTGTATAATGCACTATTTAAAAAGTTGATTGACTGATGTTACACACACATTTTGGCTGCATATTAATTGTCTAATTAGTTGTTAATTATTTGCCCTGTTTATATTGCAGAATAAGCTAATACGTTATATGGCTTTGAAGAATCGTGTGGTTGCTTATTGCTTTCTAAGAGCTGAAATCAGTATTTGTTGGACACCAACCATCATATAGATATAATCACTAAGTTTACCATCAAACTAAGAGGAGGTTCATTAACGTATTTCAGTTGTACAAAATAATAGTTTTACACTTTTGAATATATCGTAATAAGTTTTACTTGATTATGTACTGCATAATATACAAAAGGGCACAATTAAATCTTGCTAGGAAAAGCTTTATTTTTTAAGATGACCAATTATCTTGAATGACTTTCAACCTATAACGTATTTATTCATGCAAACCTCAGAAGAAAACATCTCCACAAAACATTTTCACATATTGCGAATAAATTTTCCATGTCTGCACTTCTGTCCCATTTTGTATGCTAGATGCTAATGTTAATGGCTATATTTAAATGATTCTAAGAACAGAGATGTCTTAATGATTAAAGATGAGGAACCGAATGAAGAAAACATTTTTCCATGAATCGCTTACAGTGATGACACTAGTATCGATATTTAACTAAAAGTGCTCCACTTCATCTCATCAGAAATAATATGCGATGATTAGTCTAATGTTGTGCTATTGGGCGATTATTATGCGGTTATTGTGAAAATTAAAAAAGTGCAGAGTGTTATCGCAAACTATCAAGGACAGTCGATACGAATCTGTCTCCATAAAATTGTGCAATAAATCTAAGCCTGCTTTTAACTGATGTTGACGTACCCGTATATAAACGGATGCCTATTAATTTGTTTAAATTTCTTTTAGACATAAATCGCACTCGTATTATTTAGTACATGCATGCATATCTTAAAATTACATGACGAAAGTTTCATATTTGCTGGAAAGAAATCATATTAAACCCTGGTATTTGTATCACGACTGATTCTCAGATGAACTCCTCTTAGTGCGGTTTTCTCAATAAATACTGCGTGATATGTGGTGGTACAGTAAAGAGAGAGAGAGAGAGAGAGAGAGAGAGAGAGAGAGAGAGAGAAGCATCATATTCAACAGTTCGGAGAAATCGGCTAGATAATTCGTCGGTATTATATAAGCAATGTTGACCTTTAAAACACGGTCAATTTTTATTTTATTAAACAAATCCGTGTGAATATGTACGCGTGCATTCAGAAGTAAGTTAGTTCATTCCCACATATGATACGAGGGTTTCTCTTAACTTTAAAGAAATACGTTTTGTATTGAATTTTACAGTCGGTATGAATAGTCCATGGTTATCTCGAAGACGATTACGATTTGTATTCCTTCAAAAGGAACTACCAAAAGCGTCAGATTGTCCTGATACATGCTATCGAAGGCTCTCATCGATAAAAGTAGGGTAAGCATCATCATGTAATATCTATGGGGAAATTCACATTCATTTGATTAATTTAGGGCGTGTATAAGGAAACGCATTTTATCTTCCTTATCAACATAATAATATCCATATTAATTTTATCCTTTATGCGTTTTGATTTGTTTCGGTATTTCTATAAATTTGATAATGAAATGACACAGCAAGTATGTAATTTTATATATCTCTACAATAACGATAGTTTTCGAACAGACAAAATATAAAGCAATATTTCATTAAATTCCGAGCTTTTATGGTTTCGCAATGTTCGATAAAACTTTAAGTAGAATAGACTCTAGATACATTATTTCTTTGAAGGGGGAAATACAAAAATAAAATACTTGTGAAAATCCTGAATCAACCTGAGAAACAAAAAGTACAAAGAGAACTAGGACCTACAAAAAAGATGAATTACGATTGCATTTTCAATAGGATACAAATATTTTAGAAAACGGATGGTTCAAACGTTGGCGCTACCAGCAAGGATGACTGAAACTTTAGAATATGTGCGAATGAACATATATGGAAAAGAGGCATTGAATAAACTAAAGTAAATGAACTAATATTATTTGGATACTTTCTAATGAATACTATTACTAAGATAATATCTTATGAATCATCAAATGCAAGAAAATAAAAACAATATTGCAGCAAACAGTCTCTTTTTATCTTTTGACGAAGGCAATCTCAAACAAAAAGGTGGTTGGAAACGTTCCGCAAGAACATTTGTTGAAATAGAGGAATGACTTGGATGTTAAACTATTTGCAAAAAATGGAAAGTAAATTAAGAGCCATCAATCTGATGGACATTGATCTACAAAGACAATTTAAAACCCATCCATGAATTATGGGTGAAAAGGTACATTTGGGCAAATATTATCTTGTATTTTTATCATTCTTAGTTTGTATACTTCTTATTTTATTGAGTTTGCATATTGAATCGTGTGGTATTGTATGAATTATGGCTTCAACTATTGACCGTACATTTGATCAGATATCAAATGGAATAATTTTCCAAGGTTCTTAAGTCATTGTTCTTTGATGATCACATTGATGATTCACTTTTGTTTAAAAGGATTAAACTAGCTGACTATAATAATCATCGAGAAGGCTTTCTGAACCAAAGCTAGGAGAACACTTAAGGAGAATATATTGAAGTATGTTTAATCTTCAGTAAAGGTAATGTGGAAATTCTGGATTCATTTCTGTTGGATCCTCACAGCGGCTGTGGCAACAGGTAAACTATAAAAGTTTCAGATTTTATTTTATCGTGACGATTTATTATTTCAAGATTACTCAAGACAACGCTTATCAATTTATGTAAATTGTAAACGTAGTTTTCACTTTCAATTTCTTGTCTCTGTGATATTCGTTTTACTCAAGAAGCAAACAGGAATTATACATATTCATGTCACACGTGTGAATCAATAGTAGCTTAAAATCGTCCTTATAAATGAAAAAGTACAGGGTTCGACCTTGTGACAATAATGAAATTCGGCTTTAATATAATTTGAAATAAAGAGTGTTCTTAATTATGCGTACAGTGTCTGATTTAATGCAGTTTGATTTAAAACAATCTTAATATGCTTTCTGATAATTTACTCGTACATTGATTATTAAAACCCCAACAGTAAGCCACTTGATGGATGACCTAATAAGCGATAATGCAGCATCACTCTTATAATTTATTTCCCGCACGGACATAGCACAATTTTAAATCGTCAGTTTCAATATTTAATCTCGGGTCAAATACAACAGGACACACAAGTGTTCCTCTATGTGTTTCGTCTCGAATGGTATTTTCATTGTCGAACTATATTGGCATAGATGAGAAGTAAAAACATGGATCTTGAGATAATTTGAACCTATTGTTATTATTAAGTGATGCAGATAACAACCAAATTCATTAATTAGAACAATATATTTACAACCTCTTCTTGTCATCTTCTTGTCATTGCGAAACCCTGTTTTACACTATCCTAAACTGAACTATAAAATTCAAATTAATCCAGAAACTATCCTAAGGTATTCCGAATGAAGATTCTAATTTGCTTATGTGCTAACTTGTTTGCACCACTGAAGAATCACATTCAAAATAAATCGAAAACATTTTACATCAGGGTAATTCAGTGAAAGTAATATATCAATAAAGTCATTGAAAGTTTCAGATGATTGAACATAAGTGTTTACATATCCAGCTCCTTTCAAAATATCACATAATCTGTAACTTACTGTCTCTTTTAAAATAAATGTTTTTTCCCCATTATGTTAATTCAACTAACACATTATAATAAATCATTATTTCCTCTCTTTCCCTCTTCCTGAGCTAGCTATGAATTGAAGAATCAAGACTTGGTGCTTTGTGCTACGAAAATCAATACAACTTGAATGACATACAAGAATCCCGAACATTTAAACCATTAGACTGTAAAAAAAATTAACATCCATGTTCTGACTTTCTCAAAATATTGAACGAATCATCTCCTAGTGCATGCATGATATATCTACAGGACAAATGTATTCCTAGGATCACATAATTATTTTGTGACCTCCATTTAAAATAATGACCAAACTCGTTGTTGAGTTGACCTTGGCAATCGGCCTTGATGTATGAATTGAATAATACAATATTGAATAAATACTTTTACTATAACAGAAGCCAGCCACCGATTAAATTTTTTAAAAGTAAATATCGTAGACACAAGTGTCTTAAATAAAACTATATATATAATGCTGATATCCTTAATGATAATGACAATTTATTATTTTTGTTGTTAATAATAATTATAATAATATGATTATTATTATTATTATTAGTATTATTATTATTATTTTCGTTGCTGTTATTATCATTAGTCAAGCGCACTTTACTTTCAGCAAGGACAATGGCTACAAATGAGAAAGACTTTATAGCCACCGTTGTTAGAGAGTCATTCGTCATTAGAACATGGCCATACACTGGAAAAACATTTTACATTACAATTCAAAAGGACAACAAAACCATTATGAATGCGTTGAGCATAGCCTTCACTGGAAGTCATGACACCTTGGTCGATAATGAGACAAATCGACTGAGACTAAAATATTATGATAATGCGAAGAAAGTCTCTCTAGAATTATGGAATTTCAGCAGAAATGACGAAGGTCTATACCAAATTGATGAAAGTATGTACGAAACCTCAAACCAAACTTTCAGAAGAAAAGAAGGCAAATGGAATTTCCAGTTAAACGTTTTCGGTAAGCACGAAATTCATCGTTAAATTAATTATGTTAAAGTTCTTTTCAGATCTGATAACACATCCGGTTTGTTTCAAAATATGAATATGTTCTCAACCAAAGATACTTCAAGCGGAGAGCGTTTTAGTGCAATTAACCAATCCCAACATTTTATAATCGAATATATATTCTAGGTATAGGAATTTATATAATTCGCATGTGTAAGATATTTACATATTTAGTACTTCCGTAAAAATCTAGTTTACAATATAATCAACGAGATCTCTTCTGTTTTCATCCGATTTCCTCTAGATTAAGAAATGTTGGCACATAAAAGTTTTATGATATGTCCATTGTGCATAGTGTATTTCTGCCTGGTGGCTTTCTTTGAGATTTTCGATCTGTTCAAAGTTTTTGAATAATTGTTGTGTGTAAATCCATATGCCACATTAGGATTTGGAAGAATATTTCTTCTACAGGACTTTATATAAATAAGTGTCTTATTAGTGTCAAAATGGCCGTTATTGCAGTATGATTCTTCTTCACAATATACATACATATATATATATATATATATATATATATATATATATATATATATATTCAAAATAGACACACATTCAGTCTTATTGTTATTCAAAATACAATCATTTCAAACAAATGTTGCACAACAGAATTCATAATAGACCATTAGGAGTTTAATTATAGCAAACATGTTTGAGAAATGTATTTGCCGTATGAAAATGTCTTATCTTCTGAAAAACAAGTGTATTTAGACTTTGAGGTAGTAAAAGTACTGCCAAATATCTTAGTTGTTTTAAAGGAAAAAAATATTTTCCGACATTTTCCGTCACATATTAAGCATATCTGCACTTTCTACAGTTAGCTAATACAATTTAAATTGCTCCTGGTAAAGTAACTATATAGGTAACGGCGTAGCGTACTGAATTATGCTAAATAAAGGTAAATACATTATATTCCAATCAGCTGTTATCTGCCTCGGTTGATTATGCATATTTAAATGTGTGCGAGTGCATGTGTGTGTTTGTGTGTGTGTGTTTCTGGGTTCGTGCGTGTGTGTGAAAGAGAGGGGGATATATGGTGGTATTTAAAGTAACAAATATATAATTTATTTGGCCCAGATGCTGACGAAATGAAGATAGGCAATGTTGGAGAAAACATTACCATCATGAAATTTAAGAAGTCAAAAGTATATTCCCCTCTGTTATACTATTACGAGCAGTTCGTTGCAAAGATTGTTCACACTGAGTGTACTGTAAATAACGTATCACACTTTTACGGCCGACTCAAGTGTAAAGAAGACATTAATGCGACGACATTCATGATTGAAATACAGAATGTTACACAGAGGGATACTGGATTATACAAGGTCGTGTACAACGATATTAACGACGTCGAGCGATGCTTTACAAACATCACAGGTATTTGTACGATCAACGTAGCACATAGAAACACAAAGTATTACTATATCAACGAAAAGCATAATCTCTGCTAAAGAATGTATTGTTTAATGCGATTAGCAAAGCTGTCTGAATTCTTTAGATGGTCTCTTCTCTGTATCTATATAAAACCGAATATGCAAACGTGATATTGACATTTGTTTGGTAGCCTAGTAAAATATCTGCATCTTTTGTCCAAAATGCAAAATTGTATTTAAAAGGAAATCGATCTATGTGCAGGTTTTTGAGAGATTGCTCTCGCGATCTCCTAAAAACATTGATTCTTAAATGAAAACCTAAAGCCTGTTGCGTGCCACTTTATATATGACCTTTGAGTAATATAAATGTAGGCTATTTTTTAGACTGAATATTCCTTTGTTTCCATTTTATGTAGACAAACAACATACAGTTGGCATGGCTGGTGGGAAAATAACAATAAACTGGTATTACAGCCAACAAGGGATGAACCGTACAATACGAATTATGCACCCAAATGAGGGGGTAATGATGATGCTGACACCATCTAATAATTCAACAATTATGAGTAATTTTCCGCATCGTGTGTTGTACAGCGGTGATATATCAAGAAGCTACATGTCATTCACTCTGTTGAATTTAAGCAAAAGTGACACAGGCATCTACACGATCGAGACTCTACATGGAAATATTATACCAGGTGGAAAAGAATTGATTGTAGAAGGTACACATTGTATCATATTATTTAAAAAATATTATATTATTTTCTTTAATAAAGGATATAGACCAACGATACAGCAGAAAGTTATATTCACAGAAGCTAAAAGGTACACATCTATTCTACACATTATGCTATACAGTACAGGCATATTTCATAGCCGGTCCCATTTTCCATGCACATACGTTTCCTTCCGTTCACTTGTCTCTTTTCTCACCTTTTTACACGTTAAATGTCTGAATGTTTACTAGCAAACTGGAATAATCGAAAAGTATCATTTTATTGCAGCGTAAAATACTAAATTACTGTACTGTAAAAACATATGAAAACAAACGTTAATTTTATATATTTTTGAAACTTTCACAATTCTACGTATCTATGACGTATATAAACGTATGATTTGTTTTAAAAAATTGATCGCTCCTGATACGAGGAAAAAGAGCATGATGTTTTGTTTGTATTTTGTTAAAAAGACTACAGTAGATCCTTTTGGTATGACACATGATACTTGCATATTTATGAAAAGTTATCTAGAATATATGAATATTTTCATTATTTAAATTGTTTTCATCTGTTTGTTTTAAAACGGAATATAGGAGGGACGAAATTACAGAAGAATAATAGAATATATCATATCAATACAACTTGATTTGAAGGAATATCAAAAGCCTTTAAAGTACACAATATTTGTCTATGACATTGCACAGCTTGTGTCTCCCTTCGAATAGCAGGGTATACACAGTTTGAATACAACAAACATAGTTTTGATAGGCACATAACGAAATTACTAAATTATTTCAGAATTGGATGAGTTTTTGTATTTAAGGTAGCAATGAAATGGATTTATTAATGCTCTCTCAAAACAAGCATAAACACCGACAGATAGTGATTCACTATCATCTTTATCAAGCAATCCCCAAAAAACATTCTATAATACTTTCGTGCCGTTTGTTGTCATACCGGACATATAGGTATTACCATTTCGAATGCATATTACGCATGTACTGCAATGTTCCAGTTGGAGTTGAATGGAAAGGAAATATGGAATTTCATAAGAATTTTCCCTTTCCTTGAAAAGAATATCTATCTTGTCGTCACCTTCTAATTTTTATCTTAAATGAATATCTTTGCTAGTTTCACTGGATAAAATAATTATATGTAAGGCAAACTTTCGAAATATAATATTTGTTCTAGTAAATTTGTTTCAGGAACGAAACGTTTTGGAGACATGTAAGGAAAAATTTCCTTGAAGTACATAATGTTGCAAATCATAAAAGAAACATATTTGTTTATATGACTTTCAGTCGTTCTCATCTCTGATAGTACCTTATTACAGAAAGTTTTCATGGATTTTGTTATGATTCTCAAACATATCGATGTTATTAAATTGTTGCCCTTTATGGCTTCTGCATGAATATTTATTCTTCAGATGAAATAGCAAATAACATATAAACAGATGGTTTCACAAATAAACATGATTTAAATTACATGTATTTGATACTGAAATGTACGGATCAGAAGCGTTACATCATTGCATATTTGCTATAATTTACCCATAATCTTCGAATTTAAAGATGATTTAGTTAGAATGCTGGCCAAATTGTAACATTATTTACGTATAGTCTTTATTCCTCACACGACAATTTTGATTATTCTTTACATCTTTATTACACTAAATACAGTTAGCAAATATAGTGGAAGGCAAATGTATATCATCTACCACATGCTAATATATTTGAAATATTACCCACTGCAAATTTGAATGAAATCAAGTGGTATAAATAGTGTTATGTTTCTTCACGTTGTCAATTGAACTTATCAAATTCTTTGAATAAGTTGATTTTATATATACATGCTTTATACTAATGAAAACTGGGAACCAATATGTTCAGTTTTATCTACTAATGATTTTTCTTTTGTCTACGAAAGAGTTCCGTATATATATATATATATATATATATATATATATATATATATATATATATATATATATATATATATATATACACACACACACATATATATGTGTCATATAACGTTGTTTTCTTAACTGTTGTCTACATATAGTATGTCTACAACACATTGATCAGTGTTACACTGTTTACAATCTCCACTGACAACCCAACCAATATTTGGTATGATCAATCAATTTCTTTGCAAGCAGGTAAGTATGTTTTGTCTTAAATGTTATAAGAGTTTTTTTAAGACACAATTAGACAACTATTACTTGTTATAATGTTGTCTCATTTCTGACATTTACCTAAATCTAAAGGACTCTTACGTTCGCAACTGTGAAAACACATTGCCATTGTTTTATTACCTATTATCTACAGGAATACGTACGCCTTATGCAAGCTCCACTATGAGTGCAACCAAAGGATCGTATGGTCAAAAAAGTTCGTTGGGACCAGGCGGTAGGTTACAACTTAAATGTACGGTACTGTATAATGACGAAGTAATATAAATATTTCTTCATTTTTTATATTCATGTCCTTGCATTTCAGACATTGGCTGCACATAGAACTACTAATGCAAAATTTAGCGACACTTAAATTAATCAGAAAAGATCAAACATTGACAGCAGAAGCATTAATATCTCAGTTTTAAAGTTCAATTTGTAGACAAAGGATAGTGAGACAAAAGTGAAAACGAAAAAAAAAAGGAACAAGAATATGGAAGAATATGTACGAATCAAAGAAGCTGAAAAAACTCAGATTTAAATACATTTCTTGACTGGACAATAAATAAACTATAATGAAAGACATACACGCTATATGTGGCAAGTGTGCAACATGCAATATGAGCATTTTGAAGAGGTACATACGTACATACATACATAGATACATACATACATACATACATACATACATACATACATACATACATACATACATACATACATACATGGTGACAAGAACAATATCAAACACCTTAGAGAGTTATCAAACGCTCCAGTCAAGCAATACCCGTTGTCTGGTTAGAATCAGCACACAAAATCTAATAAGGGAGATTATCTTACTTGGACAGTACTATATTTACCCATTCAACTTTTCGCCTTTTCCGCCACCATATCCTATACTATTAGCGTATGAGTTAAGGTGATTATTGCCGACGTTTTCTTGTTTCAATAGATTATCCCAAATACATTATCCATGTTGGGCCAGCATTGCGTTAGCGTTGAAGTCAACATGGAACTAATGTGCCTAAATTATGTTGAGCGAACGTCATTTTATCATTTAGGCCACTTTTAGGTAAGAATGCTCAATGAACGTTCACATAACGCTGAACATTTTCGGTCCAAAGTGGGACCATCGTATTAGTTGCACGATAACCCGAGTGACCAAAATATTCCTGACGACTTGATCTAAGGGAGGGTAAAACTATCAGGTTGGGTCCATATTTAATGCAATGTCACATCTATCGGGCCAACATTGAAACAATGCCACGGTGACAAAGAAAATGACATTAAATACCAAAAATAACTGTATTAAATCTAATTACAAAGCTATTACATAAACAGTAATGCTAACTCATACCGGGAACGCCATGCTTGTATTAAAACCATGATCTCTGGTTCACCCAGGTACACTTATATGCAATAAACTGATAACGAACAGTGCAAAACTAGTATCAAACTAGCTTGTGCGCATTCGACACATGATGGGTCTTTTTCGTGTATTGTATTGTTATAAAAGATAAACGTTCTGTCAACGCATGTATTCCATTGTCGGCATTAAAATTAACGTTGCCCATCTAGGGTTTGGAACGTCGGAATTACAACCACTCATCTATATTGGTCCAACTAGTGCTTTTTCAATGTTGGGAACGGGATAATGACCCGAATTGTCGCAAGGTAGGTATTCTATCTGGGACTTTGTTATCGCAGTAAGTGTAATTGCAAAGATACTTCCGTTTTCTCAAGATCGAATAGGTATAAGCAACCCATCTACAAATTAAAATCTTTGTAAAATGTTTGTAAAAATATTTTGTTTTTTAATTTTGACAAACCCATTGTGTCTTTGTTAGACAGTACCCTGGTGATAAAAATCAGGGATTGCAGAAGTGGTATTATTTAAAACCATGTAGATGATCTAATGCTCAACTTCACTGCTAGTCTAGGTTATGCACTTATCACCACAGACTCATGTTCAGTTAGATATTCAGTTTTCTTTCGAAAATAAGCAACTTCCGAATAGCAGATGAAAAAAGGAAGAAGATCGAAGTGTTAGTATTTTTGTTTTGCTTTAACTGTTTCACAAGATGACAATTAGCTCTAAATGTGAAGACGTAACTTTCTTTGTGGTATGCATTTATCGCAGGTAATAAGTTTAATACGTAACATCAAATAATGATTCGTTCTAATATGTTATCTCTTCATTAATGTAGCCCTTAAGCGTTGTCATCAACAAACAATGTACTCAAAACATTATAGTGTCATCACCATCAAATTCCTCACCATCACCAGCTTCCTAAAGCAGGCGGTGTGTATAACCACATCCCTCTTGATATTCCTATATATACGCTGAAAATGTTCCCTCATGCTATATCCAGTTATGTTTCAGTGATTTAAGTTATGTTTCTTTCAAGTATGAATTCGATACGTATTAGCCGTTTAATGACATTTTTGTCAGCTCTCTCTCTATCATTATATACAAATGTGATATCAAAGCAGGTCAACCGCCTATATAATAGTTGCGAACCTTCACATAGCATAGACTTCTGAATGATATATATCTTTTTAAAATTACCATTCTGTGCAAACATTTATAGTTATCTATATAATTTCTAAAGTGTTTTGCTATCTGTGTATTTTTCGTTAAAGTTCAATTTAGTAGCAATTCTAACACATTCGTCAGCATCTTTGAAACAGGCTTTCAATTATTAAGTTATGTTATTGATGATGTCTGATGATGTCTACTTTGAAGGAGATCTGGATGACAGCTGATGGCGTTGAGATTCTTTGAAACTGAATATAAGATGGGCAATAATCTCAATTTACTACCTCATGTGTGGTCCACATTTACGAGTGGTACCAGTATATTTTGCTTCAACTGAATCCCGTTCAGAGGCAAATTGAAATGCCTTCCGATTCTCTCTGGGCATTTGCTGAGACTCCTTTTATTCCGAAACGGGGGTCTTTGGCATGACGTAAGATGTGACAGGGATCGATAGTTTAGCAAATTTGTTCTGCACTGCATATGTATCTATAAATGTCTAAATTTATTAATTTTCAGTAAATATTACATAATAATAATAATAATAATAATAATAATAATAATAATAATAATAATAATAAGAGTAATAATAATAATGATGGTAATAACAAATGATAGAGTTACCATTAGAAAAGACATTTACTGTTATTGTTATTATTATTATTTTATATTGACATTATTTAACAAATTACATCAATGCTAGAAATGAAGGACAACAATTATTTAAAGTAAAAATGAAAATGGTATAGTCAAACACACTTTTGGATACTATGGTAAAGAATCCTTTTGAAAAGATATTCTTCCAAATTCCCATCCAGCTGTGTAGGAATCTTTCTTAGAAATAGATGTACATGTAACCACACGAAGAAAATACACTTTTGATAGCAGACATAGTAGGACATGTTTATAATTCAGCTGAGGATCATCATCGAATTGGAATTTGCCCTAAATACAATATTAGCTTCTACTCCTATTGTAAAATCAAATCTATATGATGTGCTATCGGACAGTCAATTATCAATGACACACACTGTAAGATCGTAATAATGAAAACGGTTGTAACGCTCACTTTGAATTTCATGCAGAATACACAGTGGTTTTTCTAAGTCTCGTATAGTCCTTAAAATATTGTCATAGGCATTAGGATTGCGTGGAATATATTAAAAATGTCAATACAGTGACACCATTTATGCCTGTAACAACATCTGACCAAATTCACATTGAAACTCAAATAATTCTTTTCGATCTGAATTTTCACTTCTTTCTATAAATTGAGAACACATACTTTAATGAACTTATAGTTTTAAGTGGTATCGGTCTGTGTACATTTCAGTACTTGGACGTTTAAAATTAACATTTCAAAATATAAATTTTTTATCCTATATATGATGTATTACATATATGGAACACTTTACCTTTAAATAAGAAATGATACTAATTGTTATGGAAGTCGCGTGCATTACGTGTCTTTTTTAAAAATCTTAAGAAAAATGATTTTACTTATTTAACTGTATTTTCCGTTCTTGTCTACCTTTTGTTATTTACTCTCTAATATCATATCTCCAATTTTTGTTCATGTTTCAGTGTCAGTTTGGTACAGCCGTTTTGAAATGAATGTTTTATTTTCATATGCACTTCTAACTATATAATTGTACACATTATAGGGAGTTTATTGCTGAAAGCAACTGCATCAACGAAATCGTCTAGGAAATAGGTGCATGTGGCAATTAACTGTATATATTTGAAATGGATAACACACAATTCATTTATGTACTTAATGAATAACACAAAAGGCCTTTGGAATGTTTACTTAAATGTATAATGGAGGGATATGTTAATTTAATGATGGAATGGGAAAATTGTATTGATGCATCTCCGCCCATCTTTCCTATCGTGGATTTAAATATGGATCGTATGATATTATTCATACGTTACTGAGTTTTAATAATATTCATCTTATTTAAGTCAGATTAAATATGGTAGGTAAACTTAAGTTGATTATCCAGTGTATGCTGCTACGTTGTGCTCATTTAACGAATTAGTTATACGTAAAAACCGAATAATTAATGGGTCCGTGCCTTTTTAACCAGTGGACACAGGTCTAAGAACAGAAAGTGTATTGTTTGCTTATAAGACGCTACAACTTTAAAACCTACGTATTGGGCCCTTTTTTAGAACTCCATACGTGTTACGCGATATTCTTCTTTTCTATCATTCATTGAAGAAAAATTCAATTTTATTGTTGGCATCATGGCAACAAATGATATGTGTCATTATTATGATGTGAATTCAGAATAAGTTTAAATAAATTTGTGTGTGATATATGCTTGGAAATGGGTACTTCAACGAACCGCACTCGACACGATCCTGGCTTTTCTGTAAATATTTGAAAAAATAAAGACATTTTAAAGACTCAAGTCTTTTTTCCTTTACAATGTAGACCCAATAATTTGTAACTTTTAATGATCATATGCGAAACTTATAAAAACTGATGGTTATTTCTTGTATTATATAACAGGATAGTTTATTTCATCTTGTTAGTCCCTTATCAGCAAAAAGCTGAAATAAACAAGATGAAACATAATAAAGTTAAGAGGTTTAATTCCTGTATAGACAGTCTTGTAAAGTTTCACAAACATAACTGTTTGTCTGTTTTATTCGTTTGTCTTGGCTATGTTTTGAATTTGCCTTTGAAAAAGACTCAGTCGAAAGCGCTCTGGCTAGTTAGATACTAGTTTGGCACTGTTCGTTTTCAGTCTATTGCAGTTATCTTAATCAATCCATGACACACGTGATCACTTGCTGGATCCATTGCACTTGAAAAGATTATTATTCGCCATATGATTTGTATTCTTTATATATATATTAGTACCTACCTACGTCATACCTGTCGTCACCGCAGCGGGTGCTTTGATCATAGGGACAATTGGATGTTTGATATGGAGTCAACGCAAAAATGGCCATCGTGTGGAATCAGGTATTATGACTAATCTTTATTACAAAGTACAACATCTGGATGATCCCAGATTTGAACAGTTTACTAATATATTTGTGTATGTCAATACTTCTTTCTTTTTCCCCGTTTGTCTTGATAATTAATCTTGCTGTTTTATTACACTTTCCTAGATATTTACATATTAACATAAACTTCACATCAACAAATATCTTAATATTTTTGCAATAGTACGAGCTTAATGTTCTCAATGGACTGCTTTTAAAGTTTTACTTTACATGCTTCGATATGTTCTCTTTTAATATGGCAGTTGAAGTAATTCATCTAATTTGTTGCTACACATATTATATTTTTCATATTTCCTTCATTTTGGTATATTTTGGATGAAATATAGTTTATTGGTAATAGGTTTAAATGTATTATGTCTCTCACGTTCATATTAGCAAAAAGTAAATATTCATAGATTATCTTGTATGTAATACATAGTTCCATTTTAAATAAGTAATAGGAAATTAGAGTACAAGCGATCGTTACAGAATCGACCAGATTACACATGTTGTGTATTATTCAACTCAATATAAACGAGGTCGAAAAAAACATGTTTGTTGAGATTTCAATCCTGCAACCTACTGTGTACTAAAGTGTGACACATACACTTACTAGCTAAATATATTCATGATTTTGAATGATTTTCGTACGGACTATGATACAGTGGAAGAAAAGCTGATTTGTCCAGTGAGTATAGTGACTTATACGGAGAAGACAAAGCTTTTACATCAATATTTCATATTTTGCATACTGTAAAGTTCGCATGACTTTAAATTTCGCTTTTAGTTCCTATAGTACAGAGTCTTATCATCGAGAAGTGTGAAGCCCCTTCGTTTGCAACGCCTTCATCAACAGGGAAACATCTACTGATACATTCAACAGAGGAAGGAAGAGCAGTTCATTCACTTTCTAAAGTCAAAGCTCTTCCAAATACGATGCCTGATCTTCCACGTGCAGCCTCTACATCGACTTCGACCTCTATCGATGATGCATTATACAGCTCCTATTCGCTGACACAATTGGAAGGCGCCACACCAAAAGTCAATCATATCGTAAACAGCAACGAATCAAGTAGAAGATCTAATGAGAAGATATCGGTCGGATGTGTTGACGACATAAATGAAAACAATTTTGATTCATCTTCGTTCGTTTGGACCTTGATTTCAGCGGAATCCGTTATGGAACGAAATTGCAATTGTATCGCGGATGAATACTTACAAAGACCAGTATCACAAACTATCCAAGCTTTATATGCGAAAGTCAGGAAGGATCTAAAACCGTCATTGAAAGATAGTGGTCTGTGCATTTCATTTAGTAATTCATAATATGTTAAATTCGCACAGTAAAGCATGCTTTACTTTAAGCTTTGTATATATGTGTTTCTTTTACAAGTCTAAACATATTAAATCGCGCCATTAAAAATGATTTTTTTGCTGTTGAAACTTCTATATTTTTTATACGGTAACAATGAAAATTGTATTTATTTATAGTGTTTTGATATGTCACTAAGACCCTTTTCAAACATTTCTTGTGATTTCAAATTGCATGACAGTGGTATATACACCGTACGTTTGAATACTGTATCAGTGATCAGTAATATAATCAGCAATTAAATCTATCTTGCATATGTTTATTATTTCACTCACTTTCACATATTTACCTCATTACTTTGCCAATACAGAAGCCAGTGTGTGTGAGGATGAATACGAGTTGGTCGACGTTTCAGGCAGCGTTGCCTTTGGCAAAACTGTCAATGATTATGAAGCAGCTCCCGAACCGACCACAACACGGACACTGACGAGTCACGGTATGTATAAATATTAATGCAATTGACTAATATAGCAGATTATATTGCAATGAAATATAATTTTAACATATGAGGATGAACAATATTAAAGGAGTGAATTTGATTCCACATTCAAGCACCTAAGTTTCGACTAACCTTTGATATATATATATATATATATATATATATATATATATATATATATATATATATATGACATTATTAAATATACCAACATATTAATAAATTTGCATAGCCCTAACGTATTCGCTTTTTCTTCATGTTGATTGAAATAATTTGACAAGCACTGTTCGTCAAAAATATATATTAAATTTTCTTAATGAGTACACTGAGCAGCAGGAATGAATTTGTCCATGGAACTAAAGAAGACGATGAATATGAAACATATGAAGCTGTCATTAATATGAGCTCTGTAGACAGCGTGACGGTAAGGGCATTATCACTTTTTAAAAGTCTAAATGTCTAAACGTGAGAAACCGCTAACATGTTTGATGCCTTTGGTATGTATGTTAATGATTATTTCGTTCCTATCAAAGTTACAAGTTGGATAATTGCATGAAAATGTGGTTATTAACTTGATAACACAGAAGAATTTCAAGAGATACTTCATATTTTATTGAAATTACATTTCGACTGAATGAATTCGGTAAGAAATATTGCAAACTATTGGTGTTTAAGTTATATACAAAACTTCATCATTCACTGTAAACCTATTGAAGCTCTCCATACTAACTATACTGCGTCTAAAATGTATTCTACTTTACAATTCATACATGTTTCATTACCTTGCATAATTACGATCATCTTGTACTGGCAACTATGCCAACAAAATGTTAGGCTAATGTGACAATACCAAAGAACGGGTATTTGAATACCAGGTTGTATTTGGTTGTTTAATTTCATGTCGTTTTGTCATTGTTATTTCTGTTGCTCTATATTACACATTTTGGAAAACTAAACTATATTAACGGTATATCCAGTGCTTAATGATACTATCGGTCAATTCCTGCTAGAAATTGGTGCTTATTCGGTATTCCCTGACAATAGGTTCCTAACAACCTACTTGAAGAAAATCGCAGCTCATTGTTTAGGCAGTTGTTAATATCTGCATATAACATCGACATTTATCAAACTCTGATTTCCGAACTGCGATTCTACTATTTCATTGATTGTTGCTTGAGAAAAAGCACCCATCATATCCATTTGAAAGTATTATGCTCATATTTGCCCATTTATATTTCTTTCATTTGAGATATTGTGACCATTACCTACACTTTTGTAAGACATGTATCTCATGCCATTTGGTATCATGCAACTGTTCATAACAAGAAAATGTTTTCTCCAAAATAAATTTAATTCTTGTACAAATACACGTTTCAGTAAAAAATAAACATTTCTGCTGCGTTCTGAAACCAATTAAACTGAAAGTGTTGCTTAATACAATTTAATATAATTTTCAGACGTATGATGATAGACACACAATGGCAATAAAACATGAGGAAGCGAAGGAACAACAGATGTTCCCTGGCATAGATGACGAAGATGACTGTGACATTGCCTTATAATTCCTAATACCAATTTCACAAATCGAAACTTGTATGAGATAATAAATTCGATCGTGACCGATTTTACACTCGTATTGCGACGAAAATGTATCACACAAATTGCTGCGTTTTGTCAACTGCATAGGGCTCCTGGTAAAAAAAAAAAGCACCAATGACGAAATATTTTGTTGAAAATATTGAAGCAAACTAAATTTGTGAAAATGAACCAGGACATGTCTATTGTTCTCTTGACTATTGTTTATATGGTTATAGAATGTATGTATATGTTTAATATGGATGTTGAGTAACTGTTTGAAATTTTCAAAGCTAACATTATATGTGAGGAGCCTATGAACGAGTACAATCTATGATATGCCTTAACTGCCAAATTTCATAGTTTCTCCGTTTCTCATCAAAATTAAATTTTATCCAATGTTTTTGCTATGTATGTATATTAATTCAACACCTTCTCCAATTATTATACTCAGTGGCCACACCCTCCTCACTTTCAAGATCTGACTGGAATACAAAAATCAGAGATTGTTGCTGTGGATTTTGATGTAGTAGAAATGCAATATTCACATGAGGTACACCAATAATAACATAATGCAGCGCAGGTGCACTTACACATATATAGAAGTAATGAAATACTCTGTGTATATTTTATATCATTCTTAAGACCTTTTGCATCTAATTTTAATGTATATAGAATCATATGCATAATGGACGTATATCTAAAAGAAAGATATTTATTAAAATAAGATCGGTCAATCGTTTAGAAAAATGTCATATAAGTCTATAATTAGCTGTATAAGTGGATTCGTGTTGAATCAGTTTTCTTAAAATAGGAGAGATATAATTGTATATCTGACGCCTGCATCGTCGCACTATACCATCGAATAAATCAGACCTGTTCTATATTGTTATACTGAATTAAGTAGCCAGAAATGAGCTGGAAATATTTGACTGAATGAGATAATTATGAACCGGAAATAATTCTACAAAACCACATACTAGTCCATGCCCTTTAAAGTTCATCATCTTTTGTTATATATCGCTGATTGAAGGCTGATTGGCTTTATGATCTAACGAAACCTTAGTGTAGCGCACCAATAAAATAACATTGTGAAATAAAGAACGAGACTATTATTCCAAATATCTCGCCGCTATACTTGATTTGCTGTGATTATTTGCTAAAGTCAATCTAATAATGCCTTTATTGCAATTTGAACTAAATAAAAGTCTTCAGAAAGGTGCGTTATCTTGTTTTCAATCAAAATGTAAAATTACCGTTGTTCATTGAAACACCTCCTCTGTCAAGGTCTTCAATTCTGGAGGCAAGTAAATCGTGTATGTAGTCCACATTACCATATTGTCTAAATGGAACTGCTTGGCTTTTGGAAAAAGTTATACAGCTTAGGCTTGCCGCATGCTGCATGGAAATATCAACACCTATGTGCTTTTATGCAAGTAAAGGGTTCATGACATTTCCTCACAGGTATTAGGTCAAAACGTCAAATCTGCGCTTAAGCCATTGTGGTGAATCATCAAATGGTACGGGTATCGCCAGTTGGCGTTGTACAACCAATTTATTATATTGTGAAAGTGGTGGTACCTTTTTCAAGGTGAAGTAAGCCACTGTCCGGTTTATAAGTCCAGCTATAATTCTGGAACAACGTGGAAGCCGTTGACTTCATTTTGTTCCACATTTTAATGCTTCGTTATCACCGCGGACAGAAATCTTACCAAGTATGGAAGGAAGATATACCTATCTGCATTGGAGATGCAGCTTGCAACTTGCTTTTAAGATTTTGCGTCTTGTACGATTTATAATCCTTCTTCTCCTGACTACTGAACAATTGTTACTTCATGTCGGAGATATATATCCCATGTCTAATGGATGTTCATAAAATGGAATGAGTGAGACATTATTTATCTGGTATATACCACAATAAATCTAGTGATCAAATCAAACTAATATTAGCTATTATGCTTGTGAAATAGCAACTATATCTGCAAATTGATATTTTGAACTGACTCTATTCCGATAAAATATTTTCCCACATACACACCAAAGCATTTTAATTTCCTATTCTCAGGAGGAAATCTGAAGTAAATCTGAATTCCTACATTCTTTTTAATTTAATCTTAAAAAAATTACTTAACGTTTTAGCATTCGAAAACTTGTTCACTTGTTCAAATATTCCGGATGAAATCATGTGTTTGCATTAAATTGAGATGGGGGACATATTGAATATTTAAGTAAAACTGATCTCAGGATTCACGTTTGTTTCAGAAATTCGATCCTGTTAATGAAAAGTTAAGAGCCCAGAAAAATGTTTCTCAGAATTGAAACTTGAACGTATCGAGTTATTGTTATTGTTTTAATGCACTACATATTTTCCATTCACAACTGCAAGGTCTATGCTGCGGATCATACCACGAATGTATGTCGATAGCTTCAATTAGGAAAACGTCGGCTACTAACGAAACAATGACTAACAGAGATGGTACCAAGGATCGAACAATTTTTGTACATTTCGTCTCTTCACCCTGTATCATAGTCAATACAATCATATAAATAAGCACGTTTTCCAACTAAACTGAGTTTCTTTATGCGAAGATATTTGTGCATTTTTTTATTTTGTTAGTCAGCAAATATAGACATCAGGAATACTTGTATCTCACAAAATTAGGAGAGTTAATTACAAATAACACATTGTCATGTTAGCGTTTTGTTTCATACATCATTGTGTACATGTTGTATCGGTCCATACCGTAACAGATATAACATATTATTGGGCTTAAGGAATATAATTAATTATCATATGCAAATCAAACACATTTTAGACCATGTACAGTACACGCATAGCCTATCCTGTACTTCAGGTTGCAGCAGACAGTATTGAATAAGGTTAATTTGCCTGAATGCACCATTAAAATCAAAATCACCCACATCGATGCAATACAATGAAATCTTATACTAAGAATCAAATGTGCAAAGGAAAAAGTAGGAAAGCTGAAGAGCACATACAATGAGAATCGCTAAATATTTTCTTGTAAAGATTTATTCCTATCTCGACATACCAACCACATCAACTTTGAACTTGATTTCAAACTCAAATAGTACACACGTTGTTTTTGTTTTCTTTTTATTTCTCTTCTCGTCGTCACAGAACCAATACACAATAGTTAATATTTGCGACCATATATGCATAACATCCTTACTAATAATGCTAGAGTCACCTAGGGACAACTTATCAACATCTCTAGTATCACAAATATGACTCCAAGGCAAATCACATGAAAATATTTAGTAGTAAAATGACTAACATTGAAATAAGGTGTTTAGTCATTAATAATGAATAAGCATTCAAAAATGTAACATAAGATCAAATGTCTTTCGAATGTCTTTACTATCTCACATTGATGATATAAAATGAAGAATTCTTGAATTAAAACCTTTTGTACTAAACCTCATGTACAAGTTAATTTTGTTTCTGTGAATTATAGAAAGAATCAAATGAGCATTTGTAATTCAACTTGAAATGGTAAATCAGCTTTGGATGATGCAAGAACTTTGTTTAAAACAAACTTTAATACCAATAACACATTTCGTAACACCTTAATATTTTAACTGATTGTCCAAATGTTATAAACACTTTCAATGCGATCTGAAAACATTATAAGTATGGATCAAACGTTTCTAAATCTTCTTCAGTTTCATAAGTATTTTAGAGTTGAAAAAAATATTTCAAAAGGGAAACAGGTTAGTAAAATGTTCAGTTACAAATGGTCTGAGTCAGTCCAACATGGCATAGAATAAACAGTTTGACTCCAGATTTGACCCCGCAGGTATTAATAAACATCATCAGGATACTTTGGGATATGTATCATCACTGTGTGTTATAGTCGTGTTTTTTAATTATATAATGTTTGTATCTTAATAGGTTTGATTCACAGTTATTTTGATATTAAAAAGGGACTTGCTAATTTCAGAGTGATATTTTGAATATGCGTTTTTATTCTTTCATATATGGGAGGAAGAATGAATTTAATAATAGTTTTAGATATTTATTTGGACCAGTATTTCTATCTGAAACTATGACAAATACGCAGAATCGTGATATATAAACCAAGTCATGCAATGACTCGAATGCTGTGTTATCGTGTCATCTCGGCTACATATGATGTAAAGAAAGTATACCTGGGAAGTCCAGATGGCATTCTGGTTTTCTCATTTTTACCTCAGACTGAACATAGACACGGTGTGATTTGAAACATTGATGGTGATATCTACATGTAGATGTTATATCTATAGATCTGAAAGCCTTGATGTAAAAACAGTATCCATCAGAATGTGAAATTATAATTAACTATTTTTCTATAAGTTTATAATGTACACAAACGTTGATGTGCGATTCTCGAAGATGTCAGACAATAGTACTAAAGTTCGTATATTAGAGTCAAATAATTCTTCTCGGGGAAACTAACTTCATGTGCATTGCCTTTGGCATTTGTATAATCACCGGCACATTATCACCAAATTGAAAATGAGTTAATAATCAATAAATATGTTTGAAAGACTCTTTTGGAATATATGATTTGATTTAGTATAAATGTTTTATGACATATACAATGGCGTCATAAGTAATTAGCAAACGTATGAAAAGCACTTTGAAGATTCCGTTCTACACAAGTATGTAAATGTGTTAATCACAATGAGATAAACGACATAAACCTCATTATGAAGTGTGACATCTTTTAGGATTTGCATTCAAAGAAGGCGACTGAAATTTAAGGGAAACGGGCAGATTAGAATACAATGTATTTCCCTTGAAATTGTTGCGTTTTGCATACATTCGGCATATAATCACAACACAAAAAAACCATTAGCGACTATTCGTGTAATCGATTTCAAAATAAATAAAAGAAAATCCATAACACATCGTTGAAATTAAACTCTTTTAATAATTCCGTTTATACCGTATTCCTAGGTTTAACCAAATCCAACATACTTTGTATAAACTATTTCTCACTCTGAAGCATGCGCTACGGGTATTATGGAAGTGACAGTGACGGAAGTACTAAGATTACAAAAAATGAGGGAGCTTATATTTAAAAGAGGTTTGGGTGCAAGAACTTTAAACATGGTCAGTACAGAGAAAACACGTTTCTTTACAGTTCAACATCTTGTATATTTTCGAGAACAGTTCTTTTCCAATTGTAGTGCAAATTCAATTGTTAGACTACGTTCAGACTGTATTCAGCATATCTTGGCAGAGCATAGTTAGAATTACAACCAGTTGCTAGTACCTGGAACAATATTATAGGCTGGAAAGCGTCAAAGAAGCATATGTTCGATCGAAGGGTTACAAACAGGCAGAATAAATGAATTATATGCTAATGTTAATGTATGTTTATTAGTTTATCATTAACTATCCATATCCTATACAAGTTTATATACTGTAGAATCATACAGGCAGACATTTGTTTAGATGAGTCGTCCTAGTACGTGTTGTCACCAACAACTATCTTTGTTAAAGCATTCTTTCTAACATCAAGTGCAGCTCTCCTTAATCCCATTAATTCCTTTTGCCCTGATCTGAAAACCTATATTTATGTCTTTTTGATGGCAAGTTACCTTAATATTGCGATCCAATATAACTGTTATGTATTTGTTTCAGTTGCAACTCGTTTTCTTTTATATAAATGTAACTTTAATGTCTGTCTTTGTCACTGTCCAAAGTTCCAAAAGTCTTTCCAAAGAAATGTGTTGTGTTAATACTTCGATCTGTAGATTCCTAATCCTGTTGTATCATTATTAGCTGGTACGCATTTTCTCTTTGAGTTTGAAAGAATTACTTGGAATTAAATAAGTTATTAAATCGATTTTTAAATATGTTCGTCATTACCTGAGCTCATTTATATGTTGCAATCATAATGTTGATGCATCCAATGGTATAACTTCGCTCTTTATCTGCCAGTGTGCTCAGCAGAATATATTTTATTATGTCCATGTTTCGATACATTGCTTACAGTGTTGAATCTGTAGCGTTTACTGGCTTGGTAAGGCGTTTGTTGTGTCTTAAGTTTAAAGTTTACGGCTTATCTAAATGATAACTGATATGCACACATTGTCTATTTTATCAGGTTTTAAGATGCAGTGCACATGGTTTCCGTATTCTAGTTATCATCAACTCTTTCTATGGTGTTTTCTACAATGTGTTTGTCTCTGTTTGCTCTATCATTTTGTCATACGGTTTAGGATTTTTGCTCCGGGAATACTTGCGTCTCTTTATATTATGGTGCTTTTAAAACAATATCAGTTTGATTGTAACATTGCAGAAACCCTAAAAGATTTTACAAATATAAGAACGTTATCTGTGGTACCCACTTGCTTTTCAGACCCTTGATGTTGCTTCCATCGCTCGTAATTTATGTGCGCTCTTTCCGTTTAACAAGCTGACGTCACTAACTTTCACACTTAATATTGACTTGCGTCATTTTATTATTGATATGATTATAAAAATGAGCAAATATAGTAACGAAGGTGATATCAATTTAGCATGGAGAGAAAAAAATATCTTTGCTTGATTTACGAATATGTACATTTTATAACATCACATGTGACTTACAATATGTTTCAGAACAATATTGGTATACTGTTCGTCTTGTGCATTAAGACAATTGATTGATTTGTATGGAGACATGGAACAACAGCTTTTAGATTAGATCATTAGAAACATTTTTTTATCACATTTAATGAGACCAGATTTCTTTCAAGATGCAATTAGTGTACCATTATTTCATAATTTGGAGACTTTAGATAAGGATATAAAAATAAACAAAAATCAGTTTCTTTGAGACATTTATATGCTGGTGTTGCTAAAGATGCATGAAGTGGACACATAAACCCAAAATGGAAACAAAAACAGAGTTGGGATCTTATTATTTAGCAAAACGTGTACGTACTTGTATATTTTTACATTCAAAACATAAGTAATCTCAAGGTTCCTTTGAAAAACATGTCTCATTATTCAATATTTACATCTTCTCGTTATACTCTTTCTTATAATAAAATATTCTGTATTATATTATTTACAACACATTTATAATTAAAAAAATGAGCATGATCAATTTCTCAGCAATAACAACATTTAATACCTTACTGTAACACATAAGCAAGAATCAGTACTGGAAATTAAATGTTGTCGAACACCTCATAAGATTTTTATGAACTTATCACTTATTTTCGGACGGACAATTGATGATGAGATATAAAAGATAATATTATTAGAAAATCGTGCTTTAAAGCCTCTTATGACACCGGAAAATACATTGTCGAAAACTAAACTACATACGCATAGAAAGATTTTACAAGTTGTTATAGTTTTCCTATATAAGGCGGGTTTGTTTTTAAAAAGAAACGTCGATTGTTTAATCGGGGGAGAATTAGCAAGATTTAATTATTATTGCTGTTTTATTTGTAAAAATACCTGGTAAAGTGAACTAAAATCGATTGAAAATTATTGCATGTATTTGTCAGTCCATCTATATCTTTGTCCTTTTATCAATTATTGCTCTTAATATTTTCATTTTCCGCAACTATTAGAGAGAGTTTGATGAGACGTTCTCGATTACCCTATTCCAACCGTAATTTGTGAACTAGGAAAATTAATGCACCCAGATTATTAACATACGAGTTACACAAAATAGTTTGAGACCATATTTCATTTCACACACAAGGACTATACGTACGCGAATTGGTATAATGGTAGTATTTTGGAGGCTGTTAGTCAATAATGAATCTTTGTTTTAACACCAATAAATGTTTGAACATCCGGAGAAGACAGCCTTTTGTTACTCACATGTTGACATAAATGTTAACGAATCCAGATAGGGTCCTAAAATGTGTAATGTAGATGTTGTGTAGTAGATGTGTTAACATATAACAGAGGTGGAATATTGCAATCATAAACTATTTACCTACTTTTATCCTTTTGTAGGGCTTGTGCAATAAGAGATGTATATTAAGTCATATAACTCAGTATGTGAGTTGGTTCTGTCTATAGCACTGGAAATTTGTCAGACACAAGTAACGTGCCGAAATTAACCCGAAATTAAAATGAACAATCAAAGCAGATTTTTAGTCAGAAATGCAAGTGATTTACATTAATAATTTGGTTATTACAAGAAAATATTTATTCAAAGGACAAAACTTACAATTTATTATTATGTATACATGTACGTTCAACAGGACATGATAATTGCGTTGTTCATACATAGCTTCTTGGGACCCAGTCATGGATGCATAAACAAAGGAGCGCATGTGTTATTGAAAACACAAAATACTAGCGTCCAGAAGCATATTAGCGGCTAATAATAATTTGAAAAGATTATTGTAATGGCTATTGAACTACAGTTAATCCAAACATATTTATGATCTACATTCTATGAAACTGCATATGCTTATTGCCTCATAATGCATCAACTAATACTATGTTTTCAACTAAATGGTGTTAATTAAACATTACATTTAAATAATCTATATAGCAACTTTGAGTTTTAATTCACAGTCACATGTGGTGCATAAATGTTAAACAAGTGTATGATTAATTTATATCAAAGCGCCTTTTTAAATTAAGATAATGCCTTGTGTCTTTTTATCCTTTTTTCGCTTTGTCATTGTCTATCTCAGTAATCATCAGTGACACTATATGCCGGATGTCACGTTCAGGCACGCAGTGCGCATGATAACCCTATTGTTTATAGATGATGATCTTTCCTTAGTTTACGAGTCATATTTGTTCATGTGTTATTCAATTACAATGGTTGACCAGGTCAAAGGTAATTTCAATCGTCGTTCACGTATGGCTAGTAGACATGCAACACAGCCTGTCTCCAGTGAGTTTTCTCTCCATTATTAATGTACTTTAATATGTACATGTAGTATAATTGTGTTTTTTCTCCTAGTTTCTCCACATTCATTTGCTTATAAGATTCAACATATATTCAATAAACTATCTCTTTAGAAATAGGGATAAGAATACAAATACTAAGAATACAAAACAAACAAAATTAAATCAGGGAATTTATGCTGAAAAGCCTCAAGTATAATATTGACATTACAGAGCGATACACTGGTCATTTTCTTTGTATTTTAATACACGTCTCATTATGAAGATAGTTCCTTTCCATTCATATTTTCAATGAAGTGGCAAGTTATCCATTGTATGCAGGCTCTAGGTGGCAGAACATAGTCAAAACCATAATAGTTAGCTAGTGCGATACGATTATGTGCAGAAAGGCATCAAATAAACATCTAATTTTAGATTGTATGAAAAGCTAATTGACTGCAAATAAAGTTCATACAACTATTTTGTACCGGTGAGACCATACGTTTGCTTGTTTGAATTGTTTTACTTTTTATCAAAACATAAATATATCTGTGGCAATTTGACACTTGGCATATCATTTATATTTTCTTCATTTGGTTTTCTAGATACAAATTGACAATCACATATTTGCATGTAAGAATTGATCTTTTTCAATATCAGATCATTACGTGCAGAGGAACGAATCCACTATGATTTAAGATTTGACTGTTTGAAAAATATATAAAATCCACAAGTGTTATTAATTGTATCCCTTCGGTGGTTACACACGTACACTGCATAATCACTGTGCCCGCCCATTTTATTCAACCTGAACAATATATAATTCCATAGTTTTGACTTTACCTCGTTAAATGGACTGCCCCTAGACTTGCTTGTCTCACAAAAGCTCACACAATAACATGATCTCGAGGTATCAGTGCGTAAGCAAAGCAACGTGAATTGACTCTTTTGATGTTGGAAAACTTTCTAGCACACTAATAAATGAAACAAGATGTCTACTACTTAAACTACTTCTACTACTACTACTACTAATAACTTCATTTTAATCTTTCTGTGTCAGACAGATTAAAGCCAGCAAGGCAAAACTTGTCTACTCTTGATAAATATTTTACCCTAAATCCAGCCTGGAAATATGCTGAAATCATTATGATATTATGTACTTTAATGAACAATATTCAAGATGTAAAATTGATTTGATACACTGAGTGAGCTTAGTCAGTTGAGTATAGGACACTTAATCCAAGTTTTGATGGTTTGATACCTGCATAAGCCATCATGTGTCGTCTGTCTCGGTTTGTCATAGGGAAAACACTTAGTTCCAATTTCTCCAGCATGATATAGTCAATAATGTGTTGAAAGTAAAGGAAGCTGATACTGGGAAATGTGCAAAAGTCTGATATCATGATGTTTGCTGGGACATGGCTAATGCGGAATATTCAGAATCATGAAATAGAGGAAGAAAACGTAACTATTTAACTTTAATAGATTTTAATTGAACATTTTCTCTTTCCTGTTTAATAGAAAATGACTATTTTGAAATTTCAATCTCAACTAATTTTTAACGATATAGGAATGGTCCTGGACCTAGTTAGTTACATTAAATACGCAGAAGACTGAATTAATGCTAATATCACACAAAAGGCACCCAAACCATCCAGTATGTATACATAACCGAAACAAATATACAAGAGGGTACTCAATACAAACATTTAGGTGTTATCTTAGCTAGTGATTCCTCATAGTACACATATATTCATTGTTTGTTTTTCTGACAGAACCTGATTGTCTTTGGGAAAATGCACACAATTGTTATATTGTATACAGGTTTGGGTGAAATGCTGTCTAAGATTGCTGAACTTTGGACTAGTAGTGACTTGATGGACAGAAGATTAGGATAGCAATAGACATAAGTACAAATCTGTTTAAAGCATGAAGGAACTAGATGATATGGTGATTTTAGCACCAAGCTATCAGTGTGTGGCAGTGGCACCGATTTTCTTGTTTCACACTTTTAAAATATATTTGCATTCAGTATACAGAATGGTTCACTTAGCATATATTCAATAAATTCTGTATTATTTATAAGCAAATGTACGCCATCTATATACACTATTAATAAACGTTATGGACATGTATGTGTATCCTTTTTGAGATATTATGAGTAAACCACATATGTAACATTATTTATACAGTTTCATCAGATTAAATTTCTTTTTATATATTATCATATAATGTTTACACAATTAATACATTTTGATAGAGAGGTGGTCAATAATTGCTATATACAAGTGACAAAACACATTTTTAAACCAATTTTTTCCCCAGTAATTTCTAACATTGGAACTAATTATGGCGAAGAGGTTTGCTTTAAAATAACAGAACCAATCAAATTTGCTACATACTAGAATCATTTATTAATAAGAAATGGTCTGAAGAAGTGTGTATGCTGGGAGCAGAGTGATGCAGAAACGTCATACAGTATGCAAGTTAACAAGGGTTTTGAAAAAAAACAGAGCTAAAACATCATATATTTTGATTACCATTTTTATCTAAATTTTATTAATTGTATGCACAGTATACCTCAATTAGAGAGAGAGAGAGAGAGAGAGAGAGAGAGAAGAGCTTACACAAATTGTGAGGGCAGAATGTCTGCAGCTTGACAATAATTCTAACAATCATTTTGGAATAGATACAATTCTGGATTTAATTGGCTATGCTTGATATGCTTGATTGAAAAAATATAATATGGTTTTGAATATAAGAGGTTTTTGTCCTTTCTTATTGAATACTATTAGTAAACTTCAAGTTACATTCTGTTAAGCGTTGTACATGTTTACACGTGTATGCGAATCATGCACATACAGTTATTGATTATATGTATATCTTTATTGTCATATTCTCTAAACTATCATTGACTCAAAACTACAAATCTGATAACATGAAGATCATGTAACTACGACAGTGTTGAAAACTTGCTGCCTGTAAATTTAACCCCTTCCTTTGTAAAAAGTTATCACTCAGAATGTAAAATGAAGATAGGTTTATACGCAGTGTATTAATTACAATGAATGAAAACAAAAACATTGAATAGCACTCAGCTGGAACTGATGCAGGTGCAACAAATTAATCAAAAGTTGTAACCATTTGTTACTTTACATGAGCCGAAGAATAATAGCTGAAACTGCAAATGGTTTTGAAACGTAGCCTCTAGAAACCATTGCAAATAAGAAGTATCAAGCAGAAAATAACTTCAGATGTATAAGTGATCTTGGCAATTAATTGTATGCTGGCCAATGTGATAACATCGGCAAGGAAAAACGAATATTCCTTTCAATGATATAAAAGTAGGTACTATAACGAGTTACAAACCATAGTAATTTTGCTTTACTTGTTATTAAAGTCTACTTCAGTAGTTATTACAATACTACAAGAAGTCAGCTTTCAGTAAATACTTTTTATTTCTTGTTTTTGCTGGTTATGTCAGCACTTTATAACGGATTATTTGCTATAGCATGCCTAGGAAATGTAATTGGAGTGGTTTTCCCAAGGACACAATGTAGCAGTTATCCTTGAGGTCGAATTACCATTTACAAATGCACATGTTCTCAAACCTATATCTGATACACATGTGCCACTAACCCGGTCATCAAACGAAGATTTTATATATTATTTCTCTACGGATTTATCTCCCTTACCACAATTTAAACAAAGACGATTCATGTCGTCGTCTTTTAATTAATTAAACACTGGTATAATGTTTATAAGACTACCTAGTTAGATCAAATCTAGCTTATTACATGTCCGAGCATTACAACACGCGCAATTAGGGTTGCATAGGCAGCATTTAATTAAGCTATTTCATTTACTAGAATTGTAAATACATTTTCCTGAGAGTGAAATGTACTCAGGGAAGATGAGGATGTGACCGCAAAAGATACACTTAAGTGTGTCTGCCTTTGATGACACAGCTAAGCATAGAACAGTTTTGAAATTTTATCTTTGTTTTTAACCAATATATTTTATAGCGTGAAAAACAAAAAAAGACAAACATACATCGATAGCTCATCTGAATTTCCTTTTGATGATTACTTTCCTTTTACGATTTGAAATTTGTATAAACGGTAGCATGAAACTAACACATTTTAACATAGCTATATGACACGTGTCAAAATAATGAATAAAATTAGACGTATTTTCTCACGAAACGTATCTACCTATCCAGACAGTTTATATGTTAAGCAGCTTAATAATTGAAACATTCCTATGAGAGACATTTAGATAGCCTCGTCCGTAGTGTTCTATTTTCAAAAGATAGAATATTAGTATTAATACTACTACCACCAATACTAGTATTAAGGCTTCTAATACTATGATAATGATGAAACTGCAGAAATATACAAACAGCTTAATAACGAAGTAGGGATAAGTAATAAAAAACAGTACATATCAAATGTTTTATTACACATAGATGGTGTCCCTTATACACACATACAACAATATCAACTTTCTGTCTTACGTTTACCTATCTATTTACATACAATATGAAATTACTTGACCACATGCAAAGGTACCTTTTGTGACATGTTTGCACTGGCAATGTCTATTTTTAATGATTATGGGCTATGAGGAGGGTTGGAGGCATAGCTCTCTAATTATATCGTTAATAACATACAGTTATTTCCTTACAATTCTTGTCTTGTTAGAAATTAGTGTAAATTGACTACGTAGAGAAAGGCCCAGATCAGTAATAAATATACAAAGTCCTCATTAAATTTTACTTTTTTATATATTGTTAAATATAATTATCACACAGCTAGGTTTGTAAACAGATGATTTGGATGTGAAGACGTTCTGCGTTTAAGGAACCCGCTTCTAGAAGCTGCCGCTATATAGGATTTACGTCTCTTTTAGAGACATATTAAAATAGATATCGGTAAGTATGTTTGAAAAGAAATGTTAGCTACAGCAATTACTTTAAAGAATACCAAATGGAATTAAAGTTGTATGTGCATACATTTGATTTCTCCTAACGGAAACTGGTTATTGAAGTTGATTATTTTCGCATGTAATTGAATGTTAATATGTATAGGTATTTCCAAATCAACTTGTTCTTTAATATAGTATAGGACTTATAAACAAACCTTAACGCTGACCAGCGTAAGGACATAATTTGTTGAGTTATTGGATATTAAACCGCATATATACAAACGTGAGAAGAATTTACATTTCCCTGATTTCCAGTCAAGATATATACAGGTAGAGGTGCATTGGTTCAATGATATGTAAACACTCCCATTAAATTAATGAGTGATAAACAATCATTACATTCAAATCAGCTCTATGTAAATACCTATTATAATAATACTTAGATGTCACATGTAGGCATAACTGTTAGATAGGTCGTTTGATAGTAGATGCATTCTATAGCTCTTTGTGATGAAGTTTAATGGAAAGGAAATAATTTATATCTGTTCTTCTTTTGTTCTGGCATTCACTGGCTTTTCAACAATTGCCATTACAATGAATCAGATGTCACGTCTAAGCACTCAACATAGGTCAGGACACTATTGTTTTTCGATGATGACAATGATGTTATATTTCAGGAAACTATTGTTCATATGCTAATCGACCACAAATTGAATACAAATTAGGGTTCATTCGGAAAAGTTCATTACGTGTGTCTGGTAGATCTGCATATATTGTATTTTCAGTACACGTTCTCCGAATTCAGTTCTATATAAAATTAAATCTTCCGTACGAAACAAATACCTCGTCAACAATACATGTACTGATATGTTATTGAAGAAACAATAAGGAAATTCAACAAAGAAAAAAGGTTGTTAAGTCATTTCGCTGAGAGAAAATATACTGAAAAGAATATTTGGTCCAAAAGTCTAAATGTCGGTAAGAAGAATACGAGAGTTATAAATATTTAACATCTTTAAACTAGAATGTGAATATGTTTTACTGAATACGGTAACATATAATGGTTTGACGTTTTATTGAAGACTGTTGAGGATGAAATAAGACTTATCAGAGACTAATCGTCAATATTCTACATGAAAGATATAAATTAGAAAACATTTAACACATATGAAATAACCGTTACAAATGCATAACAAACAACATTTCGATCGTCTAGAAACAGCGAGACATTATTTAAATTTAAAAAGAGAAAACAATCGTAGCATACTGATAACTATGAATAAATTATTTAAATTTAGGAAATTAATTTTAGATGATCCATTTGGGTACAAACTGGACCATTTACAGGAAATTATATATATATATATATATATATATATATATATATATATATATATATATATATATATATATATATATATATATATACATATATATTGGGTATATTTGGACAGTTAAGTATAAAATTAATACAAAATCATGTCTTATATTATATACGGCACAACTTGTACATTAAAGGCATCACCGCCAGGTAGCATCATAATACATGAGAAAAAATTCTTAAGAAGACCACAAAAGCCCCTCAAGGTAATACAGGATATTACGCAATGAGAAAAATACATTACATTCCAATTATAAAGCTAATTCCAACTAAAAAGTAAAAGCTTTGAAGCAAACTCAGTCGAAATTACAAGTAGTCGATACGATTAATGTGACAGGGTAATGAAAGTAAGTCACATATTGATGCAATCATGAGGACACGTAAGTGTCTTTAAATTTTTATTCAAGGAAGGTATATCAATTTTGCTAGAGGAACTATATTCCGAAAGGACTATGAACAATTATCTACGCCGTTGGTTTTGTTCGGCAAAATCAATCAGCATAAACAACTTATGCACATCTACGAAAAGTACAAGGAAAAAGAACTTCCCGAAAGTTAACCCAAATCAGATTTCGAAGATACGGTTTTGTGAGAACATTGATTATAATTACAATTATGTTGCTTAAATAAATTTGACAATCAATAATGAATATAAGTTAGTTGCCAGTAGACGCCAAACCTTTAGCACAAGGTTACAAATGCAGCATGAGCATATTTATAGAGGAAATTGAAAATGAAAATAGAATACATTCATAGAGTAGGGAATTGAACAGAAATTAATTTTGCATTCGGATACAGAAATGAAAAAGATCAGATAAGGAAATGAACCACAAATTACACGCCATGCTTGATATTTAAGGCTTAATATACTTGAAAATATGAAGTTCATGTTAAATTGTTGAACTTTGCGAAAGAAACACCTGCCTGATTATGAGAAAATATCATCATTTTATTGATACTAGATGGGCTGCATGTTGAAAGAGCACTAAATAAACTATGAAAGATAAACAAGTACAGAGAATTACACCTTTCATGAAAATATGTTTTATATAATGAATATTAGCCAATTTTAATCAAGGTAGTTTTGAACATTGATTTAGCCTTAGAGCACATTATTACACTACGTGTCAATATTTCACATGCAATCTATTAAACATTTTTATTAAGCACACATTACATTACATCAACGCTGGGCACCCCAATACAGATCTCTGTGTGCCAAGAGACTGCCTGATTAGCTAATCTGGCCATGCTGATGGCAATATCTCGTTGCGGGATAACTTATTCGCATTTAGAATTCAAAAATATGCCTACATTAGAAGAATAGTATACGCATTTAACGTTCATAGCAAGATGTAAAAGGTACTATCTGTAAGCGAAGTGCTTTATCTGATGACGATTAATTCAAATAAAACCCAATAGCATAGATACGAAGATAATTAATTTGATCTAAAACAGTCTTAAACTTCCAGCACATCATTACTGTATAAAGCTGCATACCAAACATTTGAAGATCCTACATACATTATTCTTTGGCGGCTTGGAAGAGTTAATATATCTATGCAGCAAGTATTATTAAATATTGGAAAACATTGTTATCTAATAAAACGAATCACGTGGAAGGTAATGATTGCGTTGGTGTTTATTTCTGAATGATTTAAGATGACTAGGCGATGAAGATATTTCACTGTGAAATATGAGCACCAGATTATACCCAATCTTTTAAGTTCTGTTACAAATAATGAATGTATTGAAAATGAAATTGTGGGCATGTTGTTCTTATTGACGGCGTATGTTTCTTATACAGCTATATGATTATGCATAATAGTTTCCTTGCACGAAATAACGCTGTCCAGAAATAAAGTGACTCCTTCAAACTGCGGATATACTTTATCATCAATAATAATTGTCGGTATTACAAAAGCTGATCTATACTGTAACAATGCAAAAAAAACTTGAAGTAGACAGAATAGAAGATACGATAAACAAGATTATGTAACCTGAGTCAACCTTTGCAGAGCACCAATGCATGTTCAGACGTTCCAAAGATGCATATTAAAATTTAACGTATTTTAATGCATCCTCAATAAGTTTATATCAACTAGTCGAAATGTAATAAATTTAAAGGCTTAATTACTGTATAAATAGTCATATAAAATATTGTAACTACAACTGTTTTTCTGTTTTATTTGTCTTGTCTTCTGTTCATTTACCGTTGAAAAAGACTCATTAAGAGTTGAAGGCGCTGATGCAAGTGAGATAATAGGTGTGCACTGTACGTATTCAGTTTATTGCAGGCATATTTATCTTATTAATGCCTTTTCAACGTTGGCAATAGTAGAATCAAAAAATGTTTCTAACATGATATCACTTCTCCGATGCAACCCTTATGAGTTGTCATTAATGCTCCATTATAGTTTCATGGCCATCAAAATTGTCATCATGACCAGCGTTTGAAAAAAGCCTGTGTGGTTTGTAATAATGGCAGTTTTGATATTTCTACACCTGTATGAAACTTGCATCGATGCCAAAATGCTATATACAATTATGTTTCGTTGATTTGAGTTCGTGTCTTTTAAAAATCAATTAGATACATTTTCGCCTTTTGATCACATCATCGTCAACACTATGCCGTTGGTTAAAAATGACATTAGTTTAGAAACTACTATCCTATATGTATTTTGGCATTTAGCACCCAACATTCTAAATCTATTATAGCAATCAGTGTGGTTCGAATTGAAGTCTAATATAGTAACAAGTCTGATGCAGTTGTGAATACGTTTAAACTAGGCTTAGAATTATTAATTTGTGCTACTTATGATATCTGCTATCGACTGGCGTTGTTTGAAACTGTATAGAAGATGCGTGATAAGATCAAGTTGTTTTGTTGCTCAATTTCAGCTACGGCATGTCTGGTTTAGATTCGGGAGTTGTATCAGTGTATCAAGCTTAAACTGAAAATGTTTCACGGACATACTACATCAGTGTTTCATTTATCTCTGGACATTCGCTAAGACTCATTTTTCCTGTAAACGAAAAATAATAATAATAATAATAATAATAATAATAATAATAATAATAATAATAATAATAATAATAATAATAATGAGACTGCTACTACTATTACTATGATTACAAATAATAATAGTATTACTAATACTACTACTACTAATGATAAAACGATAAAGAGTTTGAATTATCTAAAGAGGATTTTCTTATTTTCGTAATAATAATAATAATTATAATAATAGTTATACTATGGTAGACATGAATGACAATAAATATTTTGATGTTTGCTTTAAAGCGATTAAAAACTCGGACTTGAAAATTCTGAACACACATAATAAGTTATGAAAGCTTAATGATTTCACTACTACTTTTACGAGATTTTTTAAAACGAGCCTTTTGACAAGAATTGTTCCGTATTGTCCTCTAATTTGTATGCATCTATGTAAACATGTATATGTACATGTGATCGCCACTGGCCAAATTCTATCTGATAACAAACATCATAATCATACATGTTTATAGTTATAATCTAATCATGAAAGAGGAATTTTTTCTGAATACAAGAACATATTATACCTTTATTATAAGTTTATATCGGTATGATGTGCGGTCGAACAAGCATGTGTCAATAACACGCATAGTAGGATCATGATAGAGTCAGCATTGTTCACGCGCACTTTCTATCTTCATACAAAATACACAATTGGTTTACTTTATATTGTCTGGTGCTTGCAAAATTGTCACTGAAATAATTAATAATAAATCACCTTTAATGGAAGATTTGATTGGGTACACTGTATACCTTTGGACTTGTGATATAAGTTTTAGGTTTATTCGGGATAAAATTCACAACGCCGTAAGTAACGTATACATTTTCACTTTGTGTTCTAGAGAGTTAAATTATTTTTGAAGTTAAAAAACATTGTTGGTTTTGTTTTTCCCTTTACTTAGTTAAGACCGTAGAGTCTTAATCGTGTCTAATGTTGCTTTTTGTTTAATGAACTCAATTGCATAAAATAACAAATGTGCTGCTTTAAACTTCAGATATGCACTTTTGTATTAAATTATGTACAATAGTTTGTTTATATTAGCAATACACACATATCAGCCAGTCATACCAGGCCTAAATCTTGCAAGTATGAGAAAAATCCAGGACTAATTTTTGAACAGCATGTAACCCGTTGCATTTAATTTCTTCACCTTTTTATTTAGCAACGCTTTTATCCATAACAATATACAGAATAGTAGGAATCTTACCAGGTATGGAAGAAAGATATTATTCCAACCTTACCAGGTATGGAATGAAGATATTCTAATTTACGTTCGAGATGCAGCTTGCAACTAACTTTTACAAAATTTAGTACCTCGTACGGTTCACAATCGATCGTCTCATGACCGTAAATAAATCGCTATTTACCAAGTGGGCTGCATACCGATTCAAATGCTTTAAATTGGAAGGAGTAGGATGCCTATTGCATCCGATTAACACGATCCGAAGCCACAATCGCAGAGACTTGTATTGCAAGTGGTACACCAGGTCTTATATATACAAGAATAAAACATGAGTACCGAGTTTTTAAAAATGTATGCTACTTTGTGTTTGACAGGTAGTACAGTATGTATTAAACTAAATCTAGCGATCCAATCAAATTGATAATTGATAATTAATTTAGATTTTCAGAAAATTTGTATTACAGTTTTTGCCCTTTAAAAATTCACTTTCACCGTGAGACCATATATCCATGCATGTTAGAATCCGTTGTTAATGTTACCAGGTTTGAAAACCCATGTAATTTGACACATATTAAATACCTAAAATAAGCGAACCTAAAAATTTCTAGTTTGTTCTTTACATAACAAATGACCGTATATATCATATGTCAGGATTTCCCTTTTATTCAGAAGTTCAACCCTGATCAAAAATATGTGAGGCGAGAATACAACTGATCAAGTTTGACTATTAACCTTATCATGTACAAAACATTTTCCAGTAACATCTGCGATCTCAATCCTATATCGATTGTACTTGTATGACTTTCATTCCGATAACTTGGCTATTAACGAAACAAGGATTGACCCAGTAGTTGCGAATGATGAAACCTTTCTTTTGTTTAACTTCGTATCTTCTCAGTTAATCGCACAGTGAAGAAAATGATATAAATAATTGAGTTGCTCGAATACATTGAGTTTAATGTGTGCAAAGAAATTTCCGGCGTAACAATGGGGATATCATTTATTATTTTGATGTGGAGCTCAACCAAAAAAACCGTCTTAGGTGTGTGCGAATATGTGTTGCTCTCTCTCTCTCATGAAGTTAACTGTTGTGTTAACTAAGTTGAGGAGACCATACGACTATATTTTGCTTTATGAGTGAAGCTGTTTCTTGTATACTTCTTGTTTTAATTATTTAATTTATAACAACTTAATTATGCACGGCTGAAAACAAGAGTTTATTTTTTTTGAAGTAGTTCCTAGCGAGTGGACACCATAAATGAACAAACTAGCTGAGCCAGCGAGATCGAGATAAAATAGTGAGCTTAGCAAATCAGGTAGATTCATATGTCTTATGGGTGAGAAATTCCATTTTCATAATAAAAACACCTTTCAAACCATGTACAGTACACATCTATTCTGTACGCTGTGCATGCAGGTAACACAAAATACTACTGGCCTTAAGTCCACGTGCCTCTACCCTTCACATTAAAATCCACCAACTGTGATACAATATAGTGAAATCGTGAACCATGCATATATGTAGGTGTATGCTCTTAAAAACGACTTACCTACTGCAAATAAAATGTATGTTTTGACATGACATAAACTTCCTAAGTTATTCCTCTACTTATGTTGATATCAACTCACATTCAGCAGTGATTGAAAATTAGTGTAAATGTACCATTTTCGACGACATTATAAGCCAGCAGTCAAAGCTTATCAAGCCATATCCAAATATTCAAAGTAATCAATATGACAGTTGACCATTGCATATGTAGCTGTTTGCTAAACAGGTTCCTGTATATATATATATATATATATATATATATATATATATATATATATATATATATATATATATATATATATATATATATATATATATATATATATATATATATATATATATATACTCCAACTTAGAGAGCACTTTCATATCATAGGTGACTTTGAGCTGAATACCAAACAAAAACAATACAAACATGCTTTTATAGGGGACTGTTTTTTCTTTCTTTTTTCTTCTCAGAACTGATGATACACAAGACTTATCACTGACATTTATGACATCTCTAATATTAAATAATGACACCATGCACAGTCACTCGAAAATATTTAGAAGTACGAAACTGTACAAAGAACGATCGTGCTTACTTTAACAAAAAGGTACACCATTGTGTCATAAGATCTGTCAAATAACAATGATAAAAATGTACTCGGTAAAAATCTGAGTTCATTTTGTCTTTTAACACATTTATTTAGTCAGCTACGAGGAAACTATTTTTCGTACTTTTTTCATTTCATTCAGGTTGCAATAAGAATTGCTATTAAGGATTATTAGTTTCTGTTAGACATTACTTATTTTAATCTACTTACTTACATCGATGATATTAAATTAAGAGATCTTGAATTAAAAACATTTGCACAAAACCTTGTGAATTGGAGATGAAATCAAATGAACGTTTTTATTTAAAAGTAATAAGTATGTATCATCTAAGGATTAGATTTGAACATTTATTGAAAACCACTTATAATATTAATAAGACTTTTGGCAAAACTATAGTCCTATTTTAAAGCGTTCTGTATAACATGGACAAATAAACTTTGAAGTAATGATTACAGCTATGAATCAGGAGATAAGCCTTAATTATGGATATTTTCGCACTAGTACAATATTAAATTTACCCGTCATGTTTTTAGCATATTATAACCCGTCCGAAAAACGTTAACAAGACACGTTGGGTCAACAGAGCATTCAAAAGCCACGTTGTGCCCATGTTGAATACACTTGGAGTCCTTTGTGCTAACATTGGCTCAATGCAAGGCCGATGTGGCAAATAATGTTTGACATTCATGTACAATTTCACATGACGTTTTTATTGGAATCTGTGTAATGTTCAAAATGAAAGACACTCTTTTGAATGATGTTGTCAAAAGGAAGAACAGTTACAAACCAATAATGATCTTGTTTAAATGTAATTACAAACACTATTACATAAACGGTACAACCCTTACCAGCTATTCCATGCTTGCACGTTTATGACTTTTGTTTCGTGAATGGCTATCCAATGTACGTAAAATTAACAAATTCATTATAAAAAGGAAATTTCCGTATATGGTAGAATATTTAATTTACTAAAAATACCGTACAAACATTGCTTTGAATCATTCAAGCATCGATCAAGTATTAGTGGTCACGTATGAAATGATCACAGAGATCTTGCACTCGGTATACTGTAAGTAGGGTTTTATTTAGTTTAAAATATTGATATAATCGATGCACACTGTACTTGTCTCACATATCCGGTACCATTAACATGCCCATATTTCATCCTCTCAAATTCGTCAAGACTTCGTTCGTGAGTCAAACTTATATTCAGACATACAAAATTCAAAGAAGAGTCCATGGTAAAACAATTAGAATATGGACATTTTGGGCCCATTTTGTACATCTGAAATTGTTTTCTTACGGCATGTGATATACTTCCATATGCATGTGTTTGACCGGCAATTTCTCGAAATCTGCTTGAGGAAGTTTTGCTAACTTTGATTGCTGCTGGAACAGATCCTTAATTTGATTGCTGCTGGAACATGTCCTTAATACGAACAGTGAAATAAGTGTTAAAATAAAAATTATCGTGTCGCAACGTTTGAATATAATCCATCGAAAGACGGTGACGGATGAATAATGTCAACATCCATAAACACCGTACTATTTCTCAGATTGCTCTATATGAACTAAGTCTATATTTCTTTTGAGAGTCAAGTATGTCCATGAATACAAATTATCAAAGAACTAGCAATGCAAAATAGTTTGTGGTTGAACTGTAGGGTCTACAAATGGCCCGAATAGGCAATATCCTTGAGCTCCTTGTTACACCTACTAATATTGAGGTTCCGAATTCTCGACGAGATTTAAACATGTCTTGCTAGAGAAGATCTCTAGCAAGACGCAATGCAGAAGGCGTTCAAAATAAAATTCTATACTTAAGCGTTCATTAAGTAAAATATATCGATATAATCGATCCAAACTGTATATGTCTTACACATCGGGAATCCATATCGTGCCCATTATTTCGTTCTTTTCTCAATACTTCTTTGGTAGCTAGAACCTATCCTTAACATAAAAAGTGAAACAGAGGTCCATGTCAAAGCACTATAAAGATATGATACGATTTAATTCTTAATTCTACCCCTTGATGTCTCGAAATTGGATAGACGAAAATTTCATTAACTTTGACAAAGTCAATTTTTGGATAAACTATAGTGTCTACATTTGGTTTGAACAAATCATCTACTTTTGTTATTATTTATACCAGCCATATACCCATGTAGTTACAGAAGGCTCATATTTACATACGAGGCAGTGATCGCTTAGTTCTTGTCAGGGAGTGTCATTATTCTTACTTTGAACTACAGTTACAGGGCTGTCTATCTGTTTGTGTGGATGGATGGATAGACAGACTGATTGACTAGAAGAACTAGGATGGTATAACTAGTATCCGTATTGTGACAGTGAAGCCATTACAACCGACAGTGTGTCTGTTTCATGGTGGAAATTGTTGACTAGGGACGTATAATTCTGGACAAGGACGAGGAAGTATGACGTGAATTCTCAACCCCTGGATAAGGACCATTACATTGTGTAATGCATACAAGGACAAGTGGTTTTAAACCATATTTAATTTGCTTTGTAACACGTGGTTATTTGAACCCATACTTTATTTCTTGGCATTTGGTTGTTTTTTAACCATGCATATTTTTATATTGTCATCATCTGGTTGTGTGAGCCATATATATTTGTATTATTATCATATTGTTGTGTGAATCACTTATTTTATCATTGATATTATAAGGTTGTGTGAACCATACTTATTTTATTTTGCATATACGATTCCGTGAATTGTACTTGTGTCTCTTCATTTGTCTCGTATGATTCCATAAATTTTGTGAATGTGAGACCCATTATCATATTCCTGTTACAAATACGTGTATTTTAACATGTTTAGTATAGTAGTATATTTGTTGTAGTGGGTGGGAGTGCGGGTCAAGTTGCATATGTGTTGTAGGGAACATTTATGTATTCATCTTATGATGTTTCATTCACTTTCATACACTCACAGTGTGTTGCGTTGTCATTTAATTCCAACATCCATTCGGTTTCAATCCTGTTACTTTGTTGTCAGGAGTGGGATGTTTTGTACTGAGTGAATTACCGACATATTGTGTACAAAGGTATGCTCTGCTAGTACGCTGCAGATGGAACCTTTTTGAACAGTCAGTCTTCAGTTGGTCGGGGGTTCCTACATGTATACATTTGTTTTATTTATGGAACCTTGATAGCAATGTTAAGGTTGATAAGTTTTGATAATTTTTGATAATATTTGTTTGACATCCTTTGAGAGCTATATTCATGTTTATATAGATTGCTTTACCTTATCATCTAACAATGATGTCGTCACTTAAGTATATGGGTGTGTGTGATTTGGAGTTTTAGCGTAGTTTTAACAACTTTTCAGTCATATCGTTACGATATATGCAGTGTGGCAGTTTATAATGATGTCTAGCACTGTGGCATCATGTTGCAGACTTTTAGCATGATATTCCACGCAGTCACATTATCCTGACACCAGTCATAACACTAACCTCTTGATGCTGAGCGCCAAGCGAGGCAGGTGTAAGTACCATTTGTATATATAAATCTTTAGTATGACACGGCCGGGGACCAAACCGACGACCTCCTGCATCCGTGGCGGACGCTGTAACCACTAGGCCACCAGATCGGTCGGATATGTGGGAGAAAATCTCAGAAAAGGTATTCATGAAGAATAAGCCGAGGAAAGGGAATCAGAGAAGGAAAAATTGGACAAGGAAAGGGAATCAGAGAGGGAAAGACTGGAAACGAAAGGGAATTATGGTTGGTAAAAAAAAATAGGAAAAATGTTTATAGAATATAGATTGCCATTAGAATGAGAAGCCGCAGAAATGAAATTTGAAATGGCAAAACAACTTAGGGAATTAAAAAAGATAGCCGAAAATAGGAAATTAGAGACGGGAAACACGGGATAGTAGAGTCGAATGAGAATAGCGGGTAACGCTAGAGATTATAGAGGAAGAGGAAAGAAATAAGCAAAGATATTATGACAGACAATGATAGTTATTAACTGCTAGAAAAATAGAACATAATTATGCCTCAAGCAAAATAAAGGGCCCCAAATTACCTTTCTTCGACGATGAAAAATGAAACATGGATAGTTATCTCTATCGGTTTGAACGCTATGCTGAGCACCAGAAGTTGGATCAAGACGACTGGGCTTTACATCTCAGTGCTTTATTAAATGGCAAAGCGTTTGATATATAATTGCAAATCCCGAGAAGCGATGTTTTTGATTATGACACTCTGAAAGTATGTGTTGGCTAATCAGGGTTTTTGTAGAAAGTTTAGGTACAGTAAACCCGAGAAGGGAGACGTAAGTATGCCAAGTACTACAATCGTAAGGCGCATAATAGAAAATGTATTGTGGGCGATCGGGTGTTATTATTTCTTCCCACTAGCACAAGCACACCAATGGTTCAGTTGAAACGTCCTTACCAGGTGAAGGAGGTCAAAGGTGATATGGACTATGGAAATATGAGCATATTTCATTCTGACATGTTGAAGTTACACGTCTAGAGACGCAAATACAAAAGGGAGTATTACAATTAGTTTGTTCAGCAGTCGTTGAAGATGACGTGGTGGGAGGTCTCGAGACACAAACTTCGCTTGAATACCCATTGAGTAGCGAAAAGGAAGGGATTGACCAGGTACGTGTGACCAGCGTCAACAGATTAGCTAGCTCCTGTATAAGTACTCATATGTTTTCACCGACCGACCAGGATGTACAATCCTGGTAGAGCTAACAATCAAATTGAATACGTCGGACCCGATTATAGTTAAGGGTTAAACAAAACCCTTTAATGCAAGAAGGGCGGTGGATGACGAGGTTAGTAAAATGCTGATCAAACCCTCTAAATCGCCATACTCATCTCTCGTCGTCTTAGTCAGAGAGAATGGTGCTAACCGCTTTTGCATTTTCCGTCAATTAAATTAAATAAAGCTATAGTGTTTGATGCCGAACCAACGCCAGACATAGAGGGTCGTCTTGCGAAATTCTCGAGTCACCGATACATTTCGAAATTGTATTTATCCAAAGGATATTAGCAGGTTCGCATCGTTAATAAGTATCGCTAATTGACGGCATTTGCTACCCAGAATAGGCATTACCAATTTAAAGTAGTGCCATTAGAATCGGTAGGTGCCAGTGCCACATCTCCTCGGTTGTTGTCCATGTTACTACAAGACTTGGTAAAAGGAGATAACTTTGTGGACGATATTTTTGTGTACACGGATACTTGGAACAACATCTATCTTTTCTGACTGAATTCTTCGAATGACTCTACAAAGCCAAATTTTCGGTAAGAAGAACTAAATGTTGTATTGGTTATACGGATTTAGAGTGCTTGGATCATATAGTTTGTGGATCAAGGCAATATAAACCTCACCACGAGCAAGTAGTAGCAATTAGAAACTCGCCTAAACAAATTAACATAACTCAGGTTTGTTCGTTCTGGCTTTAGTGAGTCTTTGTAGAAGATTCGTTTCGAATGTTGCTGCCATTACTAGCTCTTTGTCTGACATGACACAAAAGGGGCAACCTAACAAAGTATTTGTGGGGTCCAAGGCAAGAAAGAGCTTTAATACACAAAAGGAGAAGCTGATCAGTGCACCTGTTTTAAAGTTACCTGATATTAGTAAGACGTTTATAATAAGAAGTGATACTTCTGATACTGGATTGGGAGCAGTATTACTACGGAACAAGAAATGGTAAACATGCGCGTACCTTATGCGAGTAGGAAATTGCTGTCCAAAGGAAGAAATATTTGGGAATCGAAAAGGAGTGTCTGACCGTAGTTTGGGGATTCGGGAAATTTCATAGACATCTTTTTGAGAGAGATATCATTTTAAAAACTGACCAACAACCCCTTTTGTATTAGAACACAGTTATGGTCGCTAACGCTTGGTTGATGCGTTGAGCGCTGACATTACAACCTTATCGTTTTCGAGTTGAGGCAATTAGAGGGGTTGAAAACGTCGGTGCAGACTCTTTGAGTAGAATGTGAGTGGCGAATGTAATATTTGTTTTTGCCTCTTACCCAATTTAGGTATTGCATGCCAAGAAGGGTAAACAATTATTTTCTTTTATTGATATTCCTTGAAAGCGCAAAAATATTCCTTCATGGGGGAGGTATTGTCACGGAATAAAGAAAAAATAATTTGGAATGCCGTAAGAAAATTTTTGTTCATAAACCACACTAACGCATACAGCGTTACCCTGGGTGGTTCACTTTTTTTTTGGTGTTTTTTTTTTGCTTTTCAAGACTGAATACATGCATTTCGTCGTGTGTCGCTCGCGGCTAGATACTCATATAACACGGTATACACGGATACTTCTCCCTTGGTCGTGTGATTTTTTTATAATGTATTTATTGGAGACTTACTGTTACATGTGAGACAGTGATCGCTAGCATCTTGTCAGAGACTGTCAATACTCTTACTTCAAACTACAGCCATAGGGCTTTGTGTATGAATAGATGGATGGATAGACAGATTGTTTGTCTAGAAGAACCATCCAATCAAACCGACATTGTTTCTGTTTTACGATGGGAATTGTTGAATATGGACGTTTAATTCTGGACAAGGACGATGGATTATGACGCCAGTCCTCAACTCCTGCATAAGAAACAAATATATTGTGTAATGTACACAATGACATGTGATTGAGAACCATATTTGATTTACTTTGTAACAAGTGATTATTTGAACCATGCTCATTTGTCTTTGTGACGCGTAGTTATTTTAACCATGCTTTAATTCATGCAATTTGGTTATGTGAACCATACTTATTTTGCTATTGTCATTATTTGCTTGTGTTATCCATATATATATATATATATATATATGTTCCATTATTATCATATTGTTGTGTGAGCAAATGTTTTCATTGATATATGATTGTGTGAACCATGCTAATTTTATTTTGAATCATAGTGTTCCGTGAATCGTACTCGTGTCTGTTCAATTGTCTCGTATACTTCCGTAAAATATATTCTTTTCATTTTGCACATTATGAATGTGAGAACCATATTCATATTCTTCAGATACATATGTGTTTTCATTTTTATACCCTTACATTGTGTTGCGTTGTCATTCAATCCAAGCATCCATTCGATTTCAATCTTGTTACAAATGTTATGTAATGAATTATGATACTGTTGCTAGAGATCGTAAAGCATCTTTCAATTGGATCACCATGAAGCGGAGGAAAGACTCCACGCCACCTGTTGCGTCGTCCGAATAAGATAATGATTTAGTTGTTGTATGTTGATTGTTTTGAAAATTCTTTATGCCGATGTGTTTACAATTGTACACGCGACCTCACCGTTCACTACTGAGCACAACAAGAGGACATTGTTGAAGTGTCAGGGAAACACAGGTGGTATAGTCAGTAGGCATAATCACCTCCTGACTACCCATTGATAAGAAGTAGACTCCAAATCAATGTGTCGCATTGGAAAGCTCTGCTAAACTGCCAGGATCATTTTCTCCTCTAACACGTTCTGCAACCCGCGGCAAACAGTTTTCCCCTATTTGGTTGCCTCTTCCGACGCGCAGCGAGCACTCGTCTGGACAATTATACAACCACGAGCCCACGTACAGTCAAGTAGTATGAAATGTTATGGTAGTAAAAATGAATAAATCGTATACATTTCATCCCAAAGATAGAATTTATTTGACAGTAAACGTTCATATTATGAGCAATTTGTATGATATTCGTCCCGGAACGTATTTCCAACTGCATACCATAAATAGTGGAAGGTGACCACTTTTGTGGTGTATCTTACGTGCATCTTGGTTGCGTATGAACACATGAAGTGAGGCTCGTACTAACCATTCATACTATTTGGCCACTGTAGTAAAATCATTGTACATTTTATTAAAGACTAGCTCGAGACGCTCATATATATATATATATTATATATATAATGTACTATTTAAAGCGTTGTTTTAATATATGATGTAATGATCGATTCTTGTTAGACGCCTATTAGGTCTGCATATTAAGTCTTTAAGTACATTGTTTGGTATTACATGTTTGGATTGTAGAACGTGTCTCCCCTATCTTATGTCACGTGTTTAGGCTCGAATAAACAGCAACAGAAGAAAAAGTGAAAACAAATAGTTTTGCAAAATTTAACAAATATTTTATTTTCCTGGAAAAATACTGTTAAAATAATTGTTTTTGAAAATAAGGTTTTCAGAATCAAATCCAGAAATAATCCAAGAATAATCCACGAGTAAAATTTTAGAATTCATAATAATGAAATGTTCTAACGAATTCAAGTTCGAGTCCCGACGAAAAATCCAAGATGGAAGGCGATGACATGTGCTGTGTCCTGTTCAACGTTGTTGTCTATAGTTCCTTGTAGAAGCATAAGAAGTAATCCGGTGTTTGAAATCGAATACAATTTTAAGAAATGTCTTTGTTCAAGAATTATCTATGAGCACACAAATATTTCCTGAGAAACGAATTAGTCTCTTAGAATCCAAATAATCTTAGGAAAAAGAAAAGAACTAGTGCCTATAAACCCTAGCTACGATTGTGTGCTGAATTTTCGTTAAAAACTATATATGTTGTGCTTTAAGCAAATTAATGTAGGTGACGCAGTAATTTTGTAAAGATAATATGTTATTATTACTAATGCTACGATATATTCTCGAGAATTAACAAAGCGCGAGATCGCGAGATCGCAAAATCTGTATCTAGAGCTATTAATATAAAGGGTTTAGGGTGGATATATGTGGTTAATACTAGTATTTGAGAATAGCGACCTACGCATGGAAGAAATCGATGCACAATTGTTGTATGTGTATATTTACACATGTTACATTTAAACTTGACTACCCATCGAGAAGAAGTAGAGTCCAAAGTAATGTGCTGCATTGGAAAGCTCTGCTCAACTGCCAGGATCATTTCCTCCCCTGACACGTTCTGCAACCCGCGGCAAACAGATTTCCTCTATTTGCTTGCCTCTTACGACACGCAGTGAGCACTCGTCTGGTCAATTATACAACCACGAGCCCTCGTACAGTCAATTAGTATTTAATTTTATGATCGTAAAAATGAATAAATCATCCCAAAGATACAGTTCGTTTATTTAACAGTAAAAGTTCATATTATGAGCAATTTGTATGATATCTGTTCCAGAACGTACTTCCAACATCATACCATACATAGTTTAGCGTGACCACGTTTGTAGTTTATCTTACGTACATCTTGTATGCGCATGGACACATGAAGTGAGGCTCGTACCAACCATTCATAATATTTGGCCACTGTACTAAAACTATATAATGCTATTCTACATTTTCTTTTGTTGTTAAAGACTGGCTGGAGACGTTCATATATATATATATATATATATATATATATATATATATATATATATATATATATATATATATATATATATATATATATATATATATATATATATATATATATATATATATATATATATATATATATATATATATATATATATATATATATGTGTGTGTGTCTATATATATATATATATATATATATATATATATATATATATATATATATATATATATATATAGACACACATAGATATATATATATATATATATATATATATATATATATATATATATATATATATATATATATATATATATATATATATATATATATATATATATATATACTATTTAGAGCGTTGTTTTAGTATATGATAAAACGATCGATTCTTGTTACACGCCAACTAGGTCTGCATGTCAAGTCACTAAGTAAATTGCATAGTATTACCGGTTTTGGATTGTAGAACGTGTCACCCCTATCTTATGTCATGTGTTTAGGTTCGAATAAACAGCAACACAAGAAAGAGTGAAAACAAAACGATTTGCAAAATTTAACAAATAATTTATTTCCCTGGAAAAATACTGTAAAAATAATTACAAAATTACGGTTTTCATAATCAAATCCAAAAATAATCCAAGAATAATCCACGAGTAAAATTTTAGAAATCCATGAAATGTTCTGACGAATTTAAGTTCGAGTCCCGACGAAGAATCCAAGATGGAAGCCGATGACGTATACTGTATCCTGTTCAACGCTATTGTCTACAGTTCTTTGTAGAAGTGCAGAAAGTGTTTGCAATCCGAATACAATTTTTAAGAAATATCTTTGTTCAAGAATTCTATATGAGCACAAAAATATTTCCAGAGAAACGAATTAGAATTTTAGATTCCAAGTTATCTGAAGAAAACGTAACATATAACTCGACAACTGTCTACAACATAAGCAACGACTTGATATCAAGCGTTTTTAAGTCCAGACTGACTAAATTCTCTCCAAGCTTCACTTATTAAGATAAACTGATACACAATTTCGGTTATGTCTGAATGGCGAAATAGAGGATCACGTGATCATGTTTACATAAAACAAATCACATAGCACCAGTATGGCCTTGATAAAAACCAATCATTTAACTCCATGAAAAAAAGTTGTTTACCTCACTAAAACTATTTACAAGCTTATGGTCAATATTCAATACAGCCTCGATTTCACTCTTATTACTCCCACAATAAAAATAAATGAAAAGAGAATTTGTTCACGTGGCTGTTACAAATTTTGAATTAAGGTCGGGAACTAGGTCAGCTTTAAGTGTTTACCAAATAAACTGTCATGGTCAAACTATTTTTAGGAAAACATTTCCAAATCACGTAAATTAGATTATATTAAAATAGCTTGTAATAGAATAAAAAATCTTTAAAGGTGACAAACAAACAATGACATTAAAAAAATCTTAAAATTAGGTATACGCAGCACCAAAATGTGTTCAAATTTTTCATAGAAAACTATAATTCAGCCACGTTTAATGTTCTTCCCTGCCTGTATTCCTGTCCCCAGAGTAATGTCCGATGATGTTGTTATTGGAAATATGTACAGTCGTCTGAGAAGGAAGAGACTTTAATGGTTGAAGGAGAGAGACTTAAAAAAAGAACATATCTTTCTGAGAATCGCTTACAACTGTGAAATTGATTTATAAATATTCATGCTACTTATCATCGTAAGAACAATCACACGATGATCACGCTAATGTTGTGCAGAAAACCCATTTAATATTCTATATCCATTCCAAAAACGTATGTGTATTAATTTTATATCCTTATGCATTTAGTTACAAATGTTGGTATTTGTACAATTTCAATAATTCAATATATATATATATATATATATATATATATATATATATATATATATATATATATATATATATATATATATATATATATATATATATATATACTATAATATTAACTTTCTGATATGAAAATGGAAAGCCTAGGTACGATTGTGTACTGAATTTTCGTGAAAAACATATATGACATGCTTTAAGCAAATTAATGTAGATGACGCACTAATATTATTAAGATACTATGTTATTACTACTAATACTACGATAGATGCTCAAGAATCAACAAAGCGTGAGATCGCAAAGCTGTATCGTTACAAAATTAAGAAATAATATGTTGGTGATGTAAAACTTGAACACAAAAGCGAGTAGAAAGGCTTAGCAATTCATTTTGTTTAAATTGACCAAAGTCAAGGATGTTACAATATTTGCAAGCAATGGAGAGTAAACCTAAAGTTATTAAAATAAGGGGCTTTGGTCTCCAACTACATACTAAGACTTCTCCATGAGACAAAGTATAACTGGTAAATTTGAATAAAGTCTATATTGTCATTTTCGTCATTTTATGATTTTATATAATCTTTTGTGTGCTATTGCGCACATTAGTTTAGCAACTATTGCCATTGTTCATAAGTTACTATTGTTTTAAGATTAAATTATGTTTGTATCAACAATATTACTCACACAATTCACTATTGTTTGTACGGATTAATCTGGTTGACTTTATTAATCGTACGAAGGCTTTCTTTAGAAACAAGAACAGAACGCTGAACGAGAAAATATTAAAGTATTTTGAGTCTTTTGTAACAGTAATGGGGACACCTTAGATGTATTTTGTTTGCTCTCTCACAGCGGCAGTGGCAACAGGTAAGATACATAAGTTTATGAACTTGTATCCGGATAATTTATAATTTCAAGGTGACTCTAGAGGATTCCTTTCGATTTATGTCAAAGTTTGAAAACCTTCACTTTATTCTCGTTGTGATAGAAATTTTCATTTCACATAATAGAATCAATATTAACTTAAATTCCTTCTCATTATTCAAACGATTCAGGCTTTGATCTTTTTACACTACTAAAATTTGGCATTGACCGTAGTTTAAATGAAGGGTGTTCTTAATTTAGCGTACATTGTTGGATTTGATTCATTTCGTATAATATGCTTTTATTTATCAAAGATGTATTTTATTCCTATATTGATTATTGGAACTCCAACAATTAATCACTTTATGGATGATGTAATAAGAGAAAATACAACACTACTTTTATAAAGCAATTCCCGCATGGACTGAGTACACTTTAGAATCCGGAATTTGAATACATAATCTCAGATCTTATGCGATATATCATAGCAATCTTCCTTTCTCGTTTCATGATGAAAAATATTTTCGTTGTTGAGATATATTGGTATATATGAATCATATGTATATAGAACATGACATATGTGGAAACATTACAATTAATATCAGTGGTTGTATTAGTATCAGTGATATAATTGTTGTTGTTATTTACTAAGCCTGTATTACTTGCAGTGCGGTCAATGGCTACAAATGATAAAGATATCATAGACACCGTAGCTGGAGAAACATTCGTCATTAAAACATGGACATACAGTGGAATCCCTTTCTACGTTACAATTTCAAAGGACAACAAAACCGTTATGACCACATATTTTAATGGAAGTCCTGACAGCATAATCTACAACAAAACATATCGAATCATGTTGAAATATGATGATATTTCAAAGAACGTCTCCTTAGTGTTATGCCATTTCAACAGAACTGACGAAGGTCTATATGAAATGGAAGTTAATTACGAAACTTTCAACGATTCATTCAAGAGACAAGACGACAAATGGAATTTCCAGTTGAACATTTATGGTAAGCAGAAAATTGTCTGTTAAGTCACTTGTGGTATACGTCAACACAGATTAGAAGACACAATCTCGTTGTTTTAAAGATGGACATTTTCTCAACCAAATATTATAAATATGGAGTGGAGAACATTTTAGAGCACGTAATCAATAACAACGTTTAAGAGTCGAACATATATTATAGAACATGGAAGGATATCATTTAGAAGTCATTGCATGGTTTTAGTACTGGCGTTAAAATTAATTTTAAAATGTATTCAACGAGATCTAATCTGTTTTCAGCCTATTTCCCCATTGTTATAAATATATTGACACGTCCGTGTGTGTACGACGCGTGCAGATCTGTGGTTAATACTAGTATTTGAGTATAGCGACCTACGCAGGGACAAAATCGATGCACAATTGTTTTATGTGTTTAAGTACACATGTTACACGGAGACATGGAATAACAGAGTATGTATTATCAATACCCGCTTTATATAAAGTATTGGTCTTATTCGTGTCAAAAAGAACGACTTCGCACCCCGATTATTTTGTTCAGCATATATTTATCCTGATTGTCAAATATGAGCACCTTTGCTTTAATTATTACTCAAAATACCATCTTTTCAGACTAAATACAGCACAACATAATTAATCATGTGTCGTAAAACAATTATATCAGAACAATCATGTGTAGGAAATTGATTGCTTTCTGAAAAAAAAGTTTAAAATGATTATCCAAGAAGTAACGGTACGGTCAAATATCCTAATTATTTTCAGGCAAAAAATTTGTCGGAAATTCCCAACGGTGTATATAGTATATTTGCACTTTTGACAGTTAGTTGATACAGTTTAAAAGATCATGGTAAAGGGACAATACACATGCTACGGTATATCAGACTGAATTTTTATTTTTACAGTGCTAAAGGAAAGAAAGAAAGGTTAATTATGTGCTTGATAGCAATAATTATAGGTTACTTCATTTGTATGGGAAAATATGAACGAGTTTTGGGATGGAATATTGCACTCCCAAGGTCGTGCAGTATATCCTTCTGACAATACGAGTTCATATTTTCCCATACAAATGCAGTAACCTTTTTATTATATGCTCATTTTTTATTCTGCCTAAGGTTTAATTATATAAACAAAATACACTACAAGAAACAATGTAAATGAATGAATGTCGTATTCCAAACTAAATACACAAGCGTAGATTTGTCATTACACAATAACATCATTATTAATGCGCACATAACTCCTCCCAGATAAATTTGACTTAGTCGCGTGCTCGACATCACCTTCGAAAGAAAATGGCTTGTCTAGTTAAAATTGAAATTTGCAGTCATATTGTGATTGAATGCGCATTTCAACAACATTTTCATTTGATCTGGAATAATATATATTTTGGTATTTTGTTTCGATTCGACGAAAGTTTGTGATTTTGGACTGGATTCATCTGTGCAAATTATACGTGAAATAAATCGAATTGAAGCGGCGCGGGAGAAGTGTGTTTACGTCTGCAAATGTATTTCTGTTTGTCGTTGAATGTTTGAAATCATAATGTGGAAAAATATGAAGTCTTTCAATTGCAATTATCAAAAAGACCCTACGGAATTTAATGCTTATTTCATTTTGAGTGCAGTAAGGAGGATGCAATTGCACTTATTATCGAAATTACAGCACTCTTTCGAAATGTGTTATCCAGATTGAAAACCTATGACATGGCTCGTGTAATTCGGATATCCAGAATTAAGAAAATGCATTTTGAGGAAATTCAGGATGTAAAACTAAGTATATTTTATTTTTCCATTCTTATCACCAGCTAAAGAAGAGAGTATATGCCTTGTCACTTGTATAATATTTGTAAGAACCTTATCCTCCGTCTTTTATATAATATAGCTAGCCTAAATCCGTACCATTGTATCAACGCGGAATGTGCCAAAACAGCTTGTTTTTTTTTGCAGTCCACGAAACATGTTTTAGTTCATCCAGAAACAAATTTAAACAACCACAACGTAAAGAGCCTCTTACGCGAGTGTACATGATTTGTTTACAAATCTAAAGTGCTGGCGTCTGCGTCCATTGTTTGTTTACAATAGAAAGTAGTTCCTTTATGCACGTGAATGCTATATGTGTATTGTCGCGCGTGTTCAGTATAGGGGAATACTGAACGATTCTGATGATGTAAAGTTAACAGGGAAAAAAATAAGCATATGATAATTATATATTTTTCTGCGTATAAATCATAGATACAAACTGTTTCTAAGTATGTTGCATCACGATAATTCTGTTTGCATATGTATGTGTATGTGTGTGTGTGTGTGTGTTAAAGATAGATGGTGGCAATGAAAGACTCATGTCCAGATTTTATTTTGTCCAGATCCAGATGAAATGAAGCCAGGCAATGTTGGAGAGAAAACTACCCTCATGGAATTGAAAACGTCATCCATAATTTCAAATCATTTATGCTACTATGATCAGGTTGTTGCAAAGTTATTTCCCTTTGCATGTCACGCAGAAAACACAACACACCTCTCTGGCCGACTAAAGTGTACCGAAAACAGGAACAACAGTATATACAGCATTGAAATACAGAACGTTACACAGAGGGATACCGGGCTATACAAGGTGATGTACAGGGACGTCGAGATTAAGCGATGCTTTTTAAACATCACAGGTATTTGTTCGATCATCTTAGCAAACCTACCCACAACGCATCATCATGTAAATGAAAATCATGACCTCTACTATAGAGTATATTGTTTAATATATGATCAAAAAAGCTGTCAGACTATCTTCGTCAAACCCAGACAGGTGAGATTAGTTTTGTAGTCACGTAAAGTGACGGCAATTTTCATCATACACGTTCAATTTTGATTAAAAGGAAATCATTCAGTATGCAGGTGTTGGAGAGATTGTTCTCGTGGTCGTTTTATTGGATAACTTAAAACATGTTGAGTGCCACTTTACATATCAGCTTTACATAAAAATATAGGTTGTTTATTTACCTTGCATACAGGTTTGTTTTTATTTTATTTAGATACGCCAAAATATGCTATGATCGGAGATAACGCGTCAATCAGCTGGTACTACAACCAACAAGGGATGAACCGTACACTACGGATTATTCACCCATATTATTGATGACGTTGCAACCATCCAATAATTCAACAAGTAAGAGTTATTTTCAGAATCGTGTTTTATATAGCGGGGATATATCGAGAAGTTACATGTCAATATCTCAAATGAATTTAAGTAAGTCAGACACAGGCATCTGCACAATCGAAACACTACATGGTAATACCTACCTGATGGACGAAAATTGATAGTAAAAGGTAAACCTGTTGTCTGATAAAGTAGAAATAATTCTACCCCTTTTTTATACAAAGGATGTCGATCAAAGCTAAAGAAAAAAACCAATATTGACAAATGGTTATGTTGCACACCTATTCTACATGCTACAAACCATACATAATTAATTTTGATAGTTTGTATCCGTTCTATGTTACACGAAAATACGTTAGTTCCATTGAATTTTCTCTCTTCGTCACTTTTTTCACATTATAGATATTTCATTGTTTTTGCCCAACCGTGAAGAAGAACCAAACAATATAATTTAGTGGTAGAACACCTACCAAGTAGCATTGCAATATAGAAAGATAACAAAACCAAAATATATGTCCCATTTTATGCATTTTTGAAGTATGAACAAAATTGCGAAAAATATTAAGTATTTTAATTTCTATTAGAAGAAACTGATCGCTTCTGTGCTAGAAAATCGAGCTTTATGTTTTGCATATATATGTGATGACATTGGAACAACGTATCAATTTGGTATGAAAACTGAAATATGCATATCAACGAAGAGGTCTGTAGAATATATGAAAATCTTGAACATTCGTTTTGTTTTTCATCTGTTTGTTTTAAAATGTTTGTCCACGGAATAGTTACAGAATTAAAGTATCGATATATTTTGATTTGAGGGATCGTCAAGGCTTCTACAGTACAAAGAGTTATCTATGATAATGCTCTGCCATTGTCTCCAGTGGATTACAAGGTTATTCACCGTTTGAATAAATCTCATCTAGTTTTAATAAACACAGAATTGAACAATTTATTAAATGCTTAATACACAATCGTGTGTCTCACAATTTGATGACTTTTTATATTTAACGTAGATTTGTGAACATTTCCATCAAATGCTATGTATTAATGCTCATTTACATAGCAAGAAACGCCTACTGAATGTGGTACAATATCATCGCATGCAACCAGTCCAACAATTAGCATTTTAAACTTCCTCCCAGCCATTTTAATATTCCTTACACATAGTCATTTCAATTCGATTTCACTGTATACATGTACGTCAACGTTTCAGTTGGAATTGTATGCCAGTGAATTAAAGGATTATGAGAAGTGTACCTTTGTTATTATGTATTGTCTGAGCCTTAAGAACTTGAACATACATATGGATTATATGAGTTAAGATGCGGTGAGAAGATACATAGATGTTTAACATTTTATACCTGAAACACTAATTCTTATTTAAATTACTATATCTGAGATAAATTCATTCCAACAGAGCATTAAACAGAAATCATGTCGATGGCAAAAGTTAGTTTTTTCCTAATAAGTTTCGACCCTGAGATGCGTTTCTTCTCAATATAGTTGGAAGAGAACGAAATTCATAGCGACAAATAGATAACATGGAGAACATTTCGGAATAGGTATTGTGTGCTTGTTTGTTTCTTTCCGCTAAATTTGTGTCAGAACCTATATTTGTGTGGACATATAGGGACAATTGTCTTGAAGTAAATGATTATCTGGAGGTGTTGCAAATTATTTAAGAAACATATGTGTTGATATGATTTCCCATCTGTCTCATCCTGTGACAACGCCCTGTTTCAGGATAATTTTGTTACTCTTCTCGTACATATTAATAAGATGTTACTGTCAACCTTTATGACATACATCTGCATTAATATTGATGCTTCAGATGAAAACGCAAACAATATAAAATATATAGTGTACCGTCCGTGCTTCATGCATCAATATTTCTTTGAATTGCGTCTATTTCACACTGTTACAGATCAATTCGAAGTGTTTCTCCTTTGTTTACCCTTTTTATTTTACTCGTAATTTTCGCATGTTACTGCAAACATATATGTATGAATATAATTCTAATTTCGTAAGAATTCTAACTGACTTGTATCCTCATTCCCAGAAAGTCTTTGTTCCCTACATGAATTCTTTGATTATTTGTTACATCGTTTTCATGCGTAATAATACATCTTTATGCTGTATTTCCTAACATCTTTAAAGGCACACATGTATTATCTAGATATAAATTTATTTTAGAGTTTATAACTGCTTAGTTAATATTGTATCTAATGAAGTCACTGATGTAGTCAAGCGATATAAATAACCTTATGATTGATAACATTTTAAATTAAATGTAAGCAATTCATTTAACTGTTTCACTACTTTATCCATTTAGGCTCCAAAACTCGTCAGCTGGTATCATAACGTTTGAAATACACACAAGATTATTATCATAACGACGTGTATTTATAGTATCTACAAGGGAGTGCAGACCTTCTTTAAACATTGCTAGAATGCTAGGATCCTTCAGTAACTGCCATGTACGATCCATTGTTTTCTGTCATGGTAAATAACTATGAAATGGTGAGAATGCAGAGTCAAGGAAATTGGCAACCAATATTTGCCCTTTAATTATCAAACGTGGGAATTCATAGGTTCACCTTTAACTAAGAATACATATATGATATTCTATATTTATTATAATTATGACATATTACATTGTTTTCTTAATTTCGAACTACATATATTATGCCTACAACCATACAGAGCTGTGATACACAATATGCAGTCTCAACCGAGAAGTCAAGCAATAATTTGATTAGTTTATTGGAGCCAGGAAAGAACGTTTTCACACAAAGATTACACAAGTTCATTATCAAAATGAATTGTTGTTTCATTTCAGGTCTTTGTCATTCCCTAAATTTCACTTAAAGTCTTAACTGAGGAAATACTATATGACTGTTTTGTTACCTATCATCTACAGGTATTAACATACCAAGCACGACGACTATCGTTACACTATATGCAAGTTCAACGGAGAGTTCAACCAAAAGGTTATCTCAGCCATTGGAACCAGATGGTACGTTTACCGTAGTGTTTAATGAACAATATATACAAATAGTTTTCTTTACCAATTTAAAATATCGTCACATTTCAGACATTTCCTGTACATATAATTAAATTTATAAGGTTTAGTTAAACTTAAAACGATTACAAAAATTAAAGTTAAAACACGGCAGCATATTATTTTAAATCTGTCTCAGAATACGACGTGCAGAGAGAGTACAGTGAGACGAGAAACAAAATGGAGACAAAAAAACAATGAAGGATATATAAGGATAAAAAAATGATGAAACACAGCTCGGCTGAAAAGGAGGCGAGTTTCATTAAGGGACAATAAAACACATACATATAATCACATAGGCGCACGCAAAGTGCTGCAATAGTACAACATGCACATTCCACAATAATGAAGAGGTATATATATATATATATATATATATATATATATATATATATATATATATATATATATATATATATATATATATATATATATAGTATGAATTAAAAATAACCTGTATGATAGTATTATTTGCATTAACATATTATTTCTGTTTTCTTTTATTAAGCATTCTTCTATAGAATCCAGGGATAACACTTTCCGTTCTGTCTGGATTATATTTATAATTCTCTCTCTCTCTCTCTCTCTCTCTCTCTCTCTCTCTCTCTCTCTCTCTCTCTCTATATATATATATATATATATATATATATATATATATATATATATATATATATATATATATATATATATGCGCAGGCCTCAACACTTTTAGCCATTTTTGATCACTTGTCTGAAATATTCTTACATTATGTTATTTTAATCATCAGCGTGGCGTGTGTGTTTTAAAAGTTCGTTATTTTCTAACAGGTAATTCAATTTAGACCGCAGTCGTTTAGAGCCTATCATTATGGTATGCAGTACTTCTACAGACTTGAAGGTTAATTTGTTTAAATAGCACACCAATATTTGATCTAGTATAGCTTTATATACCATGTCAGACAAATCTATCAACAATGATATAAGCGCTAAGATAATATATATATATATATATATATATATATATATATATATATATATATATATATATATATATATATATATATATATATATATATATATATATATATATATATATTTATATATATTATAGCTCCTACTTCTATCTACTTCATACCTGTCGTCATCGGATCGGGTGCTTTGATTATAGTGATGATTGGATGTCTGATATGGATTCAACGCAAAAATCACCGTCAACGACTACTTTTTATCACTCTACCTATATCCGTTTGCCATTTGTTGTACATTGGCAACACCTGGATGATCTCAATGTTGGCCAGTATCAAGCTTGTTTTATGTTTCTTAAGTTTTATTGTTCGTGGCATTTAAACATTCGATAGACATCTGATATCAAAACATGCCCTAAATATTTTTGAAATAGTACGAATTTAGCAGTTTCAATGGTGATCCTTTTAAAGTGTTATTTGAATGGTTGCAATATGAACCCTCTTGTCGTATCAAGTAATTCTCTTTGTGTATCGTGCAAAGTATTACCATAGCAATTTCATTCCTTGTATATTTCCTTCATTTTTTACATTTTGGATGAAATCTGTTTCCTCGATAATATATCTAAATGCATTCATCTATTACATTTATTTTAGGCAGTAATAATGAAACACCTAATGATAAATAAGTATATATTATGTAGTATGTCCTAAAATAGTTTCATTTTAACTCAATAACAGGGAGTTAGAGTGAGATCTAAACAAATTCGACCGAATGAAACCTGTTTCTGTGTTATTCGATGCAATATTGAAGAGTCTGAACCAAAGCAAGCATTCCATGTCGAGTTTTTCATTGTCCTACTTGGTGTGCACTGGAATGTGAGATATAGAAACATAGTAGCGAAATTATTTTAACATTTTTGTTATTCCTATAATTTCAAATGTGAAAAATACATACTTATGACTTCACGTGGGAAAAGATACGATGTTCAAAAATGCCCATCGACGCTTGATTATGTATAGCCACGTATGCTATTTCTGCAGCAACCTAAACGAGGACTTTGTGATGTAGAATAACTTACATGGAACTGCATTACATTTTGACATAGAAATAAATATTTTGCCAACGAAAACTGACCCAACGCCGTACGCGTCTTTATGAGGTTATTGTCGTTTACTTCCTTGTCAAAAATAAAAAAAACGCGGTGATTTAGTAATAAATTTACATTGATTTATGGTCATATTATGATTAGATAGTCTACAAAATGTCAAAAATGTGATTTACTGCGACAGATTAGAGAATTTCTATCCTGCCGCTCTATTAAGTCACTAATATTCGTATGATCAGACAATGAATGTAAAGTGAATTCATGAAACTGCGGGTGTTGTTTGGTCAGAAGAGTACATCTAATCTTCTAAGTGTTGATTCTGGAGAACGTTGGAATTGTATTAAAAATAAACTTTATTTTCCTTCCTGAATAAATGTATTTTCCTTCGTATATAATAACGCAAGCAATATTCTTCACAGATGATCAAAATTCCCGTTTAAAGCAGATACTAGTATGACTTATTTTCGTATGAACAACAAGATAAGGTAGCCGAAGATGATTTGTTCAGTTGTAAAGTGATGCCTATGTCGATCTGCTTACAGTAAACATAAAGCAACATTCAATATTTTCCCACTGTTATGTTTTCATGACTTTAAATTTCTGTTTTTTCTTTTATAGTTCATCGTCGTATCCATGAGAATCCAGAAACCACTTCTTTCGCAACGCCGTCCACACTAAGGAAACCGCTTCAGATACACGCATCAGAGGACGGAAGGACAGGTCGTTCACTTCCTCAATTCAACACACCTTCCAATGCGATACGTGATCTTCCTTATGCATTCTTCCCATCGACCTCACCCTCTTTCGATACTGCATTTTACAGCACGTATTCGCTGCAACAACTGGAAGGTGACACACCTAGACTAAATCATATCGCAAACTGCAATGAATCACATGGAAGGTCTAATGAGAAGATATTGGTCAGATGCTTTGGAGACATTGACACGGACGAGAATATGTTGAACTCGAGATCATTGGCTTGGCCCTTGATGTCAGCGGAATGTCGTACGGAACAAAATGACAGTTGTATCGCGGATGGATGCGGACAAAGATCAGTTTCTCAAAATATTGAAGCCTTGTATGCGAAAGTCAAGAAGAAGCATAATCCGTCATCAAAGAATACTAGTATGTGCATTTCTTTTAGTCGATGATAATAGTTCATTTTAAAGAGTACATCATAAATTACTTTAGCCTTTGCCAATACGTTTGTCTTCTACACGACTAAACTTGACATAATTCACTCCAATGTAATTACTTCTTGCAAATGTTGATATTCTGATAAAGTAATAATACCATCATTATATGTCGTTCTAGCGTTTTGGTATTTTGCTACGACCAACTTCAAACATTTGTTTGTGTTTTCTTTTCTCCTGCGATGTTATAACACCAAATTTATGAATAATCTATCCACAATTTTAATCGCTTCGTATGAACCTAGTTATTGTTGTCGTCGACATAATGACATCAGCAGTTAAATCTATCTGGCCTAAATGTATTAACTCATTCACATATGAAAACGTTCACTCTTTCACATTGTTACTTCCTTCCTTACTTTGTCAATACAGGCGCCAGTGTGTGCGAGAATGAATACGAGTTGGACGATATTTCACGCTGCGTTGACCTTGTCAAGACATTCAAAGTCGATGTAATAGCTTCTGGATCGACTATAACTCGGATCCATTCAAGCCACGGTATGTACGAGTATTACCACAATTGCCTATAATAGCAGAAAACGGGTTTTACAGTCTATTGCAATGAAAGAGAAATTTAAACAATTAGGATGAATTATAATAAAGGTGTGAGTGTGAACATGATGTAATTTGATTCCACACTCAAATTCTTGTCTTCCGAGCAAGTGATATATTTACCGCGAAAGTAACTACATATGCAACCAAAAATATAAAAAGATGTGTCGGACCTAAAAGTACTTCTCCGTTCGTTCTTGTTCATTTTTTATATTTTGGGCAATGACTTAGTCAAATACATGTTTTAATTTTTTTTTACTAGGAACACTAAGCAAGAGGAATGAGTTTGTCCATAGAACTAAAGAAGACAATGAATATGAAACATATGAAACTGTTATTAACTGGAGATCTGTAGAATCTGATCAGGTATGGGGATTTTTTACTATTTACAAGCTTAAAGGAGCGAGCGTAAGAAACCGCAAATATGTGTGCGGCATTTGGTAAATATCGGAATGGTTCATTCTTTTATATCAAGGTTATAACTGTAATATTTTTGTAACATGTTGAGTATTAACTTTAAAATAAACAAGAATTTCAAGAGCTACAAATGCATTGAATTGAATTAAAGTGTTCTCAAGCTTTGTTGTAGACAATTCTGGCGAAATTATGTTTAATTTCCGTGGTAGTTAATATTCGATTGAGCTTACGTTTACACCGACCGAAAACGAAAAGCAATATTACTAATATAGCAGTATACATCATGGCAAACAAATTGCATCATTTACTGTAAGCATAATGTAGTCCTTCATACTGTGAATAATGTGTCTAAGATTTCTTTGTAATTCTACTTTATAATTTGTTATCATTTCATTGCCAAGAAAAAGTGAGCGTATCGTGTACGGGTAAGCATGAAAAGTGAGGCCGATGTCGCAATATCAAACTACAAGAATTTGACTACTTAGTGTTTACGCTTGGTAATTTGGGATTCAGTTTTCATTTTGTTCTTTACTGTATTATTTGGAAAACTATTCTTTTTAATTTATTTTGCATTAATCATGTTTATTTTTTCAAGTTATTTACCTTGTCGTTCACTTGAATTTCATAATTAAATCGTTTTTCCAGAACTGAATTAAAAATCCGATAATTTCGTATAACACAAGTAACTTGTGGTTATTTAAAATATTCGCTGACAATACGTGGCTAACAACTAGCTTGCAAGGAACACCTGGTCATTGGTTTGGCAGTTAATAATATGTGCATGTAATACTTACGTTTATCAAACTCAGATTTCAGAACAGCGACTCTACTATTTTACAGATCTGATTTTCGCCTGATCAGTAACATCAAATATATGCATTGAGAAGTAGCATGCTCATATGTCTCCAGTGTTATTTCCTTCCGTTCATTTCTTATGATTTGTAAGACGTTTATCCCTTGTTATTTATTTGTATCAGAAATATGGTTCACAAATAGGAAAATATGAGCTCAAGCAATTCCTCTCGATCGGAGTGGAAAATCATGTTGCAGCAAAAAACTAATTAAATGTAATTTACTGCCGCGTCCTAACGTCGTTTACGTTGCAAGTAACAAATGTTATTTAATATATTATTTCCAGGTGAATGATGATGGAGATACCATGGCAATGAAGGATGAGAAATCGACGGAACAACAGGTGTGATCTGTCATCGGAGACAACGATTACGCTGACATTAATTTATAATTACTGAAACCCATTTTCCCTAATCAAACATTACATGAGATCATCGCCCGTTGCGGTGTGGTTGTCCTATTTTGTGTTTGCGAAGAAGGTCTATCACGCAAAGCTCTGCCTATAGAGAGCTACAAGGGGCACTTCCTGAAGCAAAACATACCATAGAAAATGATAGTGTTAAAATATTGAAGCAAAACAAAACCATGAACTAGATATTGGCATCAATAGGATATTGCCTATTTGTTTCTTGAATTTTGTTTAAACTGTGGTGCTCTTGATCTCGTATGCAAAATGTTTAAGATTAACGTTGAAGAATCGGCTGACATTTCTACAGCTACAATTATACACGAAAAGCCAGAAATAAGCATACATTTGGCCTATCTTCACTGCCTAATCTCACAGTTTCCCCACCTCTCATCAAACTTAGATTCGAACAAATGTTTATGCTATGAGTTATATTAGTTTAGCTCCTTCTCCAATTACCTATAACAACCCCATTACCTTCTTTAAAGAAATGAATAAAAAATATCAGGAATTGTTTAGACAGGGTTTTGATGCTACATGAATACAATATTGGCGTTTGGCACATGAGGTAAATGATAATTAGATTGGAGATGGAGTTTCAAGTGTATAGAAGTACTTTATTACTTTATGTATATTTTGTATCGTTCATAAGACAATTTTAATTATCAAATAATACTATGAGTATTGGACTCACACGTAAAATAAAGCTTTATTAAATACATCTTTGAATTTCTCAATGACTGGAGGTATCATATTTTAATTATAAAGTTTGGATCTGCCTTGTTGTACCTGGTAATATCATTACCGCTGTGTTGGGTTTATGCAGGTAAAATAAAATCCTACCTACTCCTCCTACCTTTTAGTTAAGAATTTCATATTCTGCACGTAATGTGAATGTAGTGTAGTGAGAAAATCGCAGAAAATTCAGTCCAAATACAATGTAATGCAGTCATTAAGAGTTTTCGGCAGGTAGAGTTTTACAACCAATAGAAATTGATGTGACTCAATGTCATTTCTTTGTGAATTGGTAAAGGAACCAAACTAAACATTTTTATCTGAATGTAAAAAGATACAACAGCTTAGGATGGAGATGGAAAAATAATTGTATTTTAATGATGATATTTACGGGAACTTTCACTAAACTATAGTTATATTTGAAAACCTACTGTACATTTTCTTGCTAATTAAAAAATGAAATAGCTACAAATAAATATTCGGATATGTTTTCGACCTAACATCAATATAATTAGAGTGAAAATGTCATATACATACAACCAAGTGTATAGGTACCAAATCTGTCAATTGTATACTACAAGCAACTTTGACTAGAATAAAGCAACACAGCTGTGTCCACATGCAAATATATGCTTTTTCTGTCAGTACTAATAGATAATCGAACATATGACTACTTGACATATCGTTTATATATATATATATATATATATATATATATATATATATATATATATATATATATATATATATATATATATATATATATATATATATATATATATATATATATATATAAAGAGAGAATGATGGGATATATTATCAAACACTTTTGGGAGTTAGTAAACATTTCAGTAAAGCATTAGCTGACCGTGGTAAAAGGAATAACTCGCCTAGGTCGCAAAGACGCCATAATGCACTCATATATAAGATCATACCAAAAATGAACGAATACGCTTGAAAGTAATGATGATATGAATCAGGACATAAACCCTAATTTGGACATTTTCATAATCGTACAGTAGTATATTTACCCAGTCAAATTTTAGACATTCAATCTTCATGTTCTATAATTTCTGCGTAGCATGTCAGTGAGTATTAGTGAGGTTTTATTATTTTAAGTATATACTAAATAACTTATCCGCGTTGGGCCAACATTACGCCAACGTTATCTTCATTGATGGGCAAAGACTTTACTGTTGCGACTGTCAAGGGTCCTGAGACAAATTATAAATTTACACAATAGGGACATACATTAAGAAACCCGCACTCTACTCGATGAATAAGAAAACGTTTATTAGAAGAAGATTTTTCTGAGAAAGGCACAGTCTTTGATAATAAAAGATCCTGAGAAGCCCCAGTGACCCCATAAAGTTTGAATTAGGATTCCATTGGTACAATCACTTGTAAATGATATCGAACCGTTCGGCATGAAAGGCTCATAATTCTCCATAATAAAATCGTACTCGGGTTCGTTTGACCCAATAAATATAGTGCTTCCAATACATGACCCTGAACCCAGACCGTTTTAAAATAAGAGCATGAGGAATAGGTCTGTCTCGATTCTGTTGCTTTTTTCAATTTCGAACAATCATAAATAGTGTGCTATTTCTCATTGCAATTTGATTACATAGTAAGTGACAACGATTTCTGATCTATGTCAACAAAGATTGATTTCTTAAGGTTGTGCCAGATTTAAATTTGTAAATGCTCGTATTAGATTGAAAGTTGTTTCGGTTTAACCAGATGTCTGCTGTGTGGAAGTCTTATTGATCATATAAACCTGATCAGCTAAGGAATCCTCGTCAGTAGTACGAGCTTCATTTTTCTAACGTTTTCACCTTGTCCTCATCAAGGCTAACCTTAACGTCACTATGGACCCAATTATTAAACTCTTCAAATAATATGATTTGTCTGTGATTTTTCTGATATTGACAATCTTTATGGGCTAAGCACCAATTATCAGATAATTACTCTTTATATTTTGCAAATTCTACATGTTTGTAATCACCACCTTCCTGTACTGGAAAGGAAGTGTTGCTGTCACGACATTTGCCAAAAAATGTACTTTGTAATAATAGAGTTCATTTCTCCCATGGTCATTTCCAATGTTCAGTAAGTTTCTCACAATTTTGAAACATTTATCTTCTTCCTTTTCTTAAAAAGGGGTAGTACTAACCTAATATTCGTTTTTAAATGTAAATTGTATTTGTACGTATATTGATGTGATTTGCCTTGAAAGAAAGAAAAGCTAAGACCTGTTTACGTAGTTGTTTCAAGCCTGATAACAAATCAACGACGAAATTTCTGGAAATCGTATGATATAATTATCAGCGGGAGCAAAGGGTTTTGGCGTCTTGCAGGATATTCAACTATTTTAGCGTGTGGAAAAGAGTACGTTTTGATCTATAGCTATACTAAACATAGTCATCCTGCATATATCTCTAGCAGCTTTATTGGCAGATACTCAGTATTTCCAAGCTGTGTAAGTCGTTCCTTTAAATGACAAGTAATGTGTTAAGATGTTAGCTTATGGCAACTTTAGGCTATTGTACCGTTTCTGTGAATATTATGAAATTGAAGTTGATGTTGTACGCATCTTTATCCGTCTCGTGTATTGCCATATGTGACAATAAGCAGATGTCATACCCAAGCTCTGAGCAGAGAGATAACACAATTATTTATGGATGAAGATGAAATGAAATTACTTGCAACGAAACAGTATTCTACCGTGACTCATTCAACCGTAACTGACAGCAATTTCAGATGTCATTTGACCAGTACATCTGGTAGACATGTAACACTTTCCTTCTTCTTGACTATGTTTCCCGCGTAATGTTTTCTAGAAATTCATTCTACGATAATTCAAGTTTCACCTCAATAAGAGATAATGGCGTTGTTTACGTGTAAAGTAAAGAAAGTATTCGAATACATGAGGTTGATAAAGCATACATTATGGAAATATACTGAAAATGGAATTTGTTGCAAAACTATATATCGAAGAGGAGTAAATGTTGCAAGCAGTGTCCTGATTGAAAATACAGAGAGAACATATTTATTGCGGCTTTAAATCCAGTTTTCCTATGCAAAAGACTTTTCTGGTGTATTCATATTATTAAAGCACCAACAAGTATGTGCGATAAGAAAACACTGATGGTATCTCTCGCATAAATTTGTACAAACGTACGTTCTAACCGTTTAAATTAAATTTCAAGCCTTATAATTCCCGAATAAACACTTTCTGGACCGCACATATTTTCTTTTAATGTTACAGGCCTTTAGTATACATTGATGCGGTTTTGCAATTGATATGTAGAATCAGTCATATTTTTAATGTTATAAATAGTCACCTTTACATCGGACATAACAGATACATGCCAGAGTTTAAGAAATCTTCACTACGACCAAGAAAAGACATTTCTATGCATACCTATCCGTATATCGTGAAAATAAGTGTTCCTAATTAAAATTATGAATAGTTTTCCAACAAATTACATACAACGGCAAAATTATCTTACGAAAAGAGCCTATTTTGTTTACTTGCATGAAAGTGATAGACAAGATGTTTTTGACATGCAAATATGAAAACGACAATTGATGCAATTAGTTTTGAAAGAGATCGTTTTTACAGATATGTGCTGAAAAATATAAAATGAAAGAAAGAGTGAGATGACAGTCACTATTCACCAAGTGAAATACTCAAAGACAGAAGGCCTGAAAAATATAGTTTGTCATGGGAAAAGAGTTTTTTAAGAAACAAAGTTAGGACTGTATGCGAGACAGTGAATACATTTCAAATTTAAAACAGAAACATGGCTGAAATGATGGACAGAATCATAAAGTTAATGATGTGAATATACTTCACTGATAATGTTGACGTTTACGTGAAACCAGATGAGATTACAAAATCGGCATTCAAAGATCAATAGTCGCGCCTACATATGAAGCAAGAAATTAAGGCAACGGGGTAAATGTATGAATTAATCTTTGATATTATCTTAGTTTAACTACGTCTGCGGTATCTACATTCAAAGCATACTTACCGGTAAATTTATTTAAAATATTTTTGCAAATTCTACCTTCCTAACGTTTTGAAGGAAATGTTTAAAATTTGGAATCTGATTTCATGGTATCCCAGGATTTAGAAACTGCAGGACATGAAGCAAGAATATACACTGTGTATATTTTTAGCATTCTTCTTCAAAGAAAATGACTCATACGAAGTTGAAAAGCTCTTAAGAAGAAATGTTAGTAAGAAATGAACTCTAGTGAATCGAGAAAACCTTTTAGTCATTTAAACTAATAATGGTGGCAAGAAACAATTAATAAATAGCAGTATTAAGGAGCATGCCATATTTCTATTTATTTTTAAAAATGTCTTTCATTTCTTTAATAATGAATGTGGATACTGTACACTATAAGATTAACAAACAAAAGCATACATGGTAGGTTAATTAACACATTGAGGAACATAATGCATCCAAGCACATCAGCGATAAGCTGCTTTTGGGTACACTCACATAACATTATCTGATTATTATGGCGACTGCAATTGCAAAGAGTAATATCTTAACATACTGGAAATTCGAAAAGATAGATACTATTAAACCTATTAGGCAATTTCATCTACATATAATAATGATGAAAATGTATTGACATAATGCAATATCCTGCAAACTAAAACATATAAATGTTGGTGTAATCATGGGAACATTTGAACTTAGTTTAAAGTATTTCATTGAAGATGGAACAATCATGTGTACCAAATGAGTCTACGATGCTGAAAACTTGACATATTCGATGAGTTTTCACATCACCCAATTTAATAAATATATAAATCAGATAAAGACAAACATTAGGCTTAAAGTTAATATAATCAGTTAAACCGGTGTGAATTTCTACATAAAAATTATGAAACAGAGATAAAATCTGCTAGAGCTGTAACAACGTGCAGATGTACATATTTAAAAAGTTAGATTTTGTCAGAAAATTTATTTGGCAGATAGCAGCAGAAATATACTACAGACAGAAATAGTAACTACAATCAATATTTGAGAAAACATCATCAGTGGTGAAACATTTTACAAAATACTACAGATGCAGCAGAGAGAAAATTACTATGCGAACTGGAGAAACGAAACACAATGTGCCAGACGTGCAAAACGATATTGCAATTATATTACTGCAATAGAGATAAGACGATTTAGACAAAATTCATACAGAGTTACACGTGAATGCATGCATACAGACAAAAGATCTACTTGCAGAAAAATGTTTAATTGTACAGAATGTTCCAAATACAAACATGATTTTTGCAGGAGGTAAATATTTCGTTTAAAACTTTATAACTCTATGATAGATAAATCTGCTAAAATATAAAGTTAAGAAATATAGTACCTTTTAACGATTTAGAAAAATGTAAAAATTCTTTAACTCACCTAATTATCGTTCACATCGTAAAGTGATTTCGTGCATTTAAAATGTATTGCAACAGCTATTCAATATTTTACATAAAAGCCAAAAACATTTCTGATATCTAAAATAAACATTTGTCATTGATAATACAGTCCTTTTCGGAAGCAATGGATACTGTTAAACGTTAACTTTTGTTTTAGAGGAGCATGGATACGACCTATCTGAAAACATGACGCTGAGTACAGATTCAAAACTGATATTGTAACCTGACGTTGGTAGTGACGGCATAGTTTGGGTTCGATTCACATGGCTATGCAATGCGATAGTTTCTTGGGATACAGTAACGATTTGTTAAAATCCAGCGACTTGTTTAAAATTGAGCTAAACCTACCACAAAACACATCCAAGAATGGTTTTCAAATTTGTCCAATATGAATTGTAATGTTATGAAACATACATAGAGATCACGGAATAACGCATGAATTAAAGAATTGTCAACCCTTTCACGTAAAGATGATTTTTAAAACGTTCACACGGCACATGAAAATCTCGTTTAGAAATGTCAGAAAAAGATAGGCACACATTCGTGACTCATCAAATACCAATATGATAGTAATAATAAGTAATCAGACATATCGCAAATGGAATATAAACAGAAAGAACTGGTTAAGAGTTAGCTAAAATATCTGAAAAATACTTTGCAACTAAGTCAAAATCACATTTAAAGTCTTTGTCAATAGCATAGGTGCTACCATTTTTAAGACGTTTATTTCATAGTTTATAGGGTACACTGTACTATCAATGAAACTGATGAACTACAACACTTAAAACAAACTAAGATAGTGCACTTGAGTTTCGTTATTTAAACAGAGGTTGCCTCTACCTGCCCTAAATGCTAACTTGAAAACTTTCAAAATTCGGTTTGATACATATTACACATTACGAATATAAGAATGTTTAAATTCTTTTAACTTGAATGTGTACCGGTTGATTGCTGTTAGAAATACGTGCCCTTTAGAATCATTGATACAACATTAATTATTGCAAAAGCTTCTGTTTATCATGCAGATATATTTTAACTGGAAAATTGGAAAATAGGTTATGCAATACTGTTCAAACGTCCCCCAATCATATCGATTGCAATGAATTCATCTCTATGTGACCTTCTGAATGCGATATTGTGGGAGTTTATTTTAGTGCGGTGTGTTTCAACCGCCTTCCATATGTTTGGCTATTGACCCAAATAAATATATTTTCTCTATTGATTTGGATCTGATAGATCAAAATGTAGCATCAGGAATGAAATATCTGGCATCAATATCTTCACACAGACTTCACATTGTGAAGAATAACCATTTATTCACTTAGCAGAGAAGCAATTATTTTCAGATTTACTTTTGTGCTAGATAAATTATAAACTTGTGTTGTGTAAGTTAGTCTGACGACTACTCTGTTGCAGTATATTTTGTTCATTTATTCATTGTAGTGCTCCTGTTTTCATCTCTTCTTTTTCTTATGTTTTCTTCTTGTGTTCTAAATGTTTCAGTATACACGAGAAGAGAACACTGTTTTAATTGGGGTTAAAATCAAAGAAGCCATGTCAGCAAGGGTGCAAATTTAAAAAATGGTAGCTTGATAAAATGTGATTGGCAGGGCTCATTATTAGGGAAGCAATTTCTAAGGACTCTGCATTTACAGCAATCAACTACCTGTTCAAATGATACCATTACAATCGTGTTGTAGAATATAGAAGTAGAGACAGTATACCGTGGACATATACAGTTAAATGTATCAGGAATCAATACAACAGATCGAACAAACTCAATTATTTGAATTAAATATTGAGCCAGAAAGAAATCACATAACAAATCAACATAAGCGAATTACCTTCAGCAATCTTCAAGCAAAACATTAGCTCGGATTCAATGCTCTTATAACGAGTGTCAATGTGCATACTTTATAGTAACCATTGAACAGAAAAGCCAATTGTATTTTAGACACTTTCAGATTAATCAACACTTTCGAGGAATTACTACCTGTGGAAAGACCGTATTGCCCAGCCTGTACTAGAGACTGCATACATCGGGATTTCCATTAGGTTGTCTATCCAACCTAATTCACTGTTCAACATTTGTAAACAATGAAAGTGGTTAACCAACAACGAACAATATTATAGTCTGAAAGTTCTTCATAACAAAGACAAAAGAATCGTGAAAATTATCTGCTGAAGTATTTCATCCTTTTGGTAAATCGTAACCTCTTTCGCAACCTCTTGTGATGTAAATAAAATAGTGTCAACTATTGTCCTTGGGTGTAATTTAATTTCATAATCGCTCGATTGAGACCAGTTAATGCAAACTACTGTTAGTGAGAACGAATAAATAGGCTAGAGATTACAGGTGTACTCATTTACTAACAAAGAATATCAGTTTGCCCAATATTATGTTTTTATCACTGCTAACTAGTTAACTATATGTAATTAATTCGTTTATTTAGTTTCCACTCTAATATCTTTTAAAGAATGCATGAAAATATTGAGAATATATTAAACATAGATGATCAAGAAAATTATGTTTCTAGTTGGTGTAAATTTTATATCTTGTAAATTGTTAAATTTAAATGAATAAAGACGTAATATGGATCGCATGTACTCTTACGCGAATATAGTTAATGGAAGGCTATGTTAATATTCCTTTTAATGAGATTAGACAATCTTAAATCAAAACCCAATGTTGTAACAAATGGCAAGGAAATAGTCGCAAGATGTAAGTTTACCTTTTGTTTTATACTTTGAAGCAGTGGATGGCAATATTATCGTGCATATCAGAACGTATATTTTCTATAGCTACATTTTAATCGTCAGCAAGTTTACATTTAAAATTGTTTCTACCAGGATTTACAAGTGACACATATATTTCGCATTATACACATTTTGTTATATATCTGCAACTATTGTAGTAATAAATATTAAGTTTTACAATGTTGGGTAATGAAAGTAATGGAAATATCGAAGAGAGTTGCAGAATTTGCTTTCCTTTGATACAAATACCACAGGAGCTTTATCTAGAGGAGCTATTACCAACAATATATGTACAGATGTTAATGAAAGATTTAAAAGAGGACATTGTCTCACTGATGTTGACAGACAGGTGACGTTTTATTTTCCATTGTCTAGTATATGTGGTTCATAGCATGCGACACAAGCAGTTTTGATTTAGCTTAAGGGAACGAAACAACGAAACATTATAGAATAAGCATACAATTACCGCTGTAAGACGTAATACAAACAAATTACACGGCTCAGATACATTGACATTATCAAAAGCGTAAATTAAATAAGCTGCTGAAGGAAAGAAACATTGCATTGATTTTTTTACAAACCTGGAAAAAATTAGGCTACGGATTGGTTATTTTCTATATTACAGCTACTTAAAGAGGCAATATGTTCTCTTCTACGATTTTATTTTTGAACTAATTTTTCGGAAAGGATTACCAATGCAAGGCACAAGAGGAAATCGTATATTGTAATTTTTGAATTCCTAAAAAGTAATACAATATGTAAGGAACATTCAAATTGACACGTTTACTAAAAAACCCTCAAAAGTGTTTATATTAGCTATTACACAAAATTCCATGGCTTTTACTAATGCGCATACGTTAAATATTTCCATCCGTTTAGACAGTCATATCCAACCGATATAAAAATACAAATATATAAATGGTATTCAAATTGCTTACTAATCTCGACATAATATCACTTTTGGTTACTATGCTCTATACTATATCACACAAATATAAATAAATGAATGTGATGTCAAGAAATGTGTGCTGTATGTTCTATTTGAGGCAGAAGTATATATATATATATATATATATATATATATATATATATATATATATATATATATATATATATATATATATATATATATATATATATATATATATATAATGTATATAGCAGTTGCAAACCTTCTGATATTGGTTGTGGCGTCTTTCGTCAAACACGTAGAAATAAAAGTATTATAAGTAGGTTTAATATGCGGAACAATACAACAGAAACACTTATGTCATAAAGATCGGGTGATTAAAAGGAGTATTGTTATTACCAAAAGAAGATTTAACATCACCCGGTTATCGATATTTTTGATCGGCAACCAGATAACAAAGTAGAAGTTAAATGTGGAAACTGTGATTATTATTCTAAGATTAATTAATCTAAATCACAAGTGCTAAGCATAGGCAAAATTAACATTGGTTTTGAAACAATACCAGATCAATCAACCAAATTAAACGAAAAGCCACACCAATCATAAAACTAAAGTTATATTTAAGAAAATAAATGAATGAGGCGTTGAAGTGGAAAGTGAATATGTAGATGAAAATGTCCTTACTATGAACGACGGCATTACACCAAATAAAAATACTCAAAGTGATAGCATAACATTTTTACCTATTATAATTGTTTACTTCTTTTAGGAATATTAAAATGCAAGAGGCGTTTATTGTCTCGAACAGTTCGTTAATGTGATCATGCAATGTTTAACAGTGCATGGTGCATTACAACAAACACATTTCGCCTATTAGCATGTAGTGATAGGTTATTAAGTATGCCCAATTCTAACTAACACGTCCGTACGGTTGGTTCTGTAGGAAGAGTTGTGTCTCCTATGGTTGGATTGATTTCATGGAGTTTGTTATTCACTGTACCATTCCATGATGCCTGCCACTTAAGACCTAAAGACTTTTCGATACTAGAATTAAAACCAGCGTATGGTCGTGTAATATCAGATGGTAGGGGGTTTCGGTGAATTTCAGAAGTGAGAACTGCTTTTTCATTCGCTTTATTACCATCATATCTGGATAGCCATCATTATGCTATATTATGGGTGATAATCGGTTCGATATGTTTAATGATATATTGGTCAGTAATGGGTTTTATAATTTGCTGTTTTGTAGGGACTAATGCACGGAGAGTGAATTTAAGAAAATGATGCAGTTTAAAATAAACTTGCTTTCGATATATTTCAGAGCCAGTATAATTGCGCTGATTTCCGATGAAACAATTGGATGTGCCATTTGGTTAGCGAAGTCTTGTTGTGTAATTTCCAGTAAAGAAGGCTGAGGCAACCTTTTCCGCATCCGCTGATCATTGGTGTAACTTATTGTTAGTTGTTAAATTCGGCAAGACGTTCCTAAGAAGATTTATGGAAGATGTAATGATTTGTCTTAGATTGTTTCGATCGTGTAGCGTAAAAAGTACTTTTGGTTGTTTCAACAGTCTGGGAGGTGTTTCGAAGATTGCCGCCTTCTGGAATTTAGAAAGTTCAATCTTTGTGTTGTCTATTCAGGATGATATGATAATGCTACAGGAGGGAATGGAATTTGATTTATTTGGAATAATGTTGTGTATATAGGTTGAAATACAACATAAAATGCAGGGATCATATGGTTTTTTTACCGGAACGTGAAGGCATACTGCATGGAGAGCATTTCTCTGCAAAGCATTAAAGGCGGCTCGTTCGCTTCAGCGAGAAGGCTTTCACACGTGGATATCCTAAATGCTCTCAGAGAGAAGCATATTCCTTGATTGTGAATTGGGTCATGCATGTACTGACATGAATTTCTGGCTGAACTATAAATATAGATGAGGGCAGACAGCCTTATAGACAAGACCGTGCAGGTCATTAAGTATTCTTTACTTCCATTTTGTAGCATAGGCTTTTACTAAATTAAAGACAACCGCTACTAAATGTTCATTCTGATAAAAGCATCGCGAATAAATGTTGCTAGGCCAACCAAGTGACCATTTAAGTACGGCCTTATCGAAAGCCACTTTGAAAAGGAGGTATTGAATTATTAGTCTCCATGCACCATACAAGCTGAGAATTCGTTCCATTGTTTTACACACACAGATAGTCTGAGCAATGGGGGGATAGTTGACAGGACTCTACCTGGTTCGGGAATTTATATTACTGTTGCTTCGTTCCAAATGTTTGATATATTACAAGTAGTCCATAAATCTTAGAATATTTCTAAAAGAATTGTAATTCTAGTTCTGGAAGATGTTTCAAACTCTGGCAATGTATTTATTCAGGCCCATAGGCTGTATAAAAGACTTTGTTCAAAACTTCCATAAGCTCCTATAATTACAACGGTTATTAAAAATTTATCAGTGATTGGATGTGAATTTCAACCGTGTAACTTCTTTTTGACTTTTCAATCTACGAAGGGCTTCTGAATTATTAGACCATGAGGAAGTTTTAGACAAACTATCAGAAAGTATATGTAATATTTGGAATTGAGAATATAATTATTCAATATCAGATGTCGGAAAGATTTGATTGTGCTTTTCTCTTTTTTGTATTTTGCAGACCGTGTATCATACTTTCTGTATAGAGTACCGATATTGTGAAGTAGAAAGATTACTTCTATGATTCTCGTTTACTTTGCTTAATTGTTCCAGGAACTTTACAATGGAAAATACTCTATTACTTAAATTTTCCTATTGCTTCTACGCATCGACTAACCGCTTCTTTACTTTCTTTATTGAACCTTGGATTTGGTTCCATTACAACTCGGTGAGGACTTAGGAATGGATTTTTCTGCAATCTCAATCACAATATAAATAAAATGTTCCGGATCCGGAAATCAAAATCGGTGACCAACGTGTACAATTACTAAAAAATGTGTCTCGATTATCCGGAAATAATGTAAAAAAATAAGAAAATTCGGAAAATCATATATGAAGATAGTCAGTCAGATAACGGATTCACCTTCGAAAATTTGGAGTTGTGTCAATGTATCAATCTCTGGTTGGTCAAATTCTAGTGGAATATTAAAGTTAATAATTGATCACGTGATCGTGTTTATAGAAATGCTAAGTAGTGTGACCATATTGTAACCAGCGATGTATAAACAATGTCTGATTTAGGTAGTCGCCATCGGGCATGTTCATAAATAGATAAACACACTGGGATCAAATACGGTTAATGAATTAAGCGTGACATTAAGCCTCTTTTTTATTTACCATTTGTATGTAACAATCACAGTTTATTGATGGATGTACAAATACAGTTGATTGATTTAAGTTGTGGACAGTATAGGGCCACATTTCAGAATAAAATGTGGACGTCAACAAATAGCTCATTAGCAGCTTTAACAGATGCTCATCACGACATAGAACACAAAAGTGAAGCCCTTGAAAATCTGTGGACACTATCAATAGTCATTGCAGATCGATCCGCCAAAGACTCGAGGCAAATAACTGGTTACATATTTCTTCAGGAAATCAACATAATACATGTATTAACAGTGCATACATGTACATCTACATAGTGTGATGTGTTCGATGTGTTAATTGTTTAAACGTATATTTATTGTACGTGTATGTTATATGTTATATATATATATATATATATATATATATATATATATATATATATATATATATATATATATATATATATATATATATATATATATATATATATATACATATATATATTGGTTGGTAATGGATTGTTGTTTGGTAGTACATTATTATAATAAATAGTAATCACTCGATGAGAATGACGATTATAACAATGTCTTGCATATTCGTGTTGACAGAAATTACATTATGGGGTCCCTGTTTTTCACAGCTACAATAACTCTTGCAAAGGCTCTGTCTACATATTCACAGTATGTGTTAAAAAGGAGTAATGTTTAAGTGGGATGTCGTCTCTATCTTTTAGAAAGATTTCCTGCATATATAATATTGATAGATCGTGTTCACTTAAAAACAAATTAATACCATTGCAGTTGGTTTTAAATCCTTGAAAATTCTATTGTATGATGGTGTTTTTTATTATGAATTAAAAGTAGAGATGATTTTGTATGTAAATTAGACCTTATATGGGCGAAATCGGTATGTTTATGTATACGAGAGGAAGTACGGGATTAGATACTTTTGCTTGTATGCCTAGAGTCACCTTTCACCACATGAAGCAGTTTCTTCTGCATCCATGACCTTGATGTCGCCAAACCTGTTGTGCAGATTAATGGAGTCATCAGACCCCTTTTGCTGCCGATTTGCTTGTGATTTCTTTCTAGCGTTTGGTGATTGCGGTGGTGATTGCGTGTTGTTTAACGTTCTTTGAGTTGATATATTTTTTTTAGCTTTACAATGTGGAGTGCTTGAGTTTGATTGTGAGTCAGGTGGGTTTATTTGTGTTTGTGCGTCCATAGTTGTTTTTAAATCGGTCTTCAGTACAGCCGAAAAGGCCGGACCAGGTGGTGATGTCCTAGCTTTAACACTACCTTTGTCCTTTGTAAAGGGGATGTTGGATTTGTACATCACCCTTTGTATTTTCTTCTACTTTTACCAGGTTTCTCAATCCATGAGATTGGCGTAGTACTCCTTTCGTGTAAGCGATGAGAAGGGTCCCCGCATCAGTATCCTTTCCTCCCCTTACACCGGCCGCAAGCCGCTTCAAACAGTTTGCCTCTATTTAGTTACCGCTTACGACACGCGGCAATGATTAGTCGGGCCAATTCATCAACCACTAAGCCGCATAGAGTCAAGTAGTAATTCATAGTATGACCGTAAAAAGGAATAATTCGTATAATTTGTATCACATTATAAAATTGTTGAACACTACAATGACATTGACTGATGCATTAACCTCTTTTACCTGTACTATAATTCAGTACTTGCTTCGCGATTTTTAAACTTCCAGTATACTTATTTACAAGTCGTACCGCTGAACTTAAAATCTTTGAACACATATGTCTTGATGTTTGTCATTATTTCCGAAACGTGAATTTTTCTAGTGTATGAATCACATTTTATTACCAAATCCAAGACATAAATTTGTCCAGAAAGCGCAAGTAAGCAAACTTGTACAAAATATCATTGTAAACACATGCGCAATATTATTATTAGCCTATACTAATGTCTCCAAGCCAAGCCATCTCCATCGAGAAGTCAAACAAACACATGATAATATATAATAAGATGCAAGGGAAATCAAACATGTATGTCATAAAATTGAATTGTCTGTCTGAATGATTCCTATTTTCTATATTGTCTGTAAATGATATAGCGATGTAGAAAGCAAAGCCACAATGTACTAAAGTATTGTTCCGTACTAAATGCATTTAACTGTGTTTGAGAAAGGTTCCTATCTGTATCACAGTTTTACTTGTTTGACAAGGTAATAATGTTATTAAATAGATGGTGAGTGTACAAGGATATAGTTCGTTCGTTTTGAGGGTAAACGTTCATATTATTAGCATGTTGTATTACATCGTGTACAAAACGTAATTCTTACTCCATGACATGAATTTTTAAGCGTGTTCACATTAGGAGTGTATCTTGTGTGTATTAGTGTACGAGTATGCAAACAGGAAGTGAGGCTCGTGCCAAACATTAAAAATATTCGGCCACTGTTGTATTAGGACTATAACATGCTAGTGTACATTTTCGTTGGCGGTTAAAAACTGGTTGAGAAGTTAAACTATGTATCATGTACTATTTAGAGCGTTTTTCTAGTAATGAATGCACTGATCGATTCATGTGACACACCCAATTTGTCTGCATAGTAATTTCCTAAGAAATTGTTTAGTATTTCCATTCTTGTATTGTCGAACGTGTCTACTCCAAAACTTCATATATTTCGTAGAAAACTATAATGCAGCTACGTTTAGATTTCGTTCCCTGTCAACCTATTGTTGCGCAATAGGGCAATTTATATTTTGCAGCTGGAAAATAGGAATGTAAGAATTGTGGTAGAAAAAAATATCGTATCTTCCTTATCACCATTCAAACAACATATGTATATTAATTTTATATCGTTACGCATTTAGTTTTGTTCTTGTATTTAGCATAATTGAGTGACGGAATGATCATAAGGATATACCTATTTATACATTTCTTTTATAGTAATAACATTATCAGGAAACAAAATCGGAAAGAAATATTACCTCAAAGCCTGGCTCATATTAACATGAATAAACAAATTAATGGCGGTGATGCACTAATATTAATAAGATAATATGTGATTAATAGTAAGACTAAGGTAAATTCTCGAGAAACAACAAAGCGTAAAATCACAAATTCTGTATCGTAACAAAAAGTTTTTTTTTAATCTTGTTGACGTAAAACTGGAACAAAAGGTAAGAGGAAACGCTTATCAAAATATGTTGAAATTGGCGAAAGACAAGGATCGTACACTATTTGCAAGCAATGGAAAGTAAACCTCGAGCTATGAATATAAGGCGTGTTGACCTATAAATATAAATATTGACCCCTTCATGAGTCAAGGTATAAGGGGTAAATTTTAATAAAACAATATCTTGTTATTTTCTCCCTTTGTATGATTTTTCTAATCTGTTGTGTGGTATTGCGCAAACTATTTCATTAACTATTGACCCTAAATTTGATCAGATATCACACTGCATCATTTTCCATGGTTTATAAGTCACTATTGGTCTATGATCACATTGATATGTCAATCAAAAAAATTACCGCTACAGTGCACTATTATTTATACAGAATAAACTGGTTAACTATATTAATCATACGGAGGGCATCCTTAATGAACAAAGAAGAGAGCTGAAGGAGAAGATATTAAAGAATTTCGAGTCTTCTGTAAAGTATTGGGGAAATTGAAGATACGTTTTGCTTGCTTTCTCACAGCGGCTGAAACAACATGTGCAATACATAAATGTAAGAATTTGTATCCGGGCAATGTATAAGTTCCTTTTGACTCGAGATAATTCCTGTCAATGTATTTTCTCACTATGATATACGTATTAATTTTATATAAAATAATCAGTCTTATGATTTCATTGTTTAATATAGGTTTACGACATATTACCTTGGTTTCTTACTTTATATCTACAGATATCATGTCTACACCCATACGGATCTTTGCTAAACCATATGCAATCCCCACTAAAAAGCCAACCAATAATTGATCTATTTCATTGGAACCAGGCAAGGAAGCCTCGTAATCAAGTTTTATATTTGTCTTATTGCAGTCATTGTTCATAACCTAAAATACACTTAAATGCTTATCTGATAAAATAACATATGACTTTATTTTGTTACCTATCATCTTTTGATAATGGTACCCTAATTACAAGTTCCACTGAGATTTCAACCAAAGGCTTATATGGTCAACTAAGTCCGTTCTGGCCAGGTTTTAAGTTAGTCTCTAAATTTGCAGTACTGTACCATGACAAAGTAACATAAATATTAATTCTTATGTTACCTGCCATATACAGGCATTACCAATACAAGTACACAGAGAAGTCTTCCAATATATGTAAGTTCCCTTGAGAATTCAGCTGAACGTTCGTATGGTAAATGGAACTGGGAGGTAAGTTGCAACCTAAATTTACTGTTGTAAAAAATGACAAGGTAATACATATATTTCTCTTTACAAATATATACTTTCTTCTCCTTTCAAACATTTTCTGCTCGTAAAGCTACACATGCAAATGTTAGAGACACTTAAAACGATTATAAAGCACAAAATAAAACTACATTGTTGGCAGCAGTATAGTTTAAAGCTCGTGGTGCAAAGAACTTAAAGTGAGACGAATAATAAACCTTACAAAGAAGAAAATAAACCAGGGTACGTAAAAATCAAATAAGCTGAAAACGGATTGAGAGAAAATGACAAGCCTTCCCGCTCAGAACAATAACGTACACAAAATCATACGCACAGTTCAGAAACAGTAACACTTACATGATCTACAGCTTGTCATAGAGAATCAGCTCTATCCAGAATAATCGTTCCAATGAAGCAAGAGCAGTTGAACCATTAATGGACCACATTAACTAGCTCCAGTTTTTATTGAATAAACATACCTCAAATTGCAGAGTGAAAAAGTGACATCATTCTAATTTTCATCTTCTTTTATCTTCTCGGCCCTAACTCTATCGCAGGATAACAATTAAAGTTAAATACGATGAGATCACTTTCTTCTCTAGTTGGTATTTACCGCAGGTAATAAGAATAATGCGTAAGATCAACTCTTTTTTTTCAAACATGTCATCCCCTCTCCGATGCAGCCATTAAGTCTTGTCAATAGCACTCAGTTATAGTGTTATCATCATAAACATCGTCATCTTTACCAATGTTCTAGAGCTTATTGTCTATACAATCACGTACTCGTTGATATTTATTCATATAAGCTTCAAATGCTTCCGTCTATCTAAATCCTTTTCCAAACAGGTTTAGTCTCTTTCACAAATTAATTAGAAGCACTTGATCCTCTATAACATCTTCGTCAACTCTCGCTCTCATTAAATAAGAAACACTAAAGCGGTACCAGTACAGATACACGGCCAATGATTGTGTTACGTTTAGGCTCTTTTAAAACTCAACAAGAAAAGGGTGAAGGCAACAAGCTTTATTCAATTTAACAAATACTTTATTTCCCTAGAAAAAAAGGTAAAAATGAAAAGTACTTACGGTTATACGAATCAAATAAAAAATAATCCAAGAATAACCCAAGAGTTAAAAAATAGAAGTCATAGTAATGAAAGGTCCCAATGAAACTGAATTCGAATTTCGATGAGATCCAAAATGGAAGGCGATGACGTATGATGTGGTCAGTGTCGTATTGATGTGTCAACATCTCTTTGTTGAATCACAGAGAATATTATTCCAATTTGAATTCTGTATGAATTTCTATAACTCTCTTTGTCCAAGAATAAATATAGAGCAGACATATTTCCAGGCAAAAGTAATCTCTAAGAATCCCAATAAGTTGAATAAATATTAAAAATGCAACTCAATATGGTATGGACTTGTTCAAAACCAATGACTTTACTCTGGAAATGAATTTTACAAAATTGAAAAAGTTGTTTACTTCAAATCACCGATTTCTGAATCAAGGTCAGGAACTTAGTAAGCATTTGATACAAACTTTATATTATTATTGTTTACGTAAGTCAGGACAAACTAATTTCTGGAAAATGTCAAATCCAGTAAATAGTGTTACATTACAATATCTTGCAATGCGATACATTTTTTTAGAACTGTCAAACAAACAATTCAATTAAATCAAATAAACATAGCACCTCCCCCATAAAGAAAAAGAAAGATATATATAATGAAGCTTCCTTTTTACAATATATTAAAAATATATGCTTTATCTTTATAAAAATAAAATAAAATGAAATATTATGAATTATTCAAAGTATAAAAGAAATAATAAATTTCTTTACAAAAATGTGTATCTGTTATTAAATTTTATTTTTCCTTGATGTGCCTGATTTCAATACAATGTTCCTGTATCAACAAACTCCACCTTCGTAGTCTTTGATTTTTATTTTTCATCTTGCCGATGAAAGTAAAGGGATTGTGATCACTAAACACAAGAATCGATGAAGGAGCTGAACTAATGTAAAATTCAAAATGTAGTAATGTTAATATCAAAGAAAAATATTCCTCCTCGATTGTTGAGTAATTTATTTGGTGCTTATTTAATTTCTTAGAAAAATAGAACACTGGATAATCAACACCATTTACGTCTTCGTCAATCAATACTGCTCGAACCACAACATCACTTGCATCAACAGATAGTTTAAAGGATTTCCTGAAATTTTAAGCTCCTGATAATATTCCGTCCAATGAAAATTATTTTCTTTGCTCAATAAATGTGTCAGAAGTTCAGCAATTATGATAAAATCAGAACAAAATTGCCGGTATTATCCAGCCATACCAAAAAATCGCATCATTTTATTTTTTACTAACAGGCTCAGGATTTCAGACATAGCCTTGACCTTGGCATCTTTAGGTTTAACTTGTCCATGTCACACGATATGTCCTAGAAATGTAACACTAGCAGGGCAGATTTTAATTTTGGATAAATTAATTGCTTAACTTGCATCAGTGAGTATGTCAAAGAATTTCCGAATTGTCGCTATATGTTCTTTTCAGGTGTTATGATAGATTATGACATCATCGATGTAAGCATCACAATGATCTACACCAGAGCTAATCATATTTATTAGATGTTGAAAAGTACTTGGCAAACACTTCATCCAAAACAACATCACTTTATATTGATAAAGGATACCTTTGTTCTTTCCGTCAGGAGAATGTGCCAAAAGCGTTTCAGAAGGTCAAATTAGGTGACATACTTGGCATTTTCGACGTCATCAATGCAGTCATCGATTCTTGGAGATGGAAATTAATCTGTTTTTGTCAGACTTTTCACCTTCCTATAATCAATGCACATACGGAAAGTTGTATCTGATTTCGGAACAAGAAAGCATGGTGAACTTCAATCACTTTTGCTGGGTTCAATGAAATCATGTTCCGGCAAATACTGAATTTGTTTCCCCAAGTATTCCTGTTTGAGAGGGTTCATTCTGTGCGGGTGTTGTTTCACAGGTTTGGAATTTACAAGTTCAACGTCATTTAACATTTTGCTTGTTTTTGTAGGAACATGTGGAAATAAGTGCTTATATTCAAATAATAACTATCTAAGTTCACTTCTATCTTCCTGTTGCAACTGTTGCTGGTCTAGATCCTTCATAATTTTTGAATTACAAATATTTGTCACTCCAAGATCAGTAGAGTCCCATGGTATTCCTTCACTTATATCTTCAATGAGTGGGACATATACAACTAAAATAATTACATGTTTAACCTAGCTATCTCTCTCAATATACTTGTTTAACATGTTTCTGTGGCAAATTTGTTTTTGCTTTCGCCTCTCATAAGTATATATGATGTACTTTAAATAATTTACTTTCTTTTCAATTGTGTAGGGACCATACTACTTGGTCTGATGAGGAGTTTGTGGTATGGGAAAGAGAGACAGAACTCTATCACAAGGCGGAAGGCTCCTTTCCATTGACTGTGTATCATTCCTTAATTTCATTTTGGATTCAGTACAGTGCATATTTGCTCTTGTACCCTTACAAGCCTTTAACAGCTCGTACTTGAAATTGGAAACATAATCGAGAAGATTAATTTCAGTAATTTCATTAGAAAGAAGTTTCTCTTTCAGCATCTTCAATGGTTCATGCACAATGTGTCCAAAATCCTGTTAAAATCCTAAACATTCTTGAAATGATTCTTTAACAGCAAACAGTAGTAAATTAATGCTTTCATCCCAATCTTTACCCGTATCGAAACAATACGATGGAATCATATTTTTCAAAGCCTGATGAAATCTTTCTAAATAAAATTGGGTCTCAGGGTGATGGGCAGAATATTTGAATTGTTGGTTGCCTAATTCGTACATAACTTGCTGGAAAATTGCAGACATACAATTTGATCCTCTATCAGAATAGAAAGGTTTGGGAAGGCCAAGTTGAGTAAATACTTTATCAAAGTTTTTACTATTATTTTAGATTTAATATTCCTCAAAGGAATTGCCTCTAGAGACCTTGTTGTCGCACACGTTATGGTTAACAAGTATTGGTTATCTGACTTGGACGTGGGTAAGGAACCATCACGGTCTACCATAATTCTGCCAAATGGTTCGTCAAATGAAGGAATAGGCAGCAGATGAGGCTTAGGTATCTTCTGATTGGCTTTTCCTACCATTTTGGCAAGTAGGTCAAGACCTACATTATTTACAAACATCAATTTCGAATTTAGGCCAATATAAGTGAATCAATACCTTTTGATAAGTCTTATTAATCCCTGTATGACCATCCAAAAGGAGGTCCATGGACAAGACTAAGTATTTCCTGTCTGTGCAATTTTAGAACTACAATGTCATAGTTCACTGACAACTCGTCACCAGCAGGTATCTAGGGAGGTCTTCATTTTAATGAAATAACAGGCAGGTAGATCAGATGCTTCAGTTTCAGTAATGGCCCATTGAAACAAATAGGAGATCTCAGGATCTTTTTCCTGTTCGAGGACAAGTAATTGTCGTTTGTCACCATGATTCGAATAAAGAGAATGTGTAGTTACAAGAGGATACGGTATGACTACAGTATTCAATACCATTTGATTTATCAAAACAAGGAGTGAAAGTGACCTCATACATGTATCAGTTAAAGGAATACTTTCCTGATCAACATCATTCTCAAGAGCTTTCTTTGCCATAGCTGTGGTAACGGCAAACGCTTTTTACAAATCAGGGAATTCTTTTTCAATAGGATCAACTTTCTGATCCAAGCAAGGCTTATCATTTTCAAGTCGATTAACCAAAACATTATCTCCAGTAGGTTGTTGCCTAGTAATAAACGAATGCCCTCAACGGGCAAATAATACACTCTTACGACTGGCACGGGTCATGAAACTAAGCCTGATGACACATTTACACAATGGAGAGGAGCATTAATAAAAGCCACACTCTACTCCTTGAATAAGAAAACTCTCATTATAAGCAGACTTCCCTGAAAAAGGCGAAGCACCTGACAATAAAAGACTCTGAGAAACTCATGTGTCCGTTAAAACATTAATAGGGATTGGATTAGCCGAATCGCCAAAGAGTGATATAAAACCCTTTAACATGAATGGTTCATATATCTCTATAACAAAATCAGATTGGGGTTTATTAGACCCAACAAATGTATTGCTTTTAGTGCATGACCGTGACCATGACCTCTTAGAAATAAGAACATTTGGAATAGATCTATCTTGATTCTGATGCTTATTTCGCAATTTGTAGCAATCAGAAAAAGCGTGTCCTTTCTTCTTGCATTAGGTACACGTAGGAAGAGAAAAGGAATTTCGATCCAGCTTATAAGAAGTTTGATTTTTAAAAGTTGTGCCAGATTGAGATTTAGAAGAACTTGTATTAGGCTGAAATACTTTCTGCCAGAAGACGGCTGAGTCGAAGTCTTATTTGAGCATAAATTCATATATCCCCAGGACGAGCTCCCCAAGTTTCATTTTACGTTAAGGCTTTTACAGAACTCAACATCGAAAGAGTGCAGAAAACAGGCTTTGTACAATTTAACAAATAATGCATTTGGCTGGAAAAACAAGGAAAAAGTGAAAAGGAGAACTTACGGTTTCACGAATCAAATAAAAAAATAATCCAAGAATAGTCCAAGAATTAAAAAAATAGAAGTCCCTGTAATATAAAGTCATATGAAGCTGAGTTTGTATCCCGATGAAATCGAAGATGGAAGGCGATGACTTGTGATGTGGTCATTGTCGTACTGATGTGTCGAAAGGTCTTTGTTGAATCACAGAAAATAATATTCTAATTTAATTCTGCATACATTTTCTATAACTGTCTTTGTCCAAGAATTAATTTAGGTTACAAATACTTCCAGGGAAAATAATCTCTTAGAATCCAAATAATTTGAAGAAAATTAAAAATTCAACTCAAACTGGTAACAACAAAATACATTTTAAGTGTCAATGGTTTCAAGCCTGACTGACTAAATTCTCTATAGAAAAGAGTTATACACTAATTTAAGACGTATCACAGATTCCCGTAAGAGGGTCACATGATCATGTTTCTAGAACATCATATAAGCTTTTCACGTGCCTGGCATCACGTATTCCCTGTATGACCCAGACTAAAACCAATTATTTTACTCTGAGAAAGAATACAAAAAAAATAATAAAAAATTTGTTTACTTCAACTCACTGATTTCTGACTCAAGTTCACGAACTAGATCAGCATTACATACAAGGTTTCTATTATCAGTTCAAACTAATTTCTGGAAAATGTCAAATCCAGTAAATAAAGTTCAATTACAATATCATGTAATGGAATCAAATAATTTGTAAAACTAGCAATAAAGAAATAAATTAAATCAAATACATATATGCAAATTGAAAAAGATGAAATTTCACATAACTTGCTCTTGTCAATGATATGTATCGTTCATAAACCATCTTTATGTGTGTACATCTTCATTTGTCTAAATGAGTGTATACAATCACTGTAGTTCGATTTGAAGTCTAATTTAACGACAATTCGGAAAAAAGTTGTGCACATGTTTAACATTGTGTTTCAGTTATTAATTTATATTACTGATCAGATTTTGCATTAGATGGAATCCAGAGAGCATATTGGATATTCATTGAAACTGCATTGAAATATTTGTGATTAGCTGAAGTTGTTATGCAGCCCTGGTTCAATTATGCCATGTGCGCTGGTATATATTCAAAAGGTTTTGTACCCGTGTCTCTAGTTTAGAGTCATTCTGATTCACATGTATACTAAAGCAGATTTTATCATCCCCCCCCCCCCGAACATTCTCGACTGCTTTGCTTCCTAAATAAGGATCTTTCACATGCTAGGAAGATGTATATTCGACGTATCTGATACGCAGAATGTGTGTATCCACAAATAGCTCATGTCATTAAGTTTCAAAAACTACTAAACATTTTGCAATAATTGATGTAATACTACTACTACTACTAATATTAATAATGATAATAATAATAAAAATAACAGTGCTAACATTTCACGAGGACTAGAATTTTGTATTGATGTTTTTACCCAGTCATTTTAACATTATTGTGTACCCTTGCTAGTCTGTATGTGGCTGAATTGTTCGATAGTTTTTTGTTCACACCCTAAAATAGTTTCAAGAGAATTTCAGATCTCTCGCCAGAAAAAATTATGTGTGAATCAGTGTTTATCGCAGCTATATCTTCCACAACTTAATTATATTCATGCTTCTGAGATGCACGATTTTCGGATACCTGAAACAAATATCCACACTATCGTATCATGATATCAAGCTATTAGGTTTCATGGCTATAGCTACATACTACTAAAGAGCAGAAACTCAACAAAGGTACAAAAGCAAAGCGACACACTATAAGCTGAAACGTGTGTCTGAAAACGTTTGAGCTTGTAGCAGCAATTGGCATACACGTTTTACAGACAGTCTATGATATCGTTTGCTAAAGCTTGTTGAATATTTTGGTTTAACCATGACAGTCTCTATACAATGCGCTCGTAGTACTTGCATGTTTTCCTAATATACATGCAAAATTCACACGGTATATATGTTGCAGTTTGCTTTGACCACAAACATTTATATTCTGATTTGAAAGAGGGTCTGGTGTTTGCCGTGCTTTCAGCTGTGAAGTACAAAATTAACTTTTAACTGTTTAGCTTTGTTTTTAAATTTTGCTATTGATCTTTTTCTGTTAACATAGCAATATATCTATGTTGCCTGTATGATTTTAGCAGAGCATTATAATTCTTTATCAACTGCTTACGGAACCTACATTTTATTTTCCATTTATTTTATGGTAACCACTTTTAAAACTCTTGGCATATATGGTTCTACATATTATATTCCACATGTCACGTGGCAGCAGTTTCATTGTAACAGTTAAATAGTGTATTCCTTCTTCTATATAATATTCCCCTTAGTTTCCTATGCTTTGAAAAAACTTCTATCAATCTCTTTAATGTCAGGATGGTGTTTGCTTATTACTGTTTTGAAGAATATTAGCAACACATTCAATAGCTACCAAGATAAAAAAAGGTATTTAAGCCTGTTGTATTTATTCATAGTCGTGCTGCTGCAAATTATATATTGCATCAAAATTGTGTTATGGCGAATAGATCGGTGTGCATTAAACCGGTCCCTAGTATCTAGTGTTGTGACTAAATTTAAGGGTTAGGACAATCAAACAACAATCTTTTTTATTGGACAGATCAATCATTACGACTGAATGACACATATTAAGTGGTGTTTATTCGTTAAGCACCAACTGGGAGTAGCTAATCCAATATTTAATTACGAAGCACCAAATTGTGATGACCGTAGCGTACGGTAACTATTTGTTTTGCCATTTTAGCTGTGTTAGCTACATTTAAACACAGGAACAAGATCATAATATTCTTCGTATCTGTTTAAGTTTAGAATATATATCCTTGCTAAGTAATGTTGTCTTTCTTTCACAAAACCTCTGCATGATATTTCGCCCATATAAATAGGAATACTAAAACATTTTATCAGATAGTAAATGCAACATATTTGTTCTCCTTTGGTTATATCTGATTCTTTCATCGGTATTGCTTCATCATATTTGGTTCCTTTGTTTCAACACATTCTTTTTATATTCTGCTCACTTAACATTGTTGCTCTTCGTTTCACGGTGTTTTGTAATAGCATATGCAGCTGACATGTTATCATCGTGTATTGTTGATAGAATTGTAACGGACATTCAATATGGTAACGAATATGAGGACATTTGAACGATGATAACGACATATATAAATGGGACCATGTACGATTAATTTAGTACCTATGTCATGGCCATATTGTTTCGAATACATGCCATCGAACCCATTTTCAAAATCTTTTCATATTTTCAGCCAATTCATAATATGTACAGACCATTGACATACAAACTGCTCAAAATTATTTCAGAATATATGCCATTTGATAAATAAAGGCTATATGTATGCACATTGTTCATCAGCTAACACGTTGTTGGCTGTCAGACAATAACGAATTTTTGTTTTTGTGCAGACAAAGTTTCAACATCGGGAGAAAAAAGTCCTTTGTTAGGCACAAACACATGCACGAACCAAGATACGGATCATATTGTGTATAATTTTGATGGTTTGTAATAGTTTGTATTAACATTCACCAGAAGATGAAAGATTGCGGGCAGAAACTATTAACCTATTGTGATCCTTTCTAACACCTCCGCACTAAACGATGTATATTGAATCATCTCAATCAGTATGAGAGTTATATGTGTTTATGTACTGGAAACGTTGTCAGACACAGAAAGAGTTTAACGTTCATTTTAACTGAACAAACCAAGCGAACTTAGTTTTCAGAAAAAATTGATTCGTGGATCCAATGACAGAACTTATCATGTATTTGTATGAATCCATTTACTATCAATAGGAAATCACAGACATGACGTTTTACGCGTTTGGTTGTAGCCTTGATATACGGAATTGCATGAAAATAAGAACTTTTTCAAGACAAAAAATATATATATGGACTTTGCTTTAAGCTTACATTTCTAAACAGAACATCAGCAGCATCCACGTACATTTAAGCTATTGTTGTATAGACGTGCTAAATGTATCTTTTATTCAGGACTCGTTGCTTGGGATACAGTCTTTGAGACATAAATAAGCCGGAACACGTGTCAATGACAACTAGATACTAGCGCCCAGCAGCATATTAACATCTTATTTATATCTTATATTGAGTGGAAAAATAATTTTAATAGCTATTGACCTACAGTTAATCCAAACATATTCATCGTGTACATCCAACGAAATTATAGTTGTCCAATGCCTTAAAATTATTAAACATTCATAAACTGTAGTTATGATTATTTAAAGAGTGTTAAAGAAACTGTACTTTCAAAACACACGCACACATACACAAAAGCGTACACACACAGATATATGATATATATATGCCAGCGTTTAATATTAATTAACAATCTAATGTAGAACCTGCGTCTTATGTTGCAAACATATATTTTTAAACAATTGAGCTTTTTCCAGTAATAACAGTTCAAATGAACACAATGCATTGTGTCTTTGTACCTTCGCTCGATTTGGCATTCGCATTCTGGTTAACTTTCGTCAACACAATACACCGGATGTCACGTTCAGTCACTATGTGCACTTCACAGCTCTATTGTTTATAGAAGATAATCTTATTATAATTTACGAACCACATTATTGAAATGCAATTCAGTTACAATGGATGACAAAGTCGAATTTCGTTTCGAAACGTCTTTCAAGGCAATCTGATAAACATGCACTCAATTCAATCTGGAGGGAATATTCTGTCCATGTAACTTGTTGCATGAGATTTAATGTACTTTATATGTACATCTGTTAGAATTTCCCTTGTATGTAGATTTTCTACATGCAGTCGACTATCAAACGTAACATACTTTTTGTAAACTATATCTTCAGCAATAGTCGATGACGGTATTATTTAAATGACAGCAACGGTAGTACAAAGAATACAAAAATAAACGAGGGAATTTATACCGAAGGGTGGTTTGATGTAAACGGTTTAAAAATTAATAGCATAGAGCGAAACATATTTTGTTTTTTGCCGTTTAGAGTCTCCTATCTGTTTACGTGTATAATTCGTTACCATTCATTTTGTTCAAAGCAAGTGTATACCATACACTAAATGCAGTCTGTTTTCAGCATAATTTGTCTGTGCATAGTTAAAACCATGTATGGTACCTAGTGCCTGAAATACGGTTATAGGCCAAACACCATTACCGAAGTACCTTATATAATTGGAAAGAGACAATCCGGCAGATTAAAAGATCTATACGATCTTATTACATTATGTTTATTACTTAAACATTAACTGCCCATAGCACAATCCAGGCTTAAATTCAAAAGTATGATACTGTAATTTATTCTTTTAGATGCATTGTACCGATACGTTTTGTCTTTATCGACTTTCTTGTTTACTGCATCCATACTAACATCTAATTCAGTTCGTCAAGAGTGCCTATTTGAGTGTTAGTTCCATCAATACTGCCACATATAACCATAGCATTAATGTATTTGTTTTAGTTAAATCGTATTAATCGTAATCGTAGTCCATTTTGAATCATATAAATCATTCCTAGGATGTTTCATAGCCTTTCCTAGCTATGCAAGACCATGCAACATATCAATTCACAGTGAAAATACTTTTGTACATCTTTCCGATTGTTATATCTCAAGAAATAACTTGCTAAACAGCTGTTGAAAGGAACCATGTTGTATCATCTGGATCTTGTCATTCAGATCCATTGAACACAAATCATGTAAATTCCATGGCTCTAATTATTCATTATGAGTTAGAACCTGCCTTCGATTGCTCTTATAGTTGTTCAATGTTTACCGATCTCTACCATTATAAATCTTTTCAACTAAATGAAAACCTTTTTGAATAGTTAAATTGCTGTTTTATTTATTCGCTTATATATATATATATATATATATATATATATATATATATATATATATATATATATATATATATATATATATATATATATATATATATATATATATATACAGCATACAGCAACAAAATCGGATTCGGCCAATGTGGGTATGTGAGAAAGCTTGCCAGTAGCTTCTCGAGGGTCGGTTTATCTTTTCGGGGTTTTCCAGGGTTCTTCCTCCACCATTAATACTGGCCGCCATGTATAGCCTATCGTGTGCTGAAAAATGGCGTTAAACGCTTCAAAAACAACAACAAAAACAACAACACCATCAACCCCAACACCACCACCACCAATAATAATAATAATAATAATAATTATGAATGTTATTGAAGTGTTTTTTTCTGTTTGGCCTCACTAAGCTAAGTGATATGGGTTAGGGTCAACCACATAGGGACATTTCCAATTAATTGTGCTGGATAAATTTGAGTATAACCCCATCATTTATTTTTGATTGCGTGTCTGATTTTTCCGACCTAACTTTGTGTGAGGTTGACCAACACTTCGTGTTCGGAATTTGTTATTCAAATATGTAACATCCACAGTTATGCCGATCAACCTGATATAAACAGCAGCACCCTCTAGGAACAGTGTCTTGTCAGCAAGTATCATATCATAGCATCGATAACTAACACCAGAGTTATCAACACGTGCATTATAATAGAGGTCGACAACGGACTGCCTGGACAGCTCAAGTTGTTCGAATGAAAAGTAATAAAACAACACTCACGTGGGGGATATTGGCCATAGTGTATATAAGCTAGAATGGTTGGAAAGGCAGCAATGTGGGGCAAAGCCCAGTTTGTACTACACATTTATTTTAAATAGAAGCCATTAAGAATTTCATATATCTAAACATAAACATTGTCATGGATGTTGCAGTTTGTTTCAGAAATATTAGGCACGGTTAAACATTAGGTATTATTTTAGAGTAGCGCGATTACGTTAGATGAAAAAAACAGGCTCAGATAGAATAACAATTTTCAGAAATCAATTAAATTGTTTAATATCAATCTAAATTTACCAGCAAAACATAAAAATAACATTATTCAAATTTCCTCAGTTCAAAACGTAACGGTAGAAAATAAACTAAAGAGAACATAACTGAATTCTGTATGAATAAAATGATGGTCACCTTGACACATGAAGCTGGATTTTAAAACGGTCAAACAGCATATCAGAATCAAATTTAGAAACGTTAGAAAAAGATGGGCACATCTTTGTGACTTATTGAAGGCCAATATAGTATTGACTAAAATTCCACCGAAAATAAACAGGACAAGCATAAAATAGTCATAGCTATGGCAGATAGGAAATTTGGAGAAAGAACCGATCAAACTTTAACTAAAACATTGAAAAATACATAGGAAATAAATAAAAATCACATCTAAAATCTTTGTGAATAACGGAGATTCTAAAATTATAGTATTTATATTGGCGTTTATAATGCACACTGTGACTATATCCATTTAAGTGATTCACATGTGTGCTATTCTATATGTAATTCTAAAGAGGAGTTCATTATTGTCTAAAAGATTTTATTTTCTTCTGGCTTGTCTTGCCCCCTACCATGTAATTCATGATTTACATGAGAAAATATTTTCTCTATTTATGAGGATCCAATAAATTAAATGTAGTATCTGTACGGAGATAATGTGTAACTACTTCATCTGCTTTCACACTTCATATTGTGAGGAGTCGCACCATTCAGTTACTTGATGGATGCTCACTTTGTTGTAGCTTTGTATAAGTGTTCATACAGGTTTTTGCTTATATATTTTGCTCATTTATTCGTTGCAACGCATCTGTTTTCATCTCTCCATTTTCTCTTCATTTGCTGTTGCATCAACAGTTTCCTTTGTATGCATATATGGTGCTGGTGTTGTGTGGTTTAACGCCATTTTTCAGCACACGATAGGCTATACATGGTGGCAAGTATTAATGGTGGAGGAAGAACCCGGGAAAACTTTAGAAAGAACCACCGACCCACGACAAGCTACTGGCAGGCTTTCTCACATACCCACATTGGCCGAATCCGAATCTCGAACCCACGCAGACAGAGGTGAGATGGCAGTGATCAGTAACGGAGTACGCTTTAGACCAATCGGCCACTCGGAGCCCATATATATGTATGGGAATGATATGATGGACATTAGCGCAATCCGAAATTGATAGAAAAAAATTGATGTTTTTGCACAGATTGTGTTTGATGCCTAACAATGTACATACTAAACGTGTGTTTAACATTGCGTTATTTTACTTCATTTTGAGGGGATGCAGTCAAGGTACAGGTTATTTTCAAATTTATATTATACCTCAAAGAAGTTTGACTTGCTCGGGTATCTAACTGATTATTTACATCATTCCGAAATTGCAGATAAAAAGAATTGGAAAGAAATTGTTAGGTCAAAAATTGTTGGTCTTGAAAATAGCCTCTGGAGAGTTCGTATGTTTAATCAAGCTGATTTTGATAGATTCTCTTCGATACACGAATACTTACGACCTGCCTCAGTGTGGCAGTCGGCTAAAACCAGACAACACACTAAGGTATTTACATATGTAGCTGAACTATGGGCTGCTGTTCATCAAACACAGCTTGTGTATTAGATGTGGGAATATGTATACAGACTTGATACTTCATTGTTGTGTCAGTTGACCTTATATGTCGAATTTTAGAAACTCTTTCTGGGATTTCCTTACTGAGCATGCGCATTACGTTATTTAATGCAGAAGATGAGCTGCAACTACAATATCTTTTAGGTAAAAGATTAGCAGCAGGTGCAGTCGACAAAGAAAACTCCAAGCTATTCGTCCTTTTTGCAGCATACTTTGTCATGCAGTGTGCAGCTATCTTCTGCAAATAAGGTAGTGAAACTTGCAACTTATGCTGTTGACAAACACTTTGCTGACTGATATAGAGTAAAAATTTGCATTCTAATATAGATTTTGTTTTAAAATTCTTATTTATTGATTGTGATCAGATGATTTATTCTTATATCATGTAATCTTCCATGGAAGGAAATAAAGATGTTGTTGATGATGATGATGATATATATATATATATATATATATATATATATAACATTTTATTTTCATTACAATAATTTCATATTGACATTTTCTATATAAAGTAAATTGAGCTGATACAAAGTAACTCACAATACCTCGTAGGCTAATTAATATTAGCAATTGTCAAGCAATATATGAGTCCGTATTTAATGTTTTTATAAGTGTCAGTGTTTATGTTGTTTGCAAGTATTTGGAGGCATAATATGTGAGTAGAGGAAAAGACAGGCTACGACATCAAGATCCATGACTCCCAAGCTGAAATAGCTGATCGCCTGATGCTATTAATCTTATCGAAATAAGCCGAAATGTGAGCACATACATCGACTATAAAATTGTTGAAATTTAATATACTTTGCGATCAAATGGTTATCTTACATCTATCGAATATTGTATTTTACACAGTAATTTTATCACGGCGAATTTATTCGCGGTGAATTAATGTATTAACCGCAAAAACACTCAAGACTGTTATCATTTGGATAAAATAAGAATGTTTTCAACTACATTACTACTTGACTCATCTGAGACTACGTTGGACAGTGCAAACGTCTTTGTTATTTATAATTCACCAATTGAACATGGCCCAGGAAGGTAATACGAAATTGGTTTAGTTTCACCTACTGCTTGGGACGCCATGGCTAATATAAAAATTGAAGTGAATGACGATTTCACATTTCAATCGAGCCAGCTATGGATTTCTGTTAAGATACCACAAGATACCACAAGGCGCTTACAACGTTACAAATCTAAACAAAACAATAACGTTGTTGATTATTACAACATCAAAGTTTGAACTTGCTACAAACTATAACACGCTACGTGCCAGAATCAGCTGAAATTGTTTTTGTTGTTGATGTTAGTACGGCTAACAACATCGGATCGTTGCTAGATTTTGCTATCCGGCAGCTGCATTAATTTCGTATGAATGAGAGTCGCCAGTGGACATGACGTAAGTAAATACGATTTGAATAAACTGTTCGATTGTCAGCGGATTGTATAGAGCACGTGGCAGTCAAGGACAAACTATTTTTAGCTTTTATGCTCATGTTCCACTAGGATCTCTGATGCAAGTACCTCCACGGAAAATATTATATTAACATGTAAGTGCCGAAAATCAAACATCTTCTATCCCGACGAAAGTGACTGGTCTGTCAGGGAGACAGCTCAGTCTCAGTAACGAAATTGTAAAATATTATATGCACTTGAAGTCAGCTGGATAAATTGTATCAGACAGTGTTGTACCACAAAATGAAACAACGAAATATTTATCGGAGACAAATAATTTAAAATGTATCTGGAATTGCAAAAAAAGTAACAGCTATCGCGTTAGAAGCATCAACAGCTTTATCCACTGTAGCTGTATCTGCAGTGGTTATTGATATAGGGCAAAGACTGAGATAAAGACAACAATAAAACTGCTATATCCGCCAGGCGAAGAATTATTTGAAAATTATTAACTAAAACTAGACCACGTGCAGATATTGCGGCGTTATAATGGGTTGCTTTACTACCTCAAACTACAAAGCATTTCGCGATTTTATCTAAGAATTACAAATCAAAACTTGCCTTGACTTGACCCAGGAAATATCTGCATATAACTCAACAACATAATCTGAGTATGGATAGAATGTGGAGTATCTCGAGTATCTCGATGAAACCTCTACCGATTTTGAAACATTGAATCAAAAGGTTAAGAACAGCAAGTGTGAACGAACAACACAAGCAAACAAAACACTTCCTTGTGACGATACCCATGTTGTATTGCCCTGGGATGGGATCTTGATGAATAGGGCATTGAACAATGCCACTGAAATATTTGTTTGTGATCTGCACTGTGAAATGAACACAAAGAAAACAAAAACATTCATAAGCGTAGTGTGAATGAAAATTACAGAGAACAATACAAATGATGAAGAAAATGCAACTTACTGTCACGTTTTGAGCTAAAGACTGATACAGCAAGAGACCACGGATTTGTTATCGGTTAATTTAAAGGAAATTCGCATTCTGATTGATATTTACATCACAAAAGTTATCCTACGAGAACTGAAGCACTAATGGTATTTTGCTGTCTCATTGTATATAATGACAACCTCACAATGTGTGACGTTGCCTAAAATACTGATAAGGGTATAAGCTGCATACAAAATAAATTGAACAAATATATAATTTACCATCGGTAAGCTTAAATTAATCGATTACCACGTTTAGCATAGAACAATTAGTTGTTAATCGACAAACAGTAAATTTCATAATTATATAAGCATTTACTGAGTTCGACCTGTTCGATCTTCTAACTATAAGGGTTGTACCCATGTCAATATATGAGTAGTTTTTAACGTGTTGATTAGGATAAATTTCCACCAAAAAAGCGTTGTCTTCCACGTTTCCCGAATAACTTATCACATACGAAGAGTATGCACAGTTCCAGGAAATAGAAAAAAAAACACTATTACCAACTGTGCGAATGTAATGTCAGACTGGTGAACTATAGTTGGAATATGGTAAAACCATGAACTTGCTATAACAGACAAATATAGCTTGCTTAGATTTCAAGTATGCAAAAAGAGGTATTATAAAAATTCAAGGAGTGGTGCAATGGAACACTATAATGCGAGTTTGTTTGGCTTGGGCATAACATGTTGTCTTTTATGCTGGACAAAATTAGTACGGCTAAGGGAACATGAATATAAGTTGTTACAAAGTATTGAATATTGCGTTGTAGAAACAAATCAATGTTTGGTTAGAAAAAATATCAAATAGAAGGACATCAGCAGGGATGCTTAGGAACATTATGAAGAATGATGCTAACCAATGTTGTTACTTTTGTTTTTATTAAACAAGTAAAGAAAATCATAGTCATGTTATGCTTCATAAATGCGAAAAACTATCAAGCTTACATCTTCAAAACATATTGACCAGCGAATCTTAAAATATATATTTAACTAACCTGAGTATACCTCAAAATCGTGCTAAACAGCAGGCTCTGAAAACAAATTATAATGCAGCGCATATATATATACCTCATACGTTAAAAATAACAAGGCATTTAAAGTGTTCGTATAAAGCAAATTGATATACCAATATTATAATATTTTTGTACATCAAACTGTGGTCCGTCCATGGATCAATAATACGGATATATAAACATTATTTCAACTCCAGGCCTATATATCAATGATGAATATCTTCTCATTCATTAATGACACGTGAAAATGCGATCAAAAGTATTAATAGTGTCTGTTTTCTAAATCAAATTAAAATGGTACCCAATTTCATCGGAATCCTTTTTTGCGATTCCCCTATCCCATCGGGTGCTTAAGGGACAAAAACAAATTTGGAGTGAGAGAGAAAAACATATGGCTGTGGACGAAAACATTAAAACTGAACTTGTCCCAAGTAACCTACATTAACCTGGATCGTCGTAACGCTATGTTTACGCATTCCTTGGGATCTATCTACAGTTTTCATAATATCAATGATACAATCGCCAGTCGACACTAGGCCAATGTGCTAAATTTGTTGCTTACGAGGCTCACATACCGTAGCGTAGTTAATGCTTTGTTGTCTTTGTTTTTTAAACTTATTATAATGTTCTAAAACTAGATTAATTATTGTAAATATAAAATGTCCAAATGGTCGCCTCCGTCTCTTCTCTCTGTGGATTATCGTAGCCAGATACGGCCGAAAATTCATGAAAATACGAGCGTTGTTATACGAAGATGTGTCTAGACCTATGAATAATGATACAGTTTAGTCAAAGAGAGAGAGAGAGAGAGAGAGAATTTTAAAATCTTTAGAAATGTTCATGAATAATTCAATTTTTTCTGTCAAGCATGTGAATCGGGCCTTCAATAGAACGATGCATTTTGTCGTTACTTATATTGAAGCAAATTAGAACTTATACACATATAAGACAACATGCTACCGAACTAAATGCATTTGGACCTGTTTTTGAAACACTAATATTTGGGTCACAGTTTAACTTAGTTGCCAAGGTAATAATGTTCATAAATAGAAGTAGAGCTTAAACAGGGAGTTTTCTTCTTTTGACATTAAAAGTATATATTATGAACAATTTGTACGACATCAGTTCAAAAAGTAAATCTTACAAAAAATAAAAAAAATGTCTTCGTGCCTACATTAGTGGTCTATCATAAGTGCATCTTTTGTGTAACTTTGACCGTATTTATTCACACAAAATTCATACTGAAACCTTTCCAGGAATCTTTTTCCCATTTTCCAATATAAGTATATAATGAAGCCACGTCGGAATTTGTACCTATCTGCATTTATCTCCCATTTATAATGCTAGATGCTAATATTAATGGATATACAGTCTTCTGAGAAAGGAGAGACATAAACGGTGAAAGATAATGGACTGGAGGAAGAAACGATTTTTCCGGGAATCTCTTGTAGTGATGACTCGGACATTAATTTATAATCAATAATGCCACTGAACCTCACCATCATTGAGATATGATGATTAGCCTAATGTTGCTCACTTGGGAGGTTATAATTTGGTGCTGAAGAAGATGAAAGAAACAAATGAGAAGCGGATTGTGCTGTATCAGAAACTATCAAAGACACATCCTACATAAGCTCCAAAAAAAAAGTCTCCATAACATTTTGCAACAAATCTAAATCTCGTAAGAACTGACGTAGACGTAACAGAAGTAAACGTCTTGCATACTTATGAGTTGATATTAGTTTACGAATGTATACATCTCACGCACATTATGGAGAATATGCATTGATTCATGCTACATACATTACAGTTCACGATGAAAGTTTTACATTTTTACCTTTGCAAGAACGTAATCATCATAAATTCAGAATTTGGTATCACAGGTGATTGTTATAGTATAGGACAACATTTCAAATGACACTGCTAATACTAACACGATCGATGGGATGTAGCGAGAGAGAGAGAGAGAGAAAAAAAAGAGAGAGAGAGTTTAATTAACTAAATATATTTGTTATTGATGTTCGCTTCAATGAGTATACATCTCCACTGATTATCTTAGTGCTGATAACCATATTTATTCTTTCAAGAGGAACGAAGTCCTGAATCATATTATCATAGGAGAAAGACAAGGATTTACATATAAAATGGGAAGGAAGCGGTTTCAGCTTCAATATACAGTCGCAATGGCGGATATATATTGATCTAATTATATTAGATTGTTTGTGACAAAATGTATTTTATCTTGCTGATCAACATTCAAATAATATATGTGTATTAATTTGATATCGTTGCACATTTTCTTTATTTTGGTATATCTAACACTTCCATAACGGAATGACACGACATGAATAGATTTTTTTAAAATGTATATTTAGGATATCAATAACTTTCAAAGGGACAAATGGAAAAGCATTACCTTCTGTCCCTAGCTGAAATATGTTACTCAAGTTTGGACAAAAACATCCAGTCTACTAATCTTTCAATACATTATTTATATAAACAGGAAAGATAAAAAAGAAAAAAATATGAGTAACCGGAATGACACTCAGATAACAAATACATATAGAACTTAAACTACAATGTTGATGGATCACTATGACCTTTCCAAAAGCATTCCAAAATATTAAGAAAGGGGTATGTCAAAGGTTGGCACAACCAGACAGGCTGGATGAACCTTTTTTAATATGGGGAAAACATATATCAAATACATATATTAAACAAACTATGTTATGGGATAAACTAGAAATAGAAGATGAACTGATAATATTAAGATAATACTCATTGATACTGTTAGTAAGATAATATCTCATAAACCAACCAAATGCGAGATAAAAATTGTTATGTAGCAGCAATTACTCTAGTATTATATTGCTATAGAAGTGAGCCTGGAACAAAAAGTGTAGTGAAAAAGCTTGGCACGAACTTTTGTTGAATTTGAAGATCGAAATGGGTGGTACAAAATTAAAGAAAGAAATGGATGTTACAATAATTGCAAGCAACGTAAAGTAAACCTAGAAATATGAATAAGAGGGGCGTTTACCTACCAAAAACAAATTAAGACCCCAAACCGAACCGAATGATAAAAAGTAAATTTGACCAAAGGTTATCTTGTATTTTTCTTTCCTATTAATTGTGTTTTATATTAGGTTGTATGACAGTAAGGGCATGATCGCATCACTACTAAACTTAAATTTGATCAGATATCAAACTGAAGCATTGTTTATGATTTCTAAGTCTCCATTGTTCAATGATCACATTCATGATTCAGTACACTGCATTACGCATACAGTTGACTACTGTTTACACATATTAAACCGGTGGACGATATTAATCATACGGAGCTTTCTTATCATACAAGAGGAGAACGCCGAAGGATACTATATTGAATTCATTCGAGTCATTAGAAAAGGAAATATGGAAATTGTGGATATTTTTCGGTTGCTGATGTCGCAAGGGATAAGATACGTAATTAATAAGAGAAATCCTGCTGACGTATGTTAACGTGTTAAACAGTTTTCGCATTCTTATCGATGTGATTTTATTGTACTTGCGAAGCAAAAAGAACATAGGGGTATACATTTTGCACAAATGAATACATTTTTACTTAAAATTGTTCTTATGAATCAAATATTGAGGCTTCGAATGTGTGACAGTACTGCAATTTGGCGTTAATATAATTTTCGAAGAAAGTACTTAATTATGTGGACTTGACTGGATTTAATAAAATTTAAATATACACTTTTATTAAACATGTATTTTATTGATATATTGATTATATAAACTCAAATCGTAGTCATTTCGTGGATGAATTAGTAAGTCATAATGTAACATAATTCTTATAATTCATTTCCTGGACGGATATAGCTGAAGACGATATTCGAAGTTTGAAATACCTACTCTTAGATCAAATGTGATAATGACACACCAGTGTTCCTTATTAAGTTTCATCTGGAGTCATCATTTAGTTGAACAATATTGGCATAGGTGATCTATATGTATATAAATCATGAGATAAGCCGAAATATTTGGCAGTAATAAGTGATGCATAAAATATACCACGAATTATAAAAAATTGATGATAACAATATAATCACATTCAATTCATCTTTTTCTTCTTTTACTTCTTCTTCTTCTTCTTCTTCTTCCACTTCTTCTTCTTCTTCTTCTTCGTCTTCTTCTTCTTAAAACAAGACCTAATTACGCTACATTAATTACAATACTTGTAACTGAGAAAGAAGTGAACATTACAAAAGTTATATATATACAACCTTGTATTATTATTATTATTATTATTATTATTATTATTATTATTATTATTATTATTATTTATTATTATTATTATATTATTTTTATTATTATTATTATTATTATCATTATCATTATTATTAGTATTATTATCGTTTATTCGTATTCTTCTTATTATTATTATTTTGATAGCATGTTTTAGTTACAGTTAGCACATTGCCTGTTAATATAAAAACCTGGGAAAGGAAAGGTGCAAACTTGGCAGTAACTTGTTTTGTATGCCATATTTCACTACGAATAATATTGGATACAAATGTTCAAATATTTAATTATAATTATAATTATTATTATTATTATTATTATTATTATTATTATTATTAGTATTAGTATTATTATTACTATTATTATTATTATTGTTGTTGTTGTTATGCTTTTGTTCCTGTAATCGTTATCTACAAGGCCCAATATCACAATAATATAAATGAGAAAGACATCTTAGTCTCCTCACCCATTATAACAAGGCCATGCAGTTGAATCCCTCTTTACGTTACAATTGCAAAGGACAACAATACCCTTATGAATGTATTGTTCACTGGAAGACATGAAAACATGGTCAACTGCAATAACAATTGATTGGTACTGAATAACAATAAACTTGCAAAGAATGTGTGTAAGTTTTCGTACATTTTAGGTATTCAGTGAACATCAATTTAATAATATAATGTGTGATATTCCACTAGGTCGTAAATGTATTGACACGTTTATGTTTTACAACAGTTGTATACCTTTAGTTATAACTCATACTTTTGTACCAGAATTGCAACCTACGCATGAACGTAATCTTTGCACAACGGTTGCATGTGCATAAGTATATATGCAACACGGGGAATTGGAATAAAAGAGTACCTATTATTCATACCACATAATATTAATCAGTTACTTATTCGAGTCAAAAAGATTGAATTGACCCTTTGATTCCACTGTGCATGATATGTTTGCCCTGATTGTCAAACTAAACACAGTTTCACCGGAATCCTTCTTAAAAGTACCATCGTTTGAAACTAAATATAGCAAATACAGATTCAGCATATGTGCATTATGGAAATCGATTGTCTTCTGCAAAGTTATTTGTATAATATTAGATAAATGAATTGTAATTATAATTGTCAAAGTAGTCTATTGTTTTATATTTTAAAAATACCTAAGCATATTTTCTGATCGTCATCAATTTTGTTGCTACATCTAATGATATTTATGTGTCTTTCCCCTTCCACGTAGCATGAATCGTGTCATTTAATGATTTGATTTCTTGCAAATGAAAGAATTGAACCAGGGATCAATTTGACTAATGCCTTTCGTTATATGAATATTCATATCTGTAGAGGTTAAAGTATCACCGATGTTGCTGTTTAAGTTTAAAGTTTGCAACATTGTTATATAATACCTCTAGCAGTTAGTCTTTCTTTCTGGAAAACCAAACTAAACTTACAGAACCTTCCGCCATCTCAGCCATTTAGTTTGGCAGATTAAAAAAAGTGTATCAGGCAGTAAAATGCAATATATTTGCCCTGTTTGTGTTCATATCTTATAATTGTGTCTGTATTTATTTAGCATAGTTGTGTCCGTTGGTTTTACACGCATTCGGCTCACACGAATTTGAATGTTCGCCGCATTGTCTGCACACTTAACATTGTTGCTCTTCATTTGAAAATGTTTGTGAAAGGATCTGACGCTAACTTCTCGGTTTTGCACTCATTACATGCTATCTTCGTGTATAGTCACAGAGTTGTAATGGATGCGGCATTGGGCAACGATTGTGGTCACATTTGAATGTTGTTAGCGACAATTATACATCAGAACATCAGCCGAAAATTGTATTACCTTTTCCACGGACAAATTAATTCGAGTACATCCCAGGCAATATATTGTCATGTTCTCTTAATTTTTTCATATAGTTCCTATTCTGCATAATTTTGTTAGTATTCAGCAGAGGAGGCAAGATTGCAAACAGAAACTATGAACTTATCTTGATCTTTTTTAACACATGTACAGTAGCGGATGTATATCAAAACATATTAATCAGTATGTGAGTTGTTTCTGTACTATGCAACTGGGAAAGTCATTGGCACACAGTCAACATGTCTAAAATGATGCTCACTTTAAATGCACAAACTAGACTTGTATTTAGAAATAAAGATATTTACAGTAAAATGTGACTGGGTGGGACATCATGCCATATATCTGCGGCATGATGCCCAAGTGCTAGATATCACTATAAACTATTACACTGCAGACATCGTAGTGATATGACTGAAACATTGTTCAAGCTAAGCTAAAAATCCTAATCACAAACACAAACACATATACAATAAAACGATGGTTATTACAAATTAATTATTCTTGGTTTAATCACAGAGCTTACAATTTATTTGTATGTATTGATTTACTTTGAAGACCATAACATTGACAGGACGGTTTGGTTGTCGCTTTGACATACTGAACTATATAGAACGACCTCTTTTTCAAGGAAGAATGTAGTTATTTGGTTTGCATGAAGTTCACACTGCACATCAGCACGACTTCGATACTTCGATAACATCAAACATTTAAGCTATTGTTGTCGAAACGTGCTGAATTTATATGTTGTTCATGCACAGTTGATTGGAACTCATTCATAGAGGAATACACAAAGCAGCACGCGTGCCATTAAAACATACGATACAGTCACAGCATATCAACAACGTATGTTGTGTGGATACGAATACTTGTAGCGGCTATTGAACTACAGGTATTCCAATCATATTTATTGAGTACTGTTAAAGAATTTGTAGGTGTCCAAGATTTTTAAAATTCATTATCCGTTATGTTTTCCAAATAAAGAGTGTTAAATAAGCTATAAATTATAATCATTTTTATGCAATATATATCCACTTCTCATATTAATTAACGCTTACATGTAAGGCATACGTATTATACACTTTTGCTTGTGATTTAGTTACATATATTTCCTTCTCCTTTAAATTGAAGATAACGCCTACACAACCATCATCAACACAATACACCTGATGTCACGTTTTGGCGCTTGATAGCATAAATGTTTATAGACGAAGATCTTATCATAATTTACGAAACAGTTTTGTTCATATGCTGTTCAGTCAAAATAGATGACTATGTCAAAGGTCATTACGACACCTCATCATGTATATCTGGTCAAGTTAAACTAAATTCTGTCTATATGGATTTTTCTGTCAAGCCACATGTTTCATCAAATGTAATATATATATAAATATAAAATGTATATATATGATAGATAAGCAAAGTGTACTTTGCACGCGGTTTCTCCATAAGCAATCACTATCATATTGAACATACCCTTTAAGTAAACAACTCTTAAGAAAAAGCTGATATGAGGATTACTGAAATGACATTGACGATGGTACTAAGAATACAAAATGAAAAGGGGTTTTGGTGTTAGTAGCTAACAACCTGACAGTATAGAGCGAACCGTTTCTTTCTTTGCTGTTCGACATCTCATGTCTCTTTAATGGGAAAATTCATTCATATTTTATTCGAGTACAAAGTATCTATTGCATGGAACCTATTTTCATCATAGTTAGACGCAGCATAATTAAAAGCACGTTTGGTAGCTAGTGCCTGCAGAACATCAAAGAAATTAGTTTATTGGAAAAGAGCAATCAGGTACAAAATGGCTTGTATGCTTATATTACTTTATGTTTATTAGCTAAGCATTAACTGTCCATAGCCAATCCAACTTAAAGTTCAAATGCATCATACAGTGCTTTATTTGTTTATATGTATTTGTCCAATAATTTTTGCATTATCCAATTTATCTAATCTGTTGTAACATTCATTGAAGTTCACTTTAACTCTATTAATTTGTTGCTCTGATTGGAATGTCTACTAATTTGCATATATTTGACCTTTAGTTCCATCAATATTTGCCATCTAACTCCATAGTTATTAAGCATATGCTTCAATGGAAGATCTTTAGAATATGTGCAATGAGAAGTTCTCAGTGACCATCGCCTTGATGCAGCTTTTCAATTGTTATATCTCAGCAAGTAACGTGCTACGCTACCATCGAAAGGTAACATTTATTAACATTCAGATCGTACCATACTATAATAAATTTCAATGCACAAAATATGACTATTTGTCTAGGAGAAATCGATCTAAATGACAGGTGCGAAATAAATAGTTTATGAAAAATTATCATTGTTTGGGAAACGATAACAGAACAAGCATAAGCAGCATGATTGGTCACACCAATTATTAATATACGTGTAAGCCAATAAAATAGGTGAATGAGGTACTGAAGTGGAATGTTCAGTAATTACTATGACAGCTAAATTAGATCTAGTATTATCATCTGATATTTTAGACATGACGCAATTTAATATGTTTAATACACTGCACAATTATGCCTTGACTATGACTGATAATCCCAATACAGTTGAATGCACAATATATGTTCTGATGTTAGCAGTTGCTACAATTTGTTATCTATGTCGATTTTGAAATATTGAAGCAAACAATTAAGATAAGGAAGAATGATCAAACAGCACAATTAATCATATAACTGCCCATATTTTGGTACTGTGTGATAAGATGGTCATAAATCTGGTATTGTAAAATGCCACTGAAAAGTGTGTGGTATGACGATGAAATGAAGAGACACAATAAGAAGAGCATTCAAGTTGGCTTGTTTTATATGAAAATTAGAGAAAAGAATAAAACTGAGTTTGAAAATACAACACCATTCCACTTTTGGAGCTAAAGACCAAAGGGGCCACTGTCATATTACAGGGCAATATAAAGGAACGGCTCATTCTAATTGATATTTACTATTCAAGGTCCATCCTAAATTGACTAAAGTAGTCATGGTATTGCTCTACCTCATGGGAGATGATGGCCACCTCATAATATCGGGTGTTGGTATAATTCGGTATAATTTCTGATGGACGTAAGCTCCGCACAAACTATCATAGACACATACATCCATTATCATAAATAAACTTAATTTGTTTGATTACCAACAAATAGTTCTTAATTGGCAAAACGTGGTTTCGTAATAATAAAAGCAGTTGCGGAATCCGACTGGAATGTATTACTGACTTAGAAAGGAGTGTACCATTACAAATAATTGAATATGTTTTACTGTTTTGATGAAGATAGAATGCAAGCAAAAGAGCCATTTCACTTGACGTTGGCAAGAAATACAAAGGGTATGCTCAGGCCGAGGACGTATGGAAGAAACATTATTAAGAATATGGGTCACTACCGTGATTGGTATTTTCAAACCGATGTGATGTTGCTGGCAGGTTTTTATAAAACCTTTAGAAAAGTATGAATCAAACTGTTCAAAACATCATATATATTATTCGTCAGCAAATTAATACGATGCTGAGTCTCTTTGCTATAGAGCTGATTTAGTAAATTGGTAACAACCTAATATTTATTTGTTATAATAACGACAAAACACATAACTGGGTAACGTACTAAGATATGAACAATGTAGGAGACCTGGGCATAAAATTATAAACGTAAATATGGTTTTGCAGTTTTACTATTGGTATCCTGATATATCCATTTTATCGTTGCCTTGAAGACCAAATACAAAACCCTATTTAGACAGTATTTCTGCAAACCGATGAACAACTTTGTGTTAGGCACAACCACGATGAATCTGAGAAATAGGCTTAATGTTGACTTAACGAGACTTCACAAACAGGAAACATTAGCAGTGAGATGGAAGGCATCGGATGTGTCTCAAAACTTTGTAGCATGTTATTTAATTTAGTTTAAATTAATGCTAAACCTGTTATTTATACGGTGATGGCAGTGGTGGATCTAAGTTGTTTATTCATGTTTTTAAAAAATTATAATCATCTTAAAAAGGAATATAATGACAATATTAACTTGCTATACTATATACCCATAACTTCCTGATGGAATTTGAAACAAACAATATTTGCGACGACAATAAAAAACTATATCAATGTTCAGGCACAGGTGATACTCCTGCTGGTCATACGCATTATACTAGGTACAGAGGTGTATACAAACAGTTTGAGAATAATGGAAAACTAATAGGTGCATGTGTTGGGCTTAGTTCGAAACTTTTGTCCATTATGGTTGACAACATCAACAAAGCAATTAATACGTATATAGGAGTATGAAGGCAAGTTCTTCGAAGTCATTGAAGCATGCGTTGAAGAAAGAAATCATTATTTGGTAATACAAAATATTAAGGAGAATGTAATCAACACGTAAGCTTACGAGAAGTATGACGAGTGATATTAACACATGATATTCACGGCATACCTCTTAAATGCGAAAAACTATCAAGCTCACATCTCCAAAGGATATACATCCACGAATCTTTTAGTTCCATATCTAATATTCAGGAATATTGCACACCAAACATATTGACCGAGAGCCTCTAAAATGCAAACATAGGAAGAAACGTACAGAAGCGCATCCATCATCGTTCTCCTAATACGCAAAATGCAATCAGGTTCATATCTAAAAGTTAAGATGCTCTAAATACTATGAATGTTATGGTCAGGGGACAAAACGATATTCTACATCAAAGCTTGGTAGCCTATTAAATCTGACTTTCCACTAATAATATAGTTATCAAGTAACAATTTAATAAAGATCCAGATAAAGAAAGATATATTGATGAATCTTTCATAGTGATTTGGAAGAACATTAATCAGTATGTTTGGGGGATACACTAACTGTGGAAAGATTAATGATGTCGAGTCCCTCCAAGATGTTGGTATAAATTCTGATTAAAATCCTTTCATATTCTTATTAGTGCTAGTAGGAATTAATGTTATAACTATAATAAGGAATAATTCGTTTTGAGCACGGCTATAACATTTTTGAACACTGCAAAGACATACATAGATGTATCCACCTTTATTATTTCTAGTTTAGTTCAATGGTTTAGTGCTTTAGTTCTCGATTTCTCAGCTAGCAATATATCTACAGCTATTTCATTGAACTTATATAGATGAAATGTCCAGAAATATGCATTATTTATGTCTTGTTGGTGCCATTGTTTCAGACAAGTCATTTTCTTGTATATGAATCACAATTTATTACTAAATCTGAGACATATTTCGTCCAGAAAAATCAAGAAAGCAAATATATACAGAATAGCATTGTAAGGACATGTGCACTAGTATAATCACCCCATCCCCACGCCAACCTATTTCCACGAAGAAAATAAATAAACAAATTAAAAAATAGACAAATAAATGTGCAAGAGAACTCACATAATTTTCTAATATAATTAAACTGTAGCTGAATGATTCACCTTCTTCTAAGATGCAAATGGAGTAGCACCATACAACGCAAACACATCATGTAGCGAAACAGTGTACTGCACTGAATGCACTTAAACCTGTTTCAGAAACGGTTCTATATGGATCACTGTTTAACGTAGCTGACTATGTCACAATGTTTTTTAAATAGAAGTAGAATATACCAGACTATACTTTGTTTCTTTTATAGTAAATGACCATCCTAAGAGCAATGTGTATGTCATCGGTCCCAACACGTAAGTCTTAAACCATAACATTATTCATTCGTGACCACATTAATGGTATATATTGCGTGCATCTAGCAGGAATATGCACACATGAAGCAAGTCTTATTCCAAAAGCAAAATATAATATTTGGCTACCGTGACATTAAGACTATCAACAGCATATTGTACATGTGTATGCTGAGTTATAGACTGGTTGGAGAGGCAAAAGTATCTTTGTCTAATGCCATAATTACAAAATTATTCTTGGCAATAATCCATTGACCGATTCATGTTACACACCCAAATGGTCTGCATATTAATTTACTAGGTACATTATTTGGCATTTCCTGTTTTCGGATTGTAAAATAAGATACTAGTTTAGGTGACCTTGAATAATTGTGTGATTGATGTAAACGTTCTTGGAGGCAAATTGGGTATTGTATGGAAGCCAACCGTCATTTAGTTATAGCTAATACGTTTGCTATGAAACTATGATGGCATTCATACACATATTTCAGAGGTACACAATGCATGTTAAATAATGTAACATATTATGTCAAAATATGTTAATATAATTGTTTGGTATACAATGAAACTTTCTTTTCGAAGTGACCACTTAGCTTGAATGGCGTTTACTCTGTAACATATTGACCTATAATTTCATAGTATAACCTTTCTCCGGAAAACTTGCTCACATTTTTCGTAGAAATCTATAATGCAGCCACGTATAAATTTCTTCCGTGCATTCGTGTATGCCCCATTTATAATATCCGATGCTGATAGCATATTGGATATATGTGCAGGCTTCTAAGAAAGGAGAGGCCATACTATTTAAAGAAGAGGGAATGAAATAAGAAAATATCTTACTTGGAAGCGCTGATAGTGATGACGATTACATTGATTTGTAAGTAAGAATGCCACATGGCCTCATCAGAAATAACACATGCTGAATAATCTAATTAGTCTAATGTTGCGCAGTTTGACGAAGATAATTTGGAGCTGGATAAAGAGAAAAAGAGTAACGTCTTTCGGAGCGCCGTGCATTACAAATATATTATAGAACAGTACATACAATTTTATAATCATACATGTTTAAAACAAAGGTAAATCTCGTTTAAATTGATGTTACAGTAGAGAAAGTGATGCGCTGTTATGAGGTGATAATTTTCTGTACAGATGCAAAAACCACGCCCATTTGTAAGAGCATGCATACAATGATGCTACCAGAATAAATCCCATGATGAAAGCTTTACATCTGTAGGACAGTAATCATCATTAATACAGTCTTTTGCATCAGTATTTATTCTCAGAGGAACTCCACATGCTGTGTATTTGGCCGATACTTCCTATCCTACGCCTGACAAGAAAACAAGGTGATTGGTGGAGAGAGAGAGAGAGAGAGAGAGAGAGAGAGAGAGAGAGAGAGAGAGAGAGAGAGAGAGAGAGAGAGAGAGAGAGAGAGAGAGAGAAAGGGATGGCGGTTGATAGATTTGTCCGAATACCAGAGCTTTTTGAGTTGACTGTACCATAAAACACAATGCCCATTGTTATTAGAAAAAATATTTTAATTTTAAAAAATTCGTTCACACCGATTGGCATAATTCTTGATGGCTTTAAACATGTGTTGCGTTAAAGAACCCTGACCATTCTTAACATCTTCACTGAAAAGGATTGACTTTTTGTGCATTACCCGGTGAACGATGCTTACTGTTGTTTAACGTAGATTGACAATATTGCGATCTTCAAGAAGGAAAAAAAAAACGGATAACAAATTAACAAACATACTAAACAATAAAATAACGATTGCTCACAGTGCAAATTTTGAAAATACTTCAGACAAATGTTCATTTCTTAGCAGAGTATAAATTAATATTTTATATAACCTGCAGACTGATGCTATTCGTTCTCGATCTGGAGGTTGCCTTGCGAAACGGTCTACCCTAAATATTGCTCTTGGTGCTTATAGTATTGTCTATTATACCATTTTCCTCTTAATCCTGCATTCGGCCTTCTCCCGTGATAACAACATGCGAAACGTTATAAAGGTTAATATTCATGCATACATAGTTCTTGATTTGCCTTTGATAATAATTCCAGAATTCTTACAACTTCAAACAGTAATACGCACTAGAAATATTAATAAGTGCATTTAGATGGCGAGAACAATGCCCAGAGGTCGGAAGCAGCTTCTACAAGCAGGTTCACTAGTGTAGATTAATAATATTAACACTAAATGGAAATTTTTTGAATAGGAAATTACTCGATTGGATTGTTGATCTGCTGATGGAATGATAAAGCGTATCAGGAAGTTGACATAAGGATACAACCGAAGCAAATGTTTTTGTATTTAGATGGCCAGTCAAAGGGAGAGAGAGAGAGAGAGAGAGAGAGAGAGAGAGAGAGAGAGAGAGAGGCGACGTCTAGAACATGGGTAGATACCACGTCAATAGTACGTATATTAATTTTGCCAGGTAAACGCCCTGCGTTTTTCTTTCCTGAACCAGTTAAGAGTGAGTATGCATGCATGCACCCTTAAGTAAATTAAATTGTTCCCAAACAACATATACATCTTTTTGCTTAATTTTAAAACTTCATAAAGGAAAATTCAATCATAATGGAAACACAATCACCAAAAAGCAAGCGACAAAGTTATGCAGATTCATTTTTGATACACGTGAACTATGGAAAGGTGTATATTGACATAATTACATTTCATTAAGGATAATTTATTGTATTTTATGATCCTGTTAATTATGTAAAAACATACGTGTACTAATTGTATACCATTATGTATTGTCGTATAATGTTATTCGTAACACTTCTATAATTCAATAGCACAAAAATGATAATAACTTATGTGCCTATGCGATGGATCATATAATATTCATACCATTCAAACTCTGTAATGCCTTATATATTTCTAAGATAGCACCATTCAAACCTTCAGTAAGTGTTATATTTCTATGATCCAAATATCGTTAAAACTATTTAATGCTGTACATGCTTATAATGTAGCAATATCATTAAAATGCCTTACTGATTTACACATGTCTTAGATACAATATCATTCGAATGGATGACACGTAAGGAAACATTACTTTCAATCCCATAGCTGATATATTTTCCGTCATTGTCGCCAAAAACGTCAAATTGACTAGTTTTTAGACACATTTGCTGTAGAAGGAAACAATTATCAAATATATATTGAATTTATTGCTACAATCTTTCCAATATATTACAAATTTATTAGGAAAGTGTTGGTGCAAAGGCTAGACCTATGCACAAGTCTAACTGAACCTTCGGTTACATAGGAAAAAGATATATGGAAAATTGCATTGAATATACTGATGGGATGAGATGAAGTATTATATGAATGAACAATAGCAAATATCCTATGAATCAGCAAAACGCGAGATAGCATACATTATATAGTAGATAATTCTTTTTTGATGTCGTTGAAGAAATAAACTTGTTAAAATAAACGATCAGAAACGCTTGACGTGAACGTTGGATGAAACTCGACGGAAACGTGAATATTACATTATTTGGAAGCAATGGATATCAAACCTAGTTAAATTACCATTATGGTTGCAGATATATAGATACAACCTAATGTAGTCGAATGAGTCCAGTGATAATAGTTACAATTGAACCAAGTCCGTATTGACAATAACTAATCCGTGTTTTTATCACTGTTTTTTTCCCGTGGAATTCGCACCAGACTGACCGTGACAATGACTGGGCTATATAGTATATGTGGTTGCATTTTCATAAGTCACAATTGTACTGTGATGACCTTGATGATTCAACACACGGCATTGTTCATGTAATTCATCCTTGTTTACGCGGAAATTAAACTTACTGAGTATAATAATCATAAATAAGGCACTCTTGATAAACATAAAGAGAACGTTGAAAGAAAATGTGTTGAGGTATTCATAGTCCTTAGTAACGATAATGTGGAAATTGTGGATATATATAGGCAGCATTCTCACAGTGGCTGTGACAACAGGTACAATATTTGTTTAAGAATTCATATTCCGACAATTCATAATTTCACTTTGACTCGAGGTAATTCCAAACAGTTTATGTTAAACAATATGACCATCCTTTACTTTCTTCGCTATGAGATTTTCTTGTATTTAAGTAGCAAAATGAAACAAAATATTCATTTCGCACATGTGGTTTCATCTTCATTTAAAATCCTACTTATAAACCATACGATTAAAACTTCCATTGTGTAGCAATACTGAAAATCGTCATTAACTTTGTTTGAAATGATGAGTACACTTAATTAGTCTTATAGCATTGTACAGTTTAATTCTGTTTTTGTAGTTAGTGGTGTATTTTTTAATACTGGAACCCCAAACATTATTATTTCTTGGATAAAAAATATGTGAAAATGTAGCATGATTTGTATAGTTCATTTCCCACACGGACATAGCAAACTTTTCATTCAAGAGTTTTAGTATTCAGTTTCGTACAAAATAATATATGATATAACCGTCTTCCTTATTTTCTTTCATCTCGAATTATATTGTATATGTTCAAGTATATTGGCAAAGATGATATATATTTACATATAAAATGAGATAGGTCAGTACATTCGGCAGTAACAAGTGAGGCAGAAAATATTTTCAACGAAGTATAACAATTATTAATAATAATTTAATTTCGATTTTGCTTCTTTTTATCGACCAAGGGTATTTTCTTTACGGTACGAACCAAACCAATAAATGAGAAGTTCGTTAAAGGGTTAAGAACGATATGAAAAACCAGTTTTCGAGATTTTGGTTGCATTGTTACTTGTGTGGTATTATGAGTAAATATTACCAAGGATACTAGATACATGGATTTATCGATAGATAAACTTAAAAATATATCAGTATTGCATGATAAGTAAACTATTAAACTATTTGCATTTATTAATAATAATGATGAAGTTATTATTATTATTATTAATATTATTATTATTATAATTATTATTTTTATTATTATTATATTATTATTATCATTATTATTATTAGTATTATTATTATTAGTATTATTAACTTGAATTTACCAATCTCGTTTTATATGCAGCAATCGCAGTGCCTACTAATGATAAAGATATTATAGACACCGTAGCCGGAGGCACATTCGTCATTAGGACATGGCCAAACAGTGTATTCTCGTTATACATTACGATTGCAAAGGATAACAAAACCGTTATGCAATGTTCCTTCCAAAGAAGCCCAATGGATATGGTCAACAATAGCAAAGACCATTTGGAACTGAAATACAATGATAAAACAAAGGAAATATCGTTACTGATATACAATATCACTAGACGAGATGAAGGTCTATATCATATAGACGAAAGTACCTACGAAACGCCATATGATCCATTTGAAATAAACACTGGCAAATGGAGTTTCCAGTTAAACGTTCTTGGTAAGCACGAAAATCACTGTTAAGTTACTTGATTTACAGGTTCACACTGAACTGAAGAGACATACAGGTTGTATCAAAACATGTTTATTTCAACCAAATATTGCGAATATGGTTTTAACGCAGGTAAACAGTGTCACAGTTTTAGAGTCTTACATACAGTATAAGTCCATTGAATGATACAATTCCCATGCCTGTTATAGCACAGTTTTGTTACTTCTGTGAAAATCATTTTATCAATATCATTGGCCACGACATCACTTCTATTTTATGTTCCGTTTGCCCTAGGATACAGATATACTGACACGTATATGTTTTAATAAACCTGGGGGCCTATAGTTACAGCTAGTATTGTGATTGTAAACGAAATCATTTCACCATTGTTGTATGTGTAAAATTATGTTATTTTGTTTTAATCCTATGTGGATGTAAGTAAGTTATAAAAGGAATCCCAAAGGTCTTTAGTAAAATTCAACACATAATTTATTTTTTGAGAAGAGAGAGTCAAATTATAAAAGGAACTTAGATTATTGAGAATTAAATCCAGCCTCATCCAAAACGTTAAATTACATTCATATAAGTATAGTGTTCTGACTCAATATCAGTATTGAATGTCATCATGTGTCAGTAGTTTTTACTGAATCACAATGATATAATACAAAATGTCTTTGAATGAGTTCAATGCAATTCCAAAATAGTGTTTTAGGCCTGAATATCCATCCGCAATTTGAAATTCCGTTGTTTAATTTATGCGAAATGTTCCTCTCAAATTATATCCGTACCCAATTGCACCTAAAACTAAGAATGAATAATGTTACTTGAAAACTACTTTATCTAAATCATAAGACACACTAATATGGCTGGGGTATGAGTCAACAATACATTTCTAGATCATTATAAGTAGTAAGTACGATAAGTTCTTTTAATTAAACTTTAGTAAACAACATGAAATCAAATCAAGGTATACATGCCGTTTACATATTGATCAGTATTTATAACGTACTGCATTTGTATCGGAAATATGAGGTTTTACTTCAGATGCATAATGCATCACCTTGTGGAAAGCAGGATCTATCCGACAAAGCGGGTCCATATTTTAAACATACAATTCAGCAACCTTTTCATTATATACTCATTTTCGTATTTTACTTAAGACTTAATTATAAAAAAGTTCTCTACAAGGAAAAAATTAATTGAATCGATACTGTACTTAAAAGAAAATACACAACCGCAGATTTATCGATATACGAAAACGATATTAACGCCCACATAACTCCGCGGAGCGAAATTTGAACTTAATTGCGCGCTCGACATTTTGTGATTATTGACTGAATTTATCTGTGTCAATTCCACATGAAGTACCTCAGATTTGAGCAGCGATGGAGGTGTCTTGACCGATATGCATGCGTGTTTATATTCTCCCATTGAATGTTAAGAATCATAATGTGGGGACAATATTAATTATTTCAGTTATATTGAACAAAAAGACACTGTGTAATATAAAGTTCATTTCATTTTTAGTTCAGTAAGGAGGATGTTATTGCACTTGGAATTTGGTCGAAATTGCAGAACAATTTCGAAATATGTAATTAAGCTTTAAAACCTATGACATAGTTGATGTAATCCAGATTTGATGAACTAAGAAAGTACATTCTGCAACAATACAAGATGTACAAATGTAAGCATTTGTTTGCTATTCTTATTATCAGCTAAAGAAGAAATGTTTATGACTGATCATTTGCATGCTCCCTTAGATATTTTATCTCCTATTTCAAGTATGGCGTCTATCGCTAGGCTAAATCTGAAACACTGTATCAACAAAGTTAACATGCAAAATTGCACAGCAGCTGATGGTTGACTATCCATTCAGCTGGCGGAAATAAGAAGTCGTCGTTGTCTTCGCTTATTAGGTCCGGGGCTCATATATTTCTAAGAAAACATTCAATTGCATTTTTCCAACGAATTTAGTACTTTCACTTATAACATGGTACGTAACGGAAAGTTATGCTATAGTGTTTGCCCTCAGGATCATTTTCGATGCTATTTTCATATACCCAAGTGAGCACAGGTCATAGTCTGGACCATTAGATTAATGAAAATTTACGAAAATTTCTTCTAAACAACTGTTTAAATGATCAGATTCGTATGTTTAATACTGTGTTTCTCACGTTTGTTGTACACATTTCGAATATCACGATCGTTCATTTGCTTGTTTGAAAGCTTCAGTTGTGTCTCAACCACAAAAATATCTAAACAACTGAAACCTAAAGTCTAATCTGTGAGTCTATATGGTTTGTTTAAAACGTAGTTCCTAATACACTAGTCCTTTTCTATTCATTCGTGTCGTGTACGTGCGTGCAATATCAAGGTGTCCAGTATCATATAATACTGAACGATTATACAAGTCATACGTTCATGGAAAAAAGGAGTATATAGTAAAGTAACAATCTGCTATCGTGTACAAAACACATATGCAGTATGCTGTTTATGAATGCCTCTTGTAACCTATATAAGAGGGTTAGATAGGTTAGGTAGGGTGGTATTTACAGTCTCAGATACATAATTTATTTTACCTAGATCCTGATGAAATACAGACTAGCAGTGTTGGAGACAACACTACCATCAAGGAATTTCAAAGGTCAGACACATTTTACCCTCAGTTATACTACTATGACCAGCTTGTGGCAACCTTGCATTACTCTGAATGTAATGTAATGAATACAACACATCTTTATGGCCGGCTAAATTGTATAGAAAACAACAATACGAAGACATATAGGATTGAAATACAGAACGTCACACAGAGGGATACTGGGTTATACAAGGTGGTGTACAACGTTAATAACGATACTGAGCGGTGCTTTACAAATATCACAGGTATTTGTACGGTCATGTTGGCCAAAAACACACACAATACCTTAATGTTAGTGAAATGCATAGTCTCTACGAACGAGTATATTGTTTGATGTGTGAGTTCGTTAGGTGTCCTCAAACAACCAAACATCATACGCAGATAACATAGCATCATTACAAAATTAAAGTGAAGTATCCACGATAGATATCTGACAAGATAAATTTAATTTAGATGCAATCATTCATTATAAACGAATTTGAGAGGTCGTTCTGGCACATCTAATAATTAAATAAAAGATATCAGAGAATCTTAGAACCTAGAAGAATCACTCTATATATATATATATCAGTTTCACATATACTGTATGCTAATATACATGCTTTAAGGTTGTTTATTTTTTCGATTGTATACTTCTTTATTTTTGTTTTATTCAGACAATCCTATATATGCTATTGTTGGAGATAACGCGATGATAGGCTGGTACTACAATCAACAAGGGATGAACCGCACACTACGGATTATTCACCCAAACGACGGAGTAATGATGATGCTGCGACCATCCAATAATTGTACAACCACGAGTAATTTTCAGAATCGGGCTTTATACAACGGGGACATATCAAGAAGCTATATGTCATTCACTCTGTTTAATATAAGCAAATCTGACACAGGCGTTTACAGGATAGAAACCCGACATGGAAATAATATACCCGGTGAAAAACGATTAATTGTAGAAGGTAAATATGGTGTCTTATAATATAGAAATAATTATATTCTTTACTTTCACATAGAATGTCGATAACCTCGGTGAACCAAGGAATAATAAAGCAAGCTGAAACGTACACATATGTTCAGCATCATCTTGTATTATACACGCCCAATAGACAGAGTTCGTTGCCGGTTCCATGTTTCATGCAAAATGCGAAATTTCTATAAACGTAGGTCACTTTGTCAATTTTATCCATTACATATTTGATTAATTACTTGCTTGCAGCGGAGAAGAACCCGAATTCATTTTGTCGCAGCGAAATATTGTAGCAAGTGCTGTAAAGAAATACTAATATGAGTTTCTCATGTTGTATCGTTTGATGAGTGATAAAACAATTTTCTCCAATTATGACGTATATAACATTACCCACAACGGAACTGATCGCCCCTGCTCTTAAATCTCGAGCGTTATGCTTTATTTTATATTTTAGTGAAATGTCTTAATTAGATTCATTAGTTATGAAACTTAATACTATCATATACATGATAGATACATAGCATCCATTCAGATCATTAACAAATGGGTTTTGTTTTTCATCTGTTATCAATAAGTTTGATTTGAAGGAATTCCAGAGGTTTCTACGGAGCAAAGAGTTATCTATGACACTATTTACGGGATGTCTCCTGTTGAATAGAAATGCATACCGCATTTGAAAAAAAGTCATCTAGTTTTCTTACAAGTCTAATTAAGTCGTTTAGCATGTGATCAGTATACAATCTTTTGTCTCAAAACGTCATGGCACTATTATACTTGAAGTAGATATATAAAGAATTATCTTTCCTCTACAAATGGGATAATAATTAATACATATTCGCAAAGGTAAGAAAATCATAGAAAACGATAGTAATTAACTATATCAGTCTCTTGAAATGAACGCCAACAAATAATGATTTACTTTCATCTTTTTCATACAAACAACACAACAGTATTTTAAAAAATCATTCTTTCAAGCCGTTTTAACATATCATTCATATTATTTTTGTTTCGACTGCACAGTATGCTTGTTAATCCCATTCCCAGTTGCAACCGAATGCAAATGAAATAAAGAGATTATGAAAATTGTAGTTTCCAATTACAACACTACTATTTACAATTATGTTATTCTTAAATGATAATCGTCATTAGATTCATACGACATAAATAATTTAGATCACACCATACATACAATTCGCAAAGATCATTCAAGTAAGATGCTTTCTTAACATCCAAGGCAAAAAGATAAAATAAATCGTTCTTTGACGACTGAAATCATAATATATCTATCTATCTATCTATCTATCTATCTATCTATCTATCTATCAATAGAGATAATGCTAGACAGCGAGTTTCCGCTCATAGACATTTGCCTTTTAGTTCATCGTCATTAATGTGCGTTCTTCAGAAAAAAGAAGAAACTCTATGTACAACGATAGGGTAGATTCTGCATTTCAAGCATGACAACGTCATTAAATTGCTTGTATTTAACACGTTTATGCATCTTTCAGAATGGATATTTCTTGCATACCTTTAAGAATTTGATATCAATCGGGGCGTATTAGTGTAATCATTTCATGTTAAATGTAGTGCTAATTTGGTAATTACATTACAATTGATTTCTTAGCATATGCAAGGGAAATGTGTAATACCTGTATTCGAGAGTTGGCACGGTGCAGATTTGAGATTGTATCCATCGAAATCACTGTTTGCGTCATGCAGTGTTGATAATCGTATGCTTGATTCCATTTTAAATTGCAATAATGAGGTTCTTTGAACAGTATCAACATTATGCTACCCGTTTCTAAACGTAATATCTAAGCACAAGACTCATATTAGGTGTATTGACGGTATCTAAATGGGTCGGGATGCTTTTCTTGAGCAATGTTAGAAAGGCTATCTAGCTCACATTTACAATATATTTCATTTTGTTTTTATTTGTCAACTTTCTATGCAAATATGAAAATGCTGAAACATGTGCATTTGCAACCATTATGGTTGCTGCGATATGATGAAATATTGGTGAGGATAGGAAGGTTCACTCTCATCTTCGAATGATTTCACTATATAGCCATACACACACTCAGATATATATATATATATATATATATATATATATATATATATATATATATATATATATATATATATATATATATATATATATATATATATATATATATATATATATATATATCTTTTAATTAATCTTTAGGATATTTTTAAGCTATATGTCCTCGTTTCCGTAACTTTTATTTTCAGATATTATTACTACAAGCACACGGAACATTGTTACACTTTACACTGTCTCCACAAAGATTCCAGCCAATAGTTCGTATGGTCAGTCGAGTTCATTGCAACCAGGTAAGACATTTTCTACTTCACCATTAAAGGATGTATAAGAAATAAACAAGAAACTTGTTCCTCATTGTCAAAATATTACGTTGTTACATTTCACGCATCTGAGATGACCCGAATCTACACCTAAATATTTAAATTTTATTCTTTGTTTTGTTACCAATCATCTTACAGGTATTAGCAAAACAAGGATACCGACTATATTTAAATTATAAACAAGTTCCACTGATATTTCACATAAAACTTAGTATGACCAAGTAGGTTTATTGATACCAAGTGTTCAGTAATTGCATATACTTGCTGTAGTTTATGAAGATAAAGTTATGTACATATTTCTCGTTAGCTATGTATCATTTCTCATTTCAGACATTTATTATATATATATAACTAATTTTGTTTATAAAGTTAAGCGACACTGAAGAAAGATAATCAAGGACGAAACAAGATTATACTTTAGACATTATAAGCTTTTAAGCTCCTTCTTACAGTTCGATCTGCAACGAAATCAAACGGATACAAAACCAATATAAACATGAAAGGGAACAAAGAAACAAGCGAGGATATATAAGACTAAAACACGATGAAAATCAGATTCTGGAAAAGGGGATGTCTTCGTCAATGGACAAAAAAGAAACATAGATCAATAAACTCACACAATAAAGAACATGCATATGAAAATATGCAACATGTAAATGTGGTCAGATACATGCACCACTATTCAGAATAAAGAAGATAATTAACCAAACGAATGAGAGAGAGAGAGAGAGAGAGAGAATAAGAGTGAATTGCACGAGTATGTGTACTTATAAATTTCAGACAGGAAATAACCTTGGAGTGAAAAACGGAATAGTCGAGCTTGCATAAGATATACTCTCATCCACTAAATGGATGAAAACGTATAGTACTATACTTTCCCAATCACGTTTCAGCTTCTTCTGTCTCCATTACATGTACATATCGCACAGCAGATCGGTGGATATTGGTTACATTTTCGTTTCAAAGGATAAACTCAAATTCTTCATTCGTGTTTCTCCAACATTGTATAAACAGTGTCTTCATCGTATAACTAGATGTAGTTATCATAATGAGTGCAATTGCATATATAATTGCATTTGGTAAAGATCAAATAAACATAAACAAGCCATATGCACACCATAAACTATTGGATTACTTTTCGGTACGCCTGTTGTCTGTTTGAGATAATATCCTGATGCTGGAAAACTGGGATGGACGAGAGGATTTTATGTAAACTGCAGAGAGAATCTGCTGTATAAATTCAAATACATCAGGTGTGTTCATTTGTTTTATGCGCTTGAAAACTTAGTCTCAAGTTGAGAGTGACTTTATTTTCTTTTTTCGGTATAATCATCATCGAAATGGCCCCCAAGAAAACATATTAAGATTAGCCTTTTTATTATTGGTGTTTACTGTATCTCCAAATAGCAATTAACTGCAATCGGTATATGGTGTCTCTTTATTTTTGCTATGGAAGAAATAAGAGTAATGAGTAAGTCCCTGCTATTGTACTCATCCGTATTATTTATTTTTCCTTGACGATTACTCCAGTACCCATTCCGTCCTTCATCTTCAACTTCCTCCACTCCCGTTCTCTGGTCCGCCTTCAAACTCATGCCTCCGTTATTCTATTCGATCCCTCTATAACAACTGCTTCCTACTTCGTCACCTTTGGGTGGCACTAGGTCTAACCCGAAGTTCTCTAAACAGCACCAAAAGCTTCTCTTTAAGAACCTTTGCAAGTCTGAATTCACGCACTAACTTGTTCTGAATGCCGGACATTCGAAATACTCCTATTAGAATTCACTCCCTAATTTAATAGACCTCTATGTTGGTCAAAATCCTGGCGAGTACTGAATTGATAGTAAAATTTCCTGTTGAATAAGGGTATGTTTCGGACAAACACATATACCAAGTTGTAAACGGCTTTCACTTCTCATTGATATATATATATATATATATATATATATATATATATATATATATATATATATATATATATATATATATATATATATATATATATATATATATATAGTTCAGAATATACCATCTAGTATATACACTTGTATTTATCTCTCACAATCCTAAATGAATCCCTATACTCATTGAAGTTCGAAATGGTCTGATTCAATCGTGAATATGTGTACAATCGCCTTTCAATTATTAATGTATGCTACTAATAACGTCCTCTTGGAATAATATTCAGATACTATCAGAAGTGGGGATATTCTATGAAACTGCATAGAGGATTGCTGATTAGTTGAAAATTGTTACACAGTCTAATTTTAACTACACCACGTGATCTGGTCTAACTTCACACATTTGGCGCAATTGTCTCTGTCTTACATTGAATATGTGTCAATAGCATATTGAAATTGTTTTGCAGGTTCTTTGTGGACATTCGCAAAGACAGCTTGTCTTCCAGAATAACGACCTTTAATATGGCAGGAATATGCGAAAATAGGTTTTTAACACATCTGTTGTGCAGAACATATTTCTCTACAAATAACTAAATTGATTCAGTTTCAGTAAATACTAATAATTATTCAATAGAAAAGCTGAAGTCTCTTTTGTACTATTACTAATACTATTAGTACTAGTTACTACTATTACCAATAATAATAAGACAAAGGAGAGTAACGTTCACCTTTTACACCCCTTTGATACCTTCATGTGTAGCCAGCCTTTAAGTTTGTTGCTGTACAGCCCACAAGGAATAAGTCGCCCAGCATGTCCTAGCGTGGCGTCATAAGTCCGGGCTCATGTAATTCATGCCGGATTGGTTCGATTCAACTCTCAATACTGCCGTATCATTACCAGTCGTGCAGCTGTCACCGACCCCTACATTGCAAACTATCCAGCCGACACCTGTAGTACAGCCGTCCAAGCGTGGGGACTCTCTCTTAGAAATAGAGGATCTAAATGATAAACCCGTCCATCTAACCACGCTCTATGCACCTTATCATTATTATAGCAGCGATTTCAATTAGAAATCGTACCTTTCAACTAGGTCTTTGGTTCGTCTGGCACCGGTGATTGCCGGAATACATTATATATTACCTGCATCCGGGCCGACCACACATCGTTCACACTGGTTCATTGGATTTAATTCAGATTAAAATCCAACCGTCGCCGTCCATCCAGCCGTTTCAACAAAGGGACCTTTTTTGTCGAATCGGTCCAGGCAACTATGTTGTACGTGAATCTTAGTAACCGAATCAAACGTCCTTCCATCATTACCATCATCGACATGCCCATTCTTTGACAAGAATTTCAGTGCAAAATCGGTTTGTTGAACTATGTCTTTGGAGCGGCAACTACTAATGATAACCGGATCGTCTTCTATACTGCCATCTATACTGTACAGGCCGACCATTTACCGGGAAAAAAGTGCTTGTCCACAAGGGATAGCGAGCTACATTTTCACAGGGATGGAATTGAATCTTCACACCACCTGGTAAGTCTTTTCTTGCAAGTAGACCCAGTTGGGCATCTGCACATAGTGAGTGCGACGGAACTACTTCATATCCACTATCCTTCACGTCTTACACAGATCCAACCATTTAATGGGCTGAAGTTTAGCTTTCAAGCATCCGTTGACGACATTTTAGAGTGTTGGCTACTTCAGAATGCCCTCCACCCTTACCGATGATCTGAAGAATCAATATCTCTAGATGAGGAGGACGGCCAGGACAGGTGCCTTTAGAATTGATCTCCCGAGATTGGAAAATAATATGTTAGCTGTTCATATGTACGTTTGTCTCTTTTATAGGACGGAGATATCTATTCCATTCCCGTCAGTGGTGGTTCAGGATATTTCAGACACCGGAAATAGCAATACTTTAGAGGCGACAGCCATGATTGCTAGGGCCAATGACCAGGACTGCTCACAACAGCATGGCCATTACTTTGACGGGTTCGACCCTTGCGTGATGTGTGCAATCCACTCTCTCCAACCTTATCATTCCCTATCCTTATTAGGTGCTGGTTTCTGTTGTTCAAGTCACCAGAATCGCTGAACTCGTCGAGTCTGTTTCCATTATGACTTTGATTTATGCTAGGGAGATTTGCAATTCCTCGATTTATTCAATTTGACGGCGGACTTGATCCGTTTGGCAGCCATTTTACGAGCTCTTACAGATCTCATTGCTGACACAGTGACTCAAATTTTCAAGTCCAATCAATTAAGCCATTCTGATCACGAATGAGATTCGATTATTCTTGCGTCAGTGGCGCAACCCAGATTAACTAAGCATATCAGTGACCTGAGCCTCCACAAGATGAAGGCTGTCATCTAGGCATTTTAATGCTGGGGAGACCGACTATCGGGCAAAACGGTTATCAGTATGTCCGACATCTCGGTCGTGGTGTATTGTTGTATTCATATAGGTGGCACCGACTCATCTGACTTGTCTGTCCTAATTTGGTAGTTTTTAAGTTGGTGCTACAATCTCCATATGAGCGTATAAATCAGACACATACAGCCTTGGTCGATACTCTATCTAGGAGAGGTCAAGTCTTTCACACAGAATGGTGTCTCAACCCATCGGTCTTCACTTGGTTTTGCGCTTTTTGGAGACGCCCGATGATCAACCATTTTCCCATGAGGCGGAATCTTAAGTTACCCACCGTTGTCTCTCCAGTTCCATCCCTAAAATCCTGGGCCTGTGTGCGTGCTGTCATTCAGTTTGGATTGTTTGTGCCTATCCTGCCACAGTCCTGATACCAAAAAATAATCCTGACGTTACGGGGTCATAATAAAAGATTTTGGTGTATCTGCTCAGGTGTGACAAGTCTCGGGTAACTGATCTACTCGATCTATGCAAAATAAATTTACTTGGAAAGAGCGGAATCTCCTTACGCAATCACGGTCGAGGGTGCTTTTCTCTCTTTATGACAGCATTACGAGACAAACAATTTAAACGTTTAATTGTGTAGATAATATCGATAGCGAGAAGTTCTTCTCTTTAGAGGATTACAATGGGAAGTGTCACGAGTTTAGGGAGTGGTGCCAGATATATTACAGCGTCTCTTTGAGTGCTTCAAACCCTCAACTGTCCGGCGTTTAACTCTGGCTTTTTGAGGAGAAACTGTTGGCTCCATCACTATAGAAAGATACCTGTCTTTGATACTGGACACTTTCCGAAATCATAGCAGATATGACATTGAACACGATAATGACCATTCAGATGTTTTAGCCAATTTTGATCTCATTCGAGCAAAACACCTAACCGTGTTTCCCAAATGGAGTCTGTCCGGGGTTTTGACAAGGATCAACTCATATATGTTCGAACCTTTAGCCCGCACTTCGCTTAAGTTTCTATCATGCAAGACAAGTTTCCAGACCGTTTCGGCTTCCGCATGTAGTATAAGCAATCTATATACCCTTTCAGTCGACCCGAACTATCTTCAGTTCAGATGGTATGGTTCGGTGGTCTTCCTACACAACCAGGCATTGTAGCGAAACAAAACCGGTTAATGAACGTAATATTTCGATTAGAGATATTGTAGAAGCTGTTGGTTGGCATGCAGAGTCAACCGTCTAGGGTTTTAATTTAGAGATTTAGATTTAGATATAAACTTTGAATCTGGTAGGAAAGGTGGAAGCAGCACAAATTGCCACCATACCAACTAGATCAACCAAATCGGCTTGTTTCCTTTATTGGATTCGTCAGTGAAACTTTTGTAGGTAATTAGATTTTAACTTCATCTTCTAAACCGTATATAAGAATCTCTGGTCAAGGCATTCCATCTATCCATCCATGCAAGCATCCTTCTCTTAGTATCTCGATCATCTAGAAACTAGCGACACCTAGTGGTATCAAGTGGATTTAATGGGCAAGAGTTACTGCCCTTCGTCTATTTAAAGTATAAACCAGTACCTAAGAAATTTTCGATATTTAACCACTTTTATTGGCATTCGACAGAATATCTTATATACAAATTATGTGATAAAACAAAATCTTGCCTTTAACCAGCCAGGCAGTTAAATATTTATGTGATGCCATTTTGCACTTCCACACAAGCTTTGCAGTTATATCTCATTAACATCGATAATATAATACTAATATTAGAATATTGCTAATATTTTCATTTACTAATTTGTGAATAATAATAATAATAATAATAATAATAATAATAATAATAATAATATAATAATAATAATAATGATGATAAGAAGGTGAATAATAACAACAACAATACTAATACTGATTAAGGGTAATCATAACAAATAGATTATTATTATCAGTAGTAGTATTGTTTTTATTTTTATCATTATTAATATTTATAGAATGTTTTCAGTCTATAATTCAAACGGAATCAAACTCAGACTTATTTAGAATTGAAAATAATATCGTGGATGCTTTGACAAACAATTTAACTTTTGTAAAGTCATCCAGGGTGTGAAGACATTTTTGGAAACGGATATCTAGAAAGAATGCTTTCTAAATTTCCATCTGACTTTGATAGCGATATTAGTAAAAATGTGTATGATAATTTTGAGACTTAGCATCAAAATGCAATTTGTTCTGAACACAATATCAGCTTCTGCTACTATAGTAAATGAATACCTATCTGATGTGCGTTAGGGTAATCAACTATCAATAACACTCATTGTAGGATCATTATAATATTAGAGTCAGTGCTTTTTGGGCACATGTTTTATCTTCATATACAATGCATACTATCTGGTCCTTGAGACATTGATATAGTAATTATGATTGCATGTATCTGTGATGGAATACATATGTAAACACAGTGTCACAATTTAACACCGAAACCACATTGAATCGAAGTATAATTGAAACTGACATACTTGTTATGGATCCGAATTTTCTGTTGTGATACCGATTGTGTGTAGCTTAATGAAAGATATTATAAAAGAAACCTTTTCTATTCTACTGTTTTTCTTTTGTTATTTTTTTTGGTTCGTCTCATTCAGCTTACGAACAACGAGTTTACTGCTTTATCTATAGTTTCCGCTCTTGTCCAGAGTTTACTGTATATTCTATCATATTAGTATTCACTTTTTCATAGTAATGTTGCAAAATATTATATGTAATGACTATTTTATAATATCAACAAGACTTGCCACTGTAGAATCGGACACAAAATGCAGAGTTGATTTTTGAAGACAACTGAATGATACGTTATTGTTCAGTGGGTCAGTTTGTGTCTATTGTTTTGTCATTTACTATATGTATTCGCCCTGGATAATACATAAGTCATTTGGATGGGAGAAATGAATGTCGACCTAGGCGCTATCCTAATCAACTGATTGAGTAAGTAAATGGGGTTAATGTGATGTAGCACCATCCACATTTATCATCGCGTAAATTTAACAATGAACAAATTGATATTAAAGCAGGACTGTGTGATACTTCACCTTTGGTATTGAAGTTTATTAACATTTGTGTTACGTAAAGGACCTTGGTCCAGCTTAAGCTAGGTTAAAAATGTTAGGATTATGGCAAAGTTGATTATTCAGAATATGCTGTTCATGGCAGTCACTTAACGGAATAAGCTATTTGTAAATGCCGTATGTGAGAAAGCTTGTCAGTAGCTTCTCGTGGGACTGTGGTTCTTTCGGGTTTTTTTTTACGGGTTCTTGATCGACCATTAATACTGGCCGCCATGTAGCCTATCGTGTGCTGATAAATGGCGTTAAACCCTACAACAACAACAACAACAACAACAACACAATCCAGGTTCTGCTTTCTAATAATAACTAACATTTTTATTTTGTAAACATCAGGATCATTGTAGAAGGTTAATATCAATTAGGTATTAGGTTCTGTTTTAGAAATTGCTAATAGTGACACGAGTTCAAGTAGAGAACTATGTAATCTTATAACTGAGAGGGTTTATCAGTCATGCTTCAAGATCTAGCATTTTCAAGTTTAATCATAAGTTGTGTTCAGCATTTTATTTCAGGCTGGAATATTTGTCTTTAATTTATTGAATTCTAATGATTATTTTCTCTAGAACTACAAAAGTGCTCTGACAAAATTCTTGGATAGAGCCTGTCACTGGAATATATAGTGAATTCAAACCTGGAATTATATTACTGTGATTCAACCAAATACTGTTGAAGCGTCAACACTCTACAAACAACTACAGACACATCAACATCCTCAGTTTTGGATTTAACATTTTCCGAATTTTTAAATTGTTAGGACTTATGTCTGTTATTCTAGGATTATTTGGATTTTAATCATAATACCATAAATTCCTTTTAATTATATTTTCTCTTTGCATTCTAGGCAAATGAATTATTTGTTGAATTTTACAAATCTTGATTTTCACTTGTTTCTGTTACTTATCTTAAGAGCATATATTTGTAATAGAGCACTTTCTTCTTCTTCTCCCTCATCTGAACCATCATCCGGAATGTCTTCAATAACATCTGTAAGAATGAATCTTCAAATATATTTTACATTAAATAAAATGTAAGGACTGGATACTTGCCAATTGTTTTCATTATCGCAAAATGCTATAACCAAGTAACCAAACCTGGTATATGTCTTATATCTTGCTATGATCTGACCTTTAAAACTGGGACCTATCAAATATGTGAAAATAGTGACCTATACTGAATATTTGCTTGCAGTTTCATCATCATATTTCCTAAAGCTATGAAGACTACATATCAGATACGTAAAACACATGAGACAGAAAATAGTTCTCTGTGCATGACATGCCGTCTGGCTATGATACATATCTGGGTTAGATGTCATCATAAGGACATATGAATGGACACAACAAAACTGCAAAATACTCGGACAGACTTTGGATAGCACAATGACATCATCCTTCCAGCTATTTTTAACAATAATGAGAAATATTGAATTACTATGGGACGAAAGAAATATCAATATGTAAAATGAGGTCATTCAAATCAAAGTGATTACATTTAAACCAATTGACTGAAATGCCATTTATTCAAGCTGAATTTCATTTAAACCTAAACGTTGTGTTTTTTATCATTCCTTAATACTCAGACAACTTCGGCTACCGTAGCGGCTTTGAGATCGGGACCCTCAAATGGCATAGCCATGGTAATCACTAGATCTTTCTTGTAGTTGACTTGTTCATTAGAACGTGATTTTGGAACACTCCTGCGTGTGAGATACCAAGTCAGGATTCAGACTATACTATATTAACCAAGTTGTTTATCAACGGGTCTGTCATGTACTGAGCCTTATTTCATGTTGGGGGATATATTCTTTCATCAAGAGTGAGAACTGTACTAGTTTGAAAAGGACCAACCATTTACTTTTCAAGGGTTTCATATACTGACACAGAGGTATTTAATTTTCCTGTCATTGCCTATCTGACTTTTTGTTGAAACTTTCTTTTTCTTTTTCTGTATTTGTTTGGAATAAAACTAAAGAAAAAGCACAATATTCTTCTTGTACTATACAGGTATTTTTGCTCTGCTTTTCTCAACAATTAAGTTGAAAAGGAAATGGAGAGAGAGAGAACCGTTTCTTTGTTAACCCACTCTTATGACATCAATATGAACTGATTTGACATGGGGATATGATAATCAAAACCTTCGCAGTGGGGCTTGTGTCGCTGCCTACAGTTTAACTGTTAGTCATAATTTTATTTTATAATATGTGTATGACTGAGAGTTAAAAATAATCAATGATACGAGACCCTAAGCAACAAGTTCATTGATGAAACCGGATACAAGCAAAAAATGAAACAACGAACAGCTCTTTTTGGACGAATATAACAAACAATTTTAAAGAATCTAATTGTTTTTTTACCAGTTTGATCCATTATATATTGTCGTCTCTCGAGACTTATGTGCATTAAGTCTCAAAGCAAAAACATCCATGTACACATCAAATCACCCCCCACAAACACCGCACTATATCAGCCGCACCGGAATTAAAATATCGCACTTTCTGCTAGCATCACCAATTTACCATTGTTACAAAATTGTTTATTTTTTAAAATCACTATTAATGCTCGCAATTATGTTTGTGAGATGTATTTATCGGGATACGAAATTTACAGTGACACTGCACAGAAGCAAAGTTTTCATTGGATGACCAACAATCAGAAGGCACTTTGCACTCCAACCTACCGCCAGAGGACGACCGCACATTGTGTGTCCTATACACTAGGAGTGTAACTGCTTGACAGACAGTACCTACTTGGTGCGGACTTTCAGAATAGCACGTACTTCACCTTTTATGATCATTCTCAACCATTTTCCGCAGAATCATTTCGAGGACTTGTGTGTAAGTCCTCATAATGTAGTCACATCCTCGAGATGTTTATGTGCATCCCAAATCAGGTCCCCGCAAGTATATCAACACACTCAAATACACAGATGCACACGCACATAAACCTTTTGGTTTGGAGCCCCGGTCAGCCTGATATTCTCCTTCGCTCGCCTTTATTGATCTATGACATCTGTCCTCTTTCTGTCCCGGAACGATTGCTTGAGTTTGTCCTTTGTGGGTATCGGCGAAATATTGCCAGCATCTCCTCGAGGATAAAATAACTCCAGTCTCCAGTTCTGGAGAGTATGACAATACAGAAAGGCGATACAATTCGGGTTGTAAATTTATAGAGATATACATTGTTTAGATACTACTATATAGCAATTCTAACTGTCTCTATTTTCAGATGATTCAACAAAACAGTAATTGAAGGTTTCAAGTGATACAGCACGATCATACTAACATGAAATTGATAACAAACTCTTGATGAAGCGAAAACCACATATGGTCACTTTGTATGGTAATTTAAACAAATAATGACAATGGTATTAATATTCGTCTTTACTTCCTGTAGTTAATAATTTGATGAACAAAATTGTACAAACTGATTTGTATGCCGAACCCTTTTATTATTTCTTTCGAAAGTACAATTCTGAGATATTTTCCCTTGATTACTATCTGCTGCAGAACTTAGTTTGGTATATAATTTCTCTCAACGCAGACAATACTGTCTGCATGTTACATTGCGTAACCCACGTTCAATGTGGGATATAGCGTGGTACGAAATGATTCGCGGTCAACTAGAAACGACTTGGTATATTCATGTTCTGAATTTGGACTTCATATTTCTATATTACATTCACGTTCAATGTATTTCTGGCGGTGTATCATAAAAGCTGTTAGGAAATATGATGATGAAATAAAATAGGAGATTTAAAGGGATATTTGGTAAAAATATGAATAACTACAAAGCGTGGTGATTATGACTGTCAAGTTAACACGTTTTTTTCTATTTGAGAAATAGCAGTTACTAGACTGGATAAAGATAAATATGTTGGTGTTAAAAGCTTCATTTATATTTTCCTCCATTCAGGGAATGGTTTAATTATTCTTAAAGGTGGCAATATTAATATAAACTTTAAAGCCTTGACAAGTGTCGATAACCTAAATAGTGGGTCAAATGAAAGACGTTACAATGACGGAAATGATACTGCCTTAAAGTTGGATGACAATTATACTCGATAGTCAGATGGCCACGCTGAAACGCTTAAGTACAGTTTAACTTGCTTCAGTATCTACTGAATGCTTTCTTATCAATTTAAATCATGACCTTATATTTATTTACTTATTTACAGTTGTTAGTTTACCGATCTACCTCGTTCCTGTCATCATTGTAGCGGTTACAATGTGCAATCTTATGCTATACTCTTTAATACGGATTTTGCGCAGAAATACCACAGGTATAGTAACATAGAATCTAAATGTAGCTATTAAAGTAATGCTAAAGTCTATTTAACTTTTAATTTAAATGCAACATTGACATTGGTGGAATTTGTTCGCAACTGCTAGCCAGATCATCACAAATTCATGCCAACATTGTTTAGCATCAGAAGTTCTTAATGTTTAAAGCACATGAACTTTTATGCTGTCATTGTCTCGATACCGGCTTCGTTTTTACTCTTTCGTTTATCACACTCAATTCCCTATTAGTGATGATTTCATTTGATGCACTTTATTTGGAATACATAAAGAATGCCCATTGCTTGAATGTATGCATTGAAATTGGTTTGTAATATATTAAACCTTACAGTTATTAAGTTGAATCGCTCCTTCACAAAAACAAAAAGAAGTATTGTTTTTTTACTAGAGAGAAAACACGTAAATATTATCAACCATTCTCTATTGCAACTACCACGACTTTTTAAAAGTAAAATATTTTATTCTCATATACTATAATTGAGATAACTCAGTAATATCTGTAATAAGAGAATCATTTGATAGAGATGTTACAATAAAGCACCAATTATTATTATTATTATTATTATTATTATTATTATTATTATTGTAGTCCGAACAAATACACACGAGGAATGTGGTACCGATTTATATATTACGCCTATCTGTGTAGACAGACGTCTGCCAATGCCATTGATGACGGATAGACGTGCCAGTCAGTCAAACAAGACACATAATGAAGAATTTGCCTCCAGCTTGCCGCTCTTAAATCGGATGCCAGGTCTATGTATAGATGAATATGAAATGGTTGACATGTCAAAAAAAGATGATCCTGAGAGTACATTTGATAATACAGAAAACATGTACGAATTAGTTCATGATAATTCTGGGTATTTAACAGCGCTAGGCCTGTTAGAGTCCTCAGTTTGAAATATAGCATTTCTTAATTTTAGTGTTTTCATCTACGGTTATTTTTATATTAAACAAAGATTTGTCAGTTTCAGATTTACATTGGAAATTTGCTTGTTAGGTTTTGACAGATGGGAGGGAAAATGAACACAATAATAATTTATGATAAATAATTCATTTTGAACAGTCAGGATTCTTCATCCCATTATGTCATGCATACAAGGAAAGAGCGATCTGTTGATATATGCAATTTTGTATGTTATGATGTAAATATCATCTTTGTATACATATGATGTAAATGAACACATTGAAAGCGTTTATTTCTTAATAAAGTGAACAGATATCTACTTTATAACAACTTCTATAAACATAGTCACGTGCTAGGTAATCAATATAAACACTAATGCAGAGGACACAGAAGTCAGATTTGTTTAAAATTGATTGAAAATGTTGTTGGGTTAATATCGTTATTCTGAAAATTGAATGAATTGATTTTGATATAATATAATGACAAATGAAATTAAAACTATATACAGAAGTATACCAGGGAGGAGGGGGATTCAGATATTAACATCATAACAATGTGATGCATAATCCTACAAGGTAAGACGCCAACACTGATAGTTACGATGTGTGGGGGCGGGTCGGAGATACATCTTGCACATACCCCATCGTAGCTGTTGTTGCATTACATCGTTTAACTCTTGGACGCATATTATTTCAAGCGTTTACCAAGTGTCTTAGTTTCATTTCAATTATCCGCTGTGTCTACCCTAACCTGTTAATGAACACGTACATGATCTACCATTCGTGGGTTTGATTTTTTGTTGTTGATATAGCTATCACGTTACTAATATAGAATCCTCTATTTGTGCAGGAGCTACGTAGCAGAAACCCTCAAAATAATTCATAAGCTTAAATAAGGCTGTAAAATTGCATGAAATAGTTTTTAAAGGAAACGAATATTTAAAATAATACAATTATAAAGCATTGCAATTATAAAAGTTTACTTTTCTTCTTCTGAGTATATATTTGTATAAACTGTTAGTTGCCGACTCAATTAGATTATATATTGTCCTTCGCGCGATTCGGCACGAGACTGTTTATATCACGATAATCTCAGAAAGAACAACATCACATTCTTAAATATCTCTCATCTTTGATATATGGACAGTATGCTATGATTCTCTTCTATAGAAGTAAATATATATGTTAATTGCAATGGGATAAATGTCTTAAACCTCATTTTCTAGCGCGAACTGTATATGTATTTGCTCGCAGAGAAACGCACGGAAACAATACAGTTTAAAATATGATATATATTCTTTGTAATTGTAATGTTGTGCATAAATATAGCACATAATCACAATCAGGAAACAATTATTGTGTATGTGTGTAATCACTTTCAAACGAAACAAAAGAAGAAGACGCTACAAAACAAAATGCTAAAGTTCAATAATATATATATATATATATATATATCCCTCTATCTATATATCTATCTATTCTGCTAATTACATACGTTTATCTATGCTACGTTCTTAAATGTATACAGTGCCTACTTGATTGTGGATCACAAACGAAGGTTTTGAACGTTAGTAACCGCATACATATTTATCCTTGGCCACCATATCCAACTATGATAATGACTTAGACATTGATAGACTTGCCATCATTGATAAAGAAGTTAGTTAATTGGATGATAGTATTGAAAGGGATGAAAAGATATCTATCGTTCAGGTTTCTCTGAAACCAATTCAGTTGATGTTTTAGTATTATGTCACTGCATTATTATATGTACAATACTGCAAATTATGCTGATGAAGCTTGATAAAATAGAATCAATACTACACACCCAGTGAGTCGTAAAAGAAATTTTACTACTGGATATTGTTTGCTTGCTTTTGCACTCGGAAATAATTGATAATAATACCTTTAAACGCTTGTAAGGTATGTATGACAATCAGATTAATATTTTTGTACAAGTACGACAAAATAAAAGATCAGTGACATAATATATCCGGATAAATCCTGCGAGAATATTTATAATAATATAAAAGAGCAAGGGATAATAAATGCGTCTTGGTTCATTATCTGATTGAGTTCTTGCAAATTTGCTATGTACCAACCAGATAGAAGTTCGAAAAATATACTAGCAAATAATGATTTCTTCTGTCCAGCAGCTAGATATTTAATTCTACTGCAAATAATGAAAAATATAGAAAGTGAATAAACTTATGTAACGAAGACAAATAGGTTAAACAAATATTCGTAATATGTTAAGTAATTAAAATTTGAAAGTTAAATCATCACTATATATTATTCATGGGAGAACACAAATTAGTATTTTATGACGACGGGACCTACTTAACTGTTATTATAAGAAATGTGATTTATGTTGACACACACTTTAAAAAGGGATAATATCCTTACACTATCAGTCTTTTAGGTCGATACGTTCAATGCTGACAATCTAGTTTAGTCAGTTTCCACTGTCAAATTATCTGCTAAAGTAATAGTTGATAATTGCTTTTAGTTGAACCCTATCTGATAGAATATTTGGAATAGGTAACGCTAGTTTTGGTGGTTGCATATCTTTTCATCGCATGACATGTTGCAGAAAATGTGGAAAGTTATCAGCGTCAACAGCTTAGAGAGCTATCTAGTAGCTCAAATCTAGGACTGAACCTATCTATATATACTGAAATGGTACAAAATATGATTCCAACAGCTGAGAATTATTTAAAAAATATTTACAAAAGAAAGACCATGGATAGAAGGAGAATTTATGCTGGAGTTATGTAGACAATAAGGTAGACAACTGTTTTCCACGGGAATCTTCCTGTGATGAAAAAGGTTATGAAACAGACAATCATTTAAAATCATGCAGAAGACAAGAACTGGTGCAATTTACCTATTAACTAGTTCATACATTTCATATTTCATTGATTCAGTGGATAAGCTAGAATGAGAACAATTAGGCAACGAGCAGAACATGTCATATCCTGTCGAAGTGTTTGTAATCACATTTCTCTGCATATAATTGTAGAAATATTGCTGGGTCTTTCTTGATTGCTGGGACAAAATGACAACATACTGTTACTAATGCATGTGAGTGTGTATGCAATGTCCAGTTTTTAGCTTTGAGGTAGTTATGGATAAAAATATGTTTGTTTTGTCATTCTTGTTAGTAGGAAGATATTCCTGTATCAGTAAAGACGGTGTTCGAATTCGCTAGCTCACTTTATAGAAGTTAAAGATTCAAGCTTGGAAGCATACAACTATTCTGTAGCTGATGACCTTTATCTTGGAAGGAATCATTATATGCATACATGTAATGCACATATATATGGTATACATACCTACAAAAGTATCCCATAAATTCAAAGCTTCAATTATATTTTCGTTACATTTGTAAACACTATTAAAGGGAAAACACCATAAATATATATTTTATGGGATACAGGTATGACTACTATTAACATCTGACGTCATGTTACATTCCGGCGTGAAGTATTACACCATCAAAACCGCTTTATCGCCTTACTGAGGTACATTAAAGCTTGTCTAATTCTTAGATGACCGTAGTATGTATAATCAGCTACACTTATAAATATCATTCTGATTCCCCATTAATCAATTACACGTATAATTACGTCAGGTGAAAGCATATTACCTCCCCCATGCTATGTAGGACAGTTCTTGTTTTCGTATAGATTTGCTATTATAGTGTTGTATTACTTTCCTGTAATTTTCTTTTATTCAGCATTATAGCTTATACATTTATGATGGTCACAGTTCCAAGTAAACTAGGAAATGTTAATGGTTGGACAAATACAAAAACAAAATTACAGTATAATATCCAAATATTTAAAATCTGTGAAGTAAACAAGGTCAATTAGATAAAATTGGCGCCAAATTTGATCTATAAACTGAATAGTTTTCCGTTGAAACGACAAATACCTTCAAAATCGATGAACTGTCTTTACTTTAATGAGGTTAAATAATAATTTGTAAACGGTGACAAATATATTTTGTTAGAGTTTATTTAGAAATTATATTTGCCTTGGACTATCACCTGTTTAGTTGCACTTATTATACTCACTAAAAATATGATTTCGCCCATGCCATGAGCAATAAATGGCTGTCAGAATAAGACAGGAATTGCTTGATTGTCATTTGAAAGTTATTGTTTATAGTACATATACTATACGGGTTAATTCCAAACCCATGTAGTAACATTACCCTATTAATCCAGGCACTGATATTATGAGCTCAAAACCCTGATGTAGTAACAATATTACATAGCTATCCCCCAAACCCATGTAATAACATTACCGTCTTGATCCAGGCACTCATAGTGTGAGCTGCAAAACCTTATGTCGTAACAATACTACATAGCTATCCCATAAACCAATGTAGTAACATTATGTAGTAACAATACTAGATTGCTTATCACCAAAAGACATGTGAAAAATATTACTTTATTCCCAGGGAAAAGTGCCAAACTGATTGTGTGAACTCCAAACCTTGGTTTAGTAACAATACTCATCGATAAAAAACAAAATTATTTAGTAATGTTTTGCCATTTCCACCCACGTGAATGTATTCCCCCCTTTGTATTGCCTCCAAAATCATTTTTTCCAAGGTAATAATTTATTAGCATTGTTTTGATCTTGAAACCATTAATTGTTATTATTATTTTAAGTCTAAAATATACTGCTATGCCATAATATTACTTGTTAATGTAGCATTTCTACATTGTTGATCTCAAAATCCGTTTCTAATAGCGCTCTGTTTCCAAGCAAAATTACAAGAAAGTTACAATTCGGTTTTTCACCTTATCTGAAAGAGAAATAATGAACCACATTACCTTCCTTATCCCCACAAAACAATCGTGTCACAACAAATTAATTATTAGTAGTATTATCAATACTTGTCAAAATGAAGTTCTGGACAAAGATTTTGTATGCATAATAACATCACTTTCAACAACCTTATATTTGGTCGACTTTCAGAACCTGTTGGCAAACTTCTTTTATGACAAAATTCAATCAATTAGATATATGTTTGACAGGACAGTCTCAGTTGACTAATTATCACCATAGTATACAAATCAACCTTTGATAGCTGAATCTGCCCAATATATTTGGCAAGTATAATTGGGGGGAAAAAAAACAAGTGGTTGCTATTGCACTGTTTTTAAGCTTAGGATAGAAGGGTAGTTTTGTTTTGTAACTATATGACTACATGAACGGACATGAAGACTTCATAGTATTCACTTCCTCAATTGTGAGCATGTTTGTATTTTGCATATGTATGGTGTTTATTAATGTCAAATATTTATTGTAAATGCTTAGAGATTAAAAGCACTTTAACAAGTCCTCATTACCATTATTATTATTATTATTATTATTATTATTATTATTATTATTATTATTATTATACTTTGTTCTAACTTTCCTAATATGGTTACAGCAGGAATTACATGTAGAAAGTATTGAGAGCTGCTAACATCAACAACATCTGACATCATATCTTTTTATATAATGATGAAAGAACTGTTAAGTTGATAATTGTATCAAATGCATTAAACTGTGTCCATACTCCTCGTTTTTTAGGACTGAAATGCATGCTAGAACTGAAAATTATAAAATGAATTATTTTGATGTGGGCATGCTAAAGGGCGAACTGACTATGTGCACGGGGCCCCGAGTGGCCGAGTGGTCTAAAGCGCTCTCCGTTCCGGATCACTGCCATCTCAACTCTGTCTGCGTGGGTTCGAGTCTAGGATTCGGCTAATGTGGGTATGTGAGAAAGCTTGATAATAGCTTCTCGTGAGTCGGTGGTTCTTTCTGGGGTTTTCCCAGGTTCTTCCTCCACCATGTATAGCCTATCGTGTGCTGAAAAATGGCGTTAAACCCTACAACAACAACAACAACAACAACAGCAACAACAACAACAAGAACAACAGCAACTACATGCACAAGAAGAACCTTAAAAAAATCTACACATACCTAGATATACAAGACCCATTATGTCACATGACCTTTGACTTAGTTATTCTGGTCAAATGATAACAAGTTTGACATTATAGAGTTATGTATAATGATATAATTGCTACAGTTGAAATAAAGTATGAGATATATTACAATTAATTACAAGTATTAAAGACATAATCCTCAAAATACATTACGTTTAAGTTTAAAAGTGTTTTGTTATACGACATTTAAGATACTATGTGCCGTATATGCTCACTTATAAGATGAGTCCAAATGTTAACTGCACTATCCCAGATCTTCTGTCACATATTGTGGTCTTGGTCTTTTCAGTTTGCCAAGAGTAATAAGAAGAACAAACAGCATATACCCTGATATGTAGGTGCACTATATTATGGCACACCATGATCGTTGTTCTTGGCATATTTACTCGAATTATAATTGACTAGATATGGTACCATGATCCGTTTTAAACAATGGTAGGTTTTCTACTTGTATTGGACCGCTTAGATGGCCTAGTGTTTTAAACCGCCACCTCGAATGCGAGAGGTCGCGGGTTCGAACAATGTTTGTAAGAAAGGTATTAGCAGTTGCCTCCTTTGGTGTTCAGCATTATGAGGTTAGTGCTTGAACTTGATGGCTTGGTGTCAGGAGAATGTGACTGGGTCGAACATTATGATACATAACTGCGGCATCATAACCCAGTTATATATATCACTATAAGCTGTCATGCTTCAGACCTTGTAGTAATATGACTGATAAATTGATAAAGCTACGTTATAAATCATATACTTGTGAGGACCTTGACATATGACTACATTTTTGAGGACCATAAAAAGGAATCAAAGTATGTGTTAGAAATTTGAAAGTAAGCTTAACAGCAGCCCAGGCAATGTCTGTATTACTTCCTTTTTGATGTATACTTCTTTAAACATTATGAGGACTACTCTTAGTTTACCATCATTGTGAGGACGTCATTGTGAGGAATAATTACACACAATGAAAGACTACCATGAACCTGAGAACCTGAATAAAGATATTTATTTAAACGCTTAGGAACTATTTTATATGCAACTAAAACTATAGACATAGAGATACACGTGCTTAAATGTTCGTATGATATAAAAATATACTTTTATGTTAATTTGTCGAAAACATCATCTCAGGCACTGCTTTTCAACTGTGTGACCTCTTCGACTGACACAATACATAACTACCATCAAGTTGGGAAATGAGATATATCATTAAAACAAAATTAATGCATCAAGTCTAGACAGTGCAAAAGAAAAGCTTAAGAATATCAAACATATCTAAATTGTCAACTCGTCTTTTAAAATAAAAAAAATGTCATGGCAAATTCGCTGAAAGTGAAGTTGTCTTTGGGAGATATGTACTTGACGCAGTATGTGACAATGTATCACAACTAAAGTTTAAACAATTCGCAGAATAAAACGAGAAGTCAATGAAATTACGCTACATCGTTTTACAGTTAATTTTTGCTGGTTTTTTTTGTTATTTGTTTGTTTGTTTATGCCATAAAATCATATGCCCATAATTCAAGTTATCGAACAGATGTGTACAAATAGTGAACGAAGATAAATATGTACGTGGGAATGAAAGGAAGGGTTAGAATGAATATATATGAATGTGTATATACATATATAAATATATTATGGTTTTGAAATAGGTGGAATTGAGAAAGAGGGTATAGAGAGAAAGGTAGTGCAGGTAAGATACATTGAACTTAAACATTAAATATTTTTCTTCGAAAGGGTTCATTTGATTTGCTTTTGGAAATATTGTTAAATTCACTTTTTTACGCCTAGATATGCTACCAGATCAATATGCACAGAATGGAAGCTGAACTGTATTGGATGATGCTTATTCTTCCTGAAACCTAAACGATTTGAAAACACTGACTGTCCCATTTACTTAATAATAATCATTTAGTCGCCATGAAGTCAGCGACATGCATATAAACTTTCTCAGACGAGCTGAATTTTGAGAAGGAAATAAGAAAACTTATTTTTATTCGTTTGCTTCTTTTCCGAACTATAAATAGCTATCAATTTCCTGTAATATTCAAGTAAATAATCAGACAATAGGTGATAACACCGACTGGCTTGCTAGTAATTATGTTTATTGATTAGGCATTTAAAGAAGTAGTAATTGCTATAATCATTATGGATAAGTGCTTTATTACATTTACTTGTAAAGAAAATCTCACACGAGTTACAGTATTATCATGTACATGTATTACCTAAGTACATTCAAAATCAGCGACATGCATCAAAATAATCTTTGAGAAGCTGATTTGTTTAGTCTGGAATCTTGGCATATAATACAGCCCGCAAAGTTTCCATTGCCGCGTTTGGGATTAAAGTCCGCTAATCTCATATATATATATATATATATATATATATATATATATATATATATATATATATATATATATATATATATATATATATATATATATATATATATATATATATATATATATATATATATATATATATAGATAGATAGATATATAGATAGATAGATAGATAGATAGATAGATAGATGGATAGATAGCGAGAGAGAGAGTGAGAGAGAGAAAGAGAGATAGATAGATAGATAGATAGATAGATAGATAGATAGATAGATAGATAGATAGATAGATATAACGTACGCTGTATCAATGATATACAAATATATGCATACATTATTCATAAAACAAAAAGAGGCTTGCCGAATATCCTTTAAATTAAACATGTATGCAAGTGGTTTATAAGTGATACATCATGGAAACTGTACTTATGTTTTAGTTATATCACATACAAATACAAGTATCTGCACTTTGAATGGAGTCTAAGATTGATTACAAGCAACTGTATATTGACTGAGTGAATGAACTACTCACATTCCTACCGAGTGTATCCACTACTAAATGCAGTATGTGCCTTTTGTTGCTATTTAAATTCACCTTCGCAATTTGATAAGTTGAGTTTCTATTTTTAATGATTAAATCAACATAAGACACATTTATGATTTAAATATGAAAGATGGTTATAATGAAAGAAGTGGAGCAATATAAACTCATGGTTGGCTCAATCATTGACGTGAACGCTCAGCCGTTCACGTACCAGCGCATGACAATTAGTGTGGAATATAAACCAAGCGAAATGATGAACAAACAGGAAGTAATATAAAAACATGTTAATATATTTACAGTTAATCTAAATTATTATTCTGCTTTAATAACAGTACTACCGACCACAAACTCTATCTCACCATTTGGTCGGTTTGAATTATATTTTACCATCATTCATAAGGCCAGAGGCATCGTGGAATGACGCAATGCAACATCCTCATGTTAGCTCGTCTTTTGGTAGATTTTCGCCCGTATCTTGCTACTCTGGACTTGAGAGAGAAAGGGGTGGGGGTGGGGGCTTTGGACATTTTCATATTTAATTAATAACAATTAAATTTAGAATGTTATAATAGGTTCAAGAAACAACTAAACATTAAATGCATCACAGAATGAAACGCTCCGGTGGCCTAGTGGTTAAAGCGTCCTCGTCGGATGCGGGATGTCGAGCGTACGAAAACCAGCCAAGTCATACCAATGACTTATACAAATGGTACTGATGCCTCGCTAATTAAGAGGTTAGTCTTTGGACTGGTCGGCCTCATGAAAGGATACTATGGCTGACTGGCGTTGGACATTGCGCTACATGTTTGCGATATGGTGCCCCAGTGCAAGACATCACTATTAACTGTCACAATGAAGATATCGTAGCAATATGACTGAACAATTGATAAAGCTACGTTAAAAAATCAGATCACACACACATTATAGTACATATATGTGTACCATGTAACCGAGAAGTTTACCGTATTATGTCGACTGGGTTTTGTAACATTAAATCATTGATTATATAAATACCAAGACAAGGACACACATACCGTTTCAATGAGCCATATTCTTGTATGTTACTTGGTCAAAGTTTATTTTCATGGTTTTCATTTTTATCTCTCTCTCACTCCAGGTTTCTGAGTGTTTTGTCCCTTATGCATGAGAGCGGATGGGGAAGGGAGAGCAGAAAGGATTGCGATGAAACTGTGTTCCATATTAAATTCATTTCGAAAACGGGGATTATTTTTACTTTTTATCGTTATTTTCATACGTCACTAGTGATTAATAAGTAGACAGCACACAGTTCTAAGGGTGCAGTTGCAAGAATGTTTGTATACGCGTATTACTGCACTATGCATGGATCACAATTTGATAAATCAATACTAATGGTATGTCAAATTGCTTTATACCAACACTATACCAAGCCATGTCATATTTAATATATAAATTGAAATGTAACTGACAAGTGAAAATATATATATATCTCACCTGTTGTCAAAGCTTGCTTCAAGTATTCATGTTATGTCACAGATTACAATACGGAAATTATGCACTCAACTAGGGATCGACTGGTTATAGAAACTGTGCATCATTATGTTTAAGAAGATTGTGATATCTGTAATCATACATAAAGGTGATGATATATGCAGCTTGGGAGATCGCAAAGTACGAAAATCGCAAAACAAAGAATTACTGACTATACACGAGCTCCCTTAATTTTCTCGCCTTGCCCACGGGATAATGCCCGAGACTAATATGAACTTCTTCCCTGCATCAGGCAAGTAGATTATGAAAGCCCTAATAACAATAATTCGAGTGTCCGTTATATTCTGCATCAAACTGATGATAACTTGTTCTAGTAAATGTTGACGAGATTTATAACTATAATAATTGTACGAGATGGGTGAGGGAGAGAACATAAAATAAGATTCGGTTATTTTTTATCCCTACTTTTTTACATCTGACATCATTAATATTCAATTGTTACTTACATTGAAGCAGTATCAGATCACATATTGTACCAAGTTCATGATCCCTCCACCAAGAAGATCAAACTAATAGGACCAAAGCAGCACTCTTGTGCCCATACTAGGCATTCAATCAGCACCATTTTTGTTAAGAATAGACTAGACATCATATTTTTTTATTTGAAGGCCTAAGGGCAATAATACTTTATATTATTGGGTAGCAAAACGATTTTCAAGATGCCTACCATGGTGGCCTTTTTGACATCAGATCTCCACCATTTTAATTTAGGACCGAGACATTACAAAAATGTATGTTGGTTAGAACCTCATATTGGTGCGACTATCCAATAAGGAGTAGCGAGAACAATATTGTCGAGATGGATGCTGTGTTTGAAATGTTGAATGTGTGAGTGGCATCATTTTCATTTAGAATTATACTACTTGTGGTAAACTTTCATGTCAATCCTCAAGGTCGAATCATGCTTCATTACACAGTGATCTTCACATTTTTGATAAATCCATGGAGCCTAGTTCACTTAAATGGATCGTGCGTGTGAATATCTGAACAATTCCATTCTATTTTATTGCAAAATACCACAGTGGAAACAAGGCATTTACTGAGAAGAATATAACAAGTGCTAGGGATTCCCCACCTCATTTCTCTAAATTATGCACCAATAAGTTTTGGACTAAGGATTCAGGAGGTGTTCTGTACAGTTGTAAATTTCCATTCACTTTCTCAGCTCTCCTTGATCAAAGACATACTCTATTTAAGTTTTAAACACATTTTTGGACCAAAGGCAGCAGGGGAACACCACATCATCTCTTAAAACTTCAGTATCTTTTTCACGGTTCTCAAAAGATGCATTGTTACAGTGTTAGGTTGCAATAAAAGCAAAACTGGTGGTTGTTTTGTCCGTGTACATATTATACAGGTGTAGCAGCGCAAGAATTATTTTCTCTTAATACAAATATGGGAAGTGGATCAGACTCTAGATACCGCTGACATGTAAAAATGCATCTTTGAAAACATGTCAGAACGCTTGTGCTGAATATTTAATTTGTATTTGTTGGACTTTATCTATGATTCGTTGTTACGTATATATAAATTGTGATAATGACCTTGGTCAGTAAATTAGTTTGTGTATGTGTGTGTGTATAATTTAAAATTTTAACGTTGCTTTAAAAATGTTTCAGTCATATCGCCACGACTTATGCAGTGCTGCAGATTATAGTTATGTCTAGCACTGGGACATCATGCCCCAGAGAAGTAGCATGATGCCTAGCACAGTCACATTCTTCTGACACCAGGGCAACAAGACCTAACAATAGCCTCTTAGTGCTGAACGATTAGCGAGGCAGCTGTTAGTACCGTTCTTATAAGACTTAGGTATGACTCGGCCGGGGATAGAACCCACGATGTCAGGCATCCAGTAATTGAGTTTAATGCCTACCTGACAAAACACTTGTCGTGTAAACAATATAATACATAACTAATGTCATCTATCATTTTAGACTATATATTAAGATCACTGTTACTGGAGATAAACATTTATTTGAGTTTGAATTTATGACACGGGTGTTTCCCTTGGGAATTCCTAGTGTACCCGCTGCATTACATGTTATTAAATTTTGTTTTAGTAACAGACCTGATCTTGTCTCAAACATCTCAAAATAACCTTCAACCTGGTTCTGTTATTAAACTTTGGATGTCTTTTATAATGAGTGAACATAAACATAACTTCTTTATTGCATGTCTTAGCATCAGTTTTTGAGGACTCTATTTAGGTTGCATTTCAGTTAATATTTCAGAAGATTAATTTCTTTCAATAATTCACTGGATATTCAAGGCGCTCATTATTTTTTCTCTGACTAAATTACTATTTTAGAATTGTACTGAATTGACTTTTAGACGCTTTGGATTATATCACCCTTATACGCGAAGAGAGTTGGGACATTGGCACAGTCCAGGCTACTTACACTTCAAGTTCAATATTGGAATTTGTTTGAATCACTACTGGAATTCATTTGAAGAGAAAGACAAATGCAATTTCAGAAAGAGGGAGTTGCAGAAAGAGGAAAGAGAGATAGATATAGAAGATACGAAAATAGTGTGTGTGTGTGTGTGTGTGTGTGTGTGTGCGATTTGGACATTTATTGTAGCTTTAACAATTTTTCAGTCATATCGCCACGATGTCTGAGCGTGACAGTATATAGTGATGTATAGCACTGGGGCATCATGCCGCTTCCCCACCCAGAGACATTATCCTAACAATAGGATAACCAATCCCAACACGTAACTCTTATTGCTGAGCATCAAGCAAGGAAGATCTTAGTACCATTGGTATGTCTTTGGTATAACTCGGCCGGGGTTAGAATAAGCGTCTTCCACCGATACGGGAAGGATGCTCTAACCGCTGGGCAACCGGATCGGTCTATAGGCAAATGTACATAAAAAAGAACAGATGGAAATACAGGGAGTAAAGGAAAAAGGGGAAATGCAATAATAGATTAACAAATTAGAACTGAAAAGTGAAAAGCAATCCCTCCCTTTATGTACATGCTCCTGTTTTGATGCTATCATAAATAATAGGTTATTACCAATGTTCAAATTCCAAATGTTCTTATTTCAAGAGGTCAAGGTCACAGTCCCGTATTGAAAGCATTAAATTTGTTGGATCAAACAAACCAGCCTGATTTTATTATTGAGAATTATAAGGTTAAAAGGTTCTATATCACATATGGGGAATTCTGCAAAGCCTATCTCTACTAAAATATTAAGGAGCACAGGAGCTCTCAGAATATTTTATTATCAGGTTCATTGCCCGTATCTGAAAAAAATTCTAGTCAGAGTGATTTTATTAAACTATCCAGTATAGCGGATTCATGACCACTGAATTATGAAACATAATGATCCACCTACTGAGCTGTTATGGACACCTACCCAGTAATGTTTCAAGCCAAAGTATTTAAAGTAAATAACAGTAAGAAATTGAAAAGAAAAAGAGGAACATTAAATGATTAAATTGCATTATAATTGAATTATGCCATCCAAATAAGCATGTATGAATATTACATATTTCACTGCATACAGTAAATGTTAATCTGAACAAAAAATGTTTAATATAAACGTTGCAACCCAAATGAAGTCATTTCAGTCGATTTAGTTTATTATTTAATAAATACAAGAAGCTGGCCACATCCTGCATGTTGAGCCCACATATGAACACTATTCAGAATTTTGGTTACAATGGTATTAAAGTGAAAGAAAGTAAAACGAACAGTAAGATTGAGGGTAATCAATGGGTATTGACTGATGAACGAAAAGAGATCAAAGTCCATCTAAGAAGGAGGAGACTTGACAAAAATGGCATCACAGGAAGACATATGCAATACTGCTGAATTGTTACATGAAAACATCATTTTAGTTATCTTTACTGTCTGCATGAACAATCTATATTATAATCAGACAAGGTAGTCCCTTCCAAACTTGAAACAACGCCAAACTGTCCATTTGTTTTTGGAACGAACATCAAGACGCAAGAGAATTTCCTTTGTAAAGTGTAGATATAATTAAGTAATTCAAATCATTTCATCTTTATTTATTCAGAGAAAGAATCAAACACAGTTTAAGTTATCTCTGTCACAATTCCAATTATAATTTTTTTCCTGAGTCCAAAATTTTGATACAAATTAGAAGTAGGCAGCAGAACATTGAGCAGACTCAAAACAGATGCTAAACAACAAGTCGATAATATGGATGCGGCATAATCTCGTTGATTGACATTTTAAACATCTGACAAACAGAACTGTTGCTTAAACAGATACATCTGAAAGATGTTTAATACGTTTCGCCTTCATAATATTCAGACAAACTTAGGTTGGAACAATACAATTGTACTAGACTTGTATTTAAGTTATGCATTGTCACATTTAAAAAGTGCTTTACATTTCTTACAAAGTAAACATGTCACAACCTATCATGAGTAAAGAAATTAAAATCCAAAGTCTAATATAAAAAAGTACAGGAAGAGCATATCTGTGAAAAGAAGCAAACTTTAAACAGCATGTTAAGAAACTGTAATGAAGAATTATACTGAATTAATCATGACTTCTGAGACAACCTTTTATTTTCTAATGGAAATTTTCAAAATTTACATGTTTGAAACATGGCAATAATTTCAAGATTTTTTTTCAATGAATGACAAATATAATATAACTACTTCACTGTCTGGAACATTATTTGCTTAAGAAAAATATAAAAAAGTACAAATAAAATACTATTTAATCTTAACACCAATTTAAACTTACTTCCTTTCCATGAAAGTAAATTAATTCAATAACCAAGATGAAATCTAAGAATACATTGTAAACACTACTGAAAAATCTACCCTATTTGTCAGCCTAAAATTCACTGTGAAGTGTAAGTCGAATTTGGACATGTTGTACAGTTTGTATCCTTCATCAATGTATAAGTAGATGCTGATTATAAGACAAGGCTAGAACAATACCTCAATGTTGTCTTGTTCATTGTTGTCTGTTCCACAAAGTATCGTGAATTTTTCATAAATATGCAGATCAGCACCATCAGCTGTAGCTAAAAGTACCCAATTCGTTTCATATAAAATATTTACAAGAAATTCGCTACTTTTAGCTACAGATGACCCGAAACTTTAATGACTTACAGATACGATAAACGTCGCAATGCTTTGTAAAATGCATTTTAGCAATTTCCATTTTCAGGAATATTAATGGTACATGTTTGTGATTGCCGGCAACAGGGAAATTGCATTACTGATGCTAAAATATCTTTTCCTGGGTTATATTATGATGAGAGAGGCCTTTAGATTCTATCGCATTTCATGCCAATGTTGTACATTACTACCATGTTTATCTGAAACTTTTGTGAAAGAGAAATCAGTGATAAACTAAAGAGTACATGTATAAAAAATACATACCATAAACCTTCAGTTTCAAATTTAAATATTCACAATATTTATAACCATATAGACTCCATTTAGGTCAAATCGCAAAAATGACCATTTAATCATATTGTGTAATTGCTTTGTATGCACAATGACCCCTCCATTCTCAACAAATAAAAGTAAGTTCATGTACTCTTCCGATAGTTAGATGGCATGTGGTGTTCATCTTTGCTCAGGCTAGTTGTTAGGCTGAATGACATTTATGTCAGATAGTACAAAATGTTTCTCTGGTTGAGAAACTTGCACGATCATTCACCTGCATTAAACAGTACTGGATTCAGAATACCCTATGGGTAGCCTCATTTCCCGATTTGACCTAAGCTGCCGAACATCAACCTCAAACAGGTTTTAACTGGAATGACTAGACTCAAGCATTAATGTATTTAATTAGAATGTAAATAGCACAACAATTTTGTGTTGTTCTTTAGACAATGGATATCATAATTAAAACTAGAAATAATTGTTGACACAGTGCATTGCTTTTGTACAGGAGTACTAACTTAACAATACAGATTACAATTGTCAACAAACCTCTCTCTCATATAAGGGCATATTTTATTTGATCCTATGGTGCAAGAAGAAAATTGCGATGGAATACCTGTCTTTATCAGGGTTAGACATTTTCTAATGCACATGTATGTTATAAAATTAAAACAACATATATTACTAGTGAATACTGTTTTAGCAAAATTGCATCTGATGCTCATAAATTTAATATAGAATATCATGTAGATATTATAAATTCCTTCTCAATTTTGGGTGCTAATTTTTTAGTACGCGATAATTTCCAAAATGATAATTATTTCACGCATTATTTTCCATACTTTTGGAGAAAAAATATTTTTTACATATCAAAAATGTACACGATGAACGATAACACTCTTTGAATTACATAATCCATATACATGACTATTTGGAGTATAAGATTAAGACCGAACGTACTATTCCAAAAGTATCAACTTATAGGCCAGCTGTTTGAATTTTGTAGGTAAAGGTTCTAGTTTTGTAGCTTTAACATGCTTTAGATTTTCAATTTTAGTAGACTTTAATCTGACTATATTGACACCTTTCTATGATAGGTTCCATCCTCTTCTCTGTTCACATGCTGCTTTATCTGGCAGTGAAGCAGTTCTATAAATTGTCGCAGCTGTCTTTTTAAAGCTGCGTTATCCTCATTAGACCAGTTTCTTTCATTTTGCTTTCACACTTGACTTGCAATTTTTACCTAAAACAAAATATTCCCTTTTACTGTCTGGTCTTACATTCCCCAATCATTGATACCATTTGAAACTGGAATTGTTCAACTGTTTACCATGTAAGGGCTGTTCCGTTAAAATATACATGAGACAAAGGGAAAGCACATTTAAAGTTGTTACGCACCCAAATATGCAATTTAGAATTTTCTTATGATTTTAATATGAATTGTGTGAAATCTAAGTACCGTGGCATATAGTTTTAAAACAATACCTTCCCTGAATACCATGCATGTGTAAATGGAACTGCCCGAAACAATCTAAACAAATTAATGCTTGAGTTCACACGTACAAATATGTTATTGTAACATACTGTTAATTGGTTTTAACAGCAATAGCTACCAGTAAATTCTATCACAAGTACAGCAAATACAAAATCTTTAATCTCAGTATCACGGCCATATAGAATACGAGTTGTATCCAGTAAAAGAAAGTAAACAAGCTTAATTGTTGACGTCTTTAGGAATACATCAAATCAAAGATGAATTAGTATGCCATTAGCTAAATATGATTTAGATATACAGGAGCAATTAGTTTTGACATAAAATAAGCTAAGTTTAATATCGTGGGATAGAGTTATCAGCAATGTTAAGCAATCTTAAAAGTACAGATGTTAGCATTAAGATTGACTTTTTATTTTCATGTGAAAAGCTTGTGGTTTGTCAGAAATATATTTCTGATGGTGCTCTAATGTTCCAAAATATAATTATTTTGATACCACAAAACGGCCAAGCAATCTAGTGGGGTACATTTAGATAACATGTTATAATCTGTAACTTCAGCTTATATATATTACTAAGTGGATATCCTTCATATTTCAGCAAGTTTTCCAGATTATCATTGGGTCTTTCAATTAGTTGTTTGTGGTAAGCATCAAGAAAGGAATTCACAGTCTTAGTGGATTTTGTGATCACATCTTGTCTTTTTTAAAGCATTGTACATCAACTTGTTTCAAATGCTAAAGTCCAGGGGCATCAAATTTAATATATTACCTTCACATCATTCCGCTGTTATGTAAATTTAATGTGCACTGTTTGTTAGTTGATTTTTTATAATTTTGTATTTCATTACATGTTATTGTAATGTAACATTGTATATTGGACTTGACCTTGTCCAAAACTGAATTCATCTTCTCCTTGACCTTAGTTGACATTTTATCATATTTTATTTTGTGAACAAATAATACATAGCTAAATATTTTCTATTTATATGATTTTAATATCATGATGATTATTAACATAATAGGTTAATATGTTTGTTTGGGTCTGGGTCTATGTTTTGAAATTTACTTTGTGTATTTTACATAGTCCAGGTTCTGCTTTCTAATAAGAACTGACAATTTTATTTTGTAAACATCAGGATCATTCTAGAAGGTTATTGTCCATTAAGTATTAGGTTTTGTTTTAGAATATGCTGATAGTGACCTAAAGTCAAGTAGAGAACTATATAATCTTGTAACTTTTTCAGTCATGCTTTAAGAGCTAGCACTTTCGAGCTGAATTACAATTTGTGTTCAGTATTTTATTTCGAGCTGGAATCTTTTCCTTCAAATTATTCAAGTGTTTATTTTCTCTTGAAATACACAAGCGCTCTAATAAAATTTTTGGATAGAGACATTCACTGGAATATATAGTGAGTTCAAACCTGGAAATATATTACTGTGATTCAACAAAAGACTTTTGGAACGTCAACACTCTACAAGCTACTACAGACACATCAACACCCTCAGCTTTGGATTAAACTTATTTAGGACTTTAAATTATTAGGACTTTTGTCTGTAATTCTAGGATTTTTGGGGATTTAATTCATGATAACATACGTTCCTTTTAATTACATTTTCACTTTTCATTCTAGGAAAATAAAGTATTTGTTGAATTTTATAAGGCTTATTGCTTTTCACTATTTTCTGTTACTTATTTTAAGAGCATAAACTTGTAACAGAAGTCTTTCTTCGTCTTCTTCTCCCTCCTCTGAACCATCATCCGGAAGGTCTTCAATAACATCTGTAAGAATACATTTTCAAACATATTTTAAATTAACTGAAAGGTAAGAACTAGATACTTGCCAATTGGTTTCATTATCAAAATGCTATAACAAGGTAATCAGACCTGGTATGTGTATTCTATCTTGCTATAATCTGTCCTTTAAAATTGGGATGTATCATATCTGTGAAAATGATGAGCTCTAATGTATATTTGCATATAGTGTTATATTTCCTGAAGCTAAGAAAACTACATATCAAATACATAAAACACTTTAGACAGAAAATGTTTCGCTGTACATGACACTCTGTCTAGCAATGATACATAGCTGGGTTAAATGTCAGCAAAAGGACATATGAATGGATAAAACAAAACTGCAGAATAATCGGGCAAACTTTGGATAGCACAATGACAATATCATCCTTCCAGCTATTTTTAACAATAATGATAAATATTGGATTGCAATGGGAAGAAAAAATTATCAATATGTAAAATAAGGTCATTACAATCAAAGTGATTATATTTAAACCATTTATTTAAGGTGAATGTCATCTATAACTAAACTTAGTGCTTTACATTATTTCATTACTTGAAGCACCATTTATCACGTCCAATGTTGATATCTTCCAAGGAGTCAGCATAATCAGTATTTAGTTGCATCAACAACCCATCCACGTTATTACTGTGAAACAGAAGCTAGAAGCATTATAAGAAGCTGCTACTAGGATACCAGTCAAACATACCATGTAGGGCATCGCCCCTGATATATAATGGTGGATTGTCCATGTACTGCCTGACCAATCACTGATCTATAGCAAAACCTATCGGCAGTCAACAACAAGTTTTCAAGAATCTCTCTCATACAGTGCATAGAGATAAACTGCTCAAATTTGATTCTAACTGTGTTAATCATACAAAATTTACTCTGATGCCTTTCTCCTTACAGAAGTAATATACAGATAAAATCAGGTATTTCTTCTTTAAAATGTGTTGACCATCATTTCAGTAGATTGAAGAGTTACGGAAGCAGAGATATCCCTAATATGTGTGAACTAAGTGTACATTTTCTTTTAACAAAGTGGTTAATAACTATTGGTGGAGCAAAATGAAGAAAAATAATAAACTGCTTGATTCTATCTGGATATACTTCCAGAAGGAACAAGGCGTAATAGTAATTTCAGTATGACCAAAGCAAGTAGACAACGGAACAGGTGTGCAGCAGTTTTTGTTTTAAGGAAATGTGTGTGTGATTTTGAAATTTTAATGTAGCTTTAAAATATTTTCAGTCATATTGCAATGACTAAGACCGACCCTGCAGTGACATTATCCTGATACCTAGCCAACCAGTTCTAGCACTAACCTCTTATGCTGAGTGCTAAGCGAGGCAGCTGCAAGTACCATTTTATGTCTTTCGTATGACTCGAACCCACAATCTCCCTCATCCGAGGCAGACACTCTAAGTACTAGGCCACTGGCAAGGTTTGGTCAGGAAGTAAGAGAATTACCAGCCTAATCCCACTATACATATCAAGGGCGAAAGCTTACACAGTAAGACTACGGTAACAGTGTTATGTAGCTCAGCGTGCGTTCTCAAGAGATTTCCAAACTAAAGAGTCATTTGACAATTAATTCCAAAATCTCTAGGGCATTTTATTATATGCCATCCAAAAGAATGTAAATTAAAGCGTTCCTACTATACTGTATAAGTTTCGATATTGCAGCTATATACATGTGCTTTATACACACGAAATCATTGTCTAAAAACAGCAGATACAATAACAGTTTCATCCTACCCCATTTTGATGATGCACTGTTTTGACTCAGTCATAAACTCCTAGTTCTCGTGAGAATGAATGTCTCAATGGCAAAAAGTTACTTGCCATAAAGAATCTATTACACTAATTATCCTGTTTTGAATCCATATAATTCTCGTCAAAGTCCTTCGAAACTATTTCGATGAGGCAAACCAACTTCTTTCAAAAACAGTCAGCTACTAAACATGTGTTGGCAATGTCACAGACAGTGGACAGCTACATCAGTAAACTGTTCAGAATAATGTAATGAAATCTCACGTTCCACGACGATCTATTGTAACCGATTTTCTTAGGTGGTTCTTTGTTTCTGTAAATACCTTTATAATACATTTCATAGCTGTATAAGTGTCCTTTATATTTATTTTAGGGGCCCTGAGTGACCAGTGTCTAAAGCACTCACCATTCCTGATCACTGCCATTTCACCTCCGTCTGCGTGGGTTTGAGTCTCAGGCTCGGCTAACATGGGTACATGAGATAGCTTGCCAGCAGCTTCTCGTGGGTCGATTGTTCTTCCTAAGGTTTTCCGGGGTACTTTCTCCACCACATATATTGGCCGCCATGAATAGCTTATCTTGTGCTAACAAATGGCATAAAATCCTTCAAAAACAACATTTGCTATGTATGAAAGTACTATGATCTTAAATCTGGTGATAAAATCAATTTTACTTCAAAAATCAATTTCCAATAATCCTTTAACAGAATGTTGATATTTAACTTAATCTGAACTATATAATTTAGTTCCTTTGAAGATAATCATGATAATGGTAATCATGATAATTAACTGAAATCAAAATCTCCTCCTGTAACTGTGTATTTTGTCTATGGTTATCTGCATTTCTCAAGGAATGAATTACGATGAATGCATATGCACATTGCCCACTTATTTTTTTTAAAACACGGGTAACAGGCTCAATCATGTGCTAATAATAACATGGAGGCATCACATGTACTTGTATATAACTCTGTATCGCTGTAACAGAACATCAATGAAACAAATATTACAACAGACTTATTTGCCCAAGAAAGCTGTTGTCAACACTGTACGTTGATATAAGCAGTATGGTGGCCGTTAATTATAGTTGAAGTCTCAGAGCTGACTAATATAATGGCGATGCTGCTGACTACCGTAATGTATGTATGGGATAGTCCTAAGTCGAATAAAGTTTGTTAGGGCTTAGTGTAGAAGTGTAGAAATATAAATATCAATATCCTATGCTGACACACATGGTTTATGCAATATGCTGTCGTGATAGTATGTAAAGACCGTTAAGTTTGAAATTAGCGGAGGATGCTAGTGTCATTGCCACTCAAGTCACAGTAAGGTTAGAAATTTAATGAATGAAATGACTAAGTTATGTGCACTTTTTATGACATTAAAGATTTGCTTTTGACGGGGTACAAATAAACGGGGAGCTATATCTATCTATAAACATGCCGACACAGACACACTTGGCTATTAATCAAAGGATGGAGCGTGGTCAAAGATAAAGTAAAGACGGAAGTGACAGGACAGTCAGAAGGGTAATGATAGGAAGGGCATAAATAAGTAAAAGTGTCAGTGTATGTTTTCGTCCCTTAATACACAGGCCAATCCGCATACAATAGCAGCGATGAGATAACAACCTCCAACCGGCATAGTCCTGAGAATCACTAGGTCTTTCTTGTAGCTGACTAGTTCATTAGAACGTGATTATGGAACATTCCTGCTTGTGAGATACCAAGTCAGGATTCAAACTATAGTAATCAAGTTTGTTTATCAACGAGTCTGTCATGTACATATCATTATTTTCTGTCGGGGATATAATGTTTCATCAAGAGTGAGAACTGTACTAGTTTGAAAGGGACCAACCATTTACTTTTCAAGGGTATCAAGTACTGACCCAGGGTTATTCCATTTTCCTTTCCATGCCTATCTGACTTTTTTGTAAAAATTCTTTTTCTTTTTCGGTCTTTTTGGAATTAAAAAAACATTAAAACGCTCAATATTCTTCTTGTACTATAAAGTTCATTTTGTTCTCCTTCTCTCTCGACAATCAAGTTGAAAACGAAATGGAGAGAGAGAGAGAGAAAGAGAGAGAGAAAGAGAGAAAGAGACGGTTCTTCGTTTACCAACTCTTATGACATCAATGTGAACTGTTTTGACATGGGAATATAACAATCAAGACCTTCGCACAGGGGCTTGTATCCTTGCTTATAATTTCACTGTCAGTCATAATATTTTTTTATCCTATATGTATGACTCGTAGTCAAATATAAGCAATGATATGAGGACCTGTGCATTATTCGTTTAACCGGATACAAAGAAGTTGTCACAGATGATAATTAATGAAAGAACGAACAGGTCTTCTTGATCAATATAATAAACACGTTTATATAGAATCTATTTGTTTCTTACCAGTTTGATCCAGTACATCTTGCTACCTTCCGAAAGTTAGGTGCATTAAATCTTGAAGCAGTAATATCCATGTACACTCCAAATCACGCGCCACATATACCGCACTATATCAGCCGCACTGGGCTTAAAATAATTCACTTTCTGCTGGCATCACCAATTCACCGTTTAGAAAAATGTATTTCTTTGCAAAAATCGCTAATAATGCTAGTAATGATACTAGTCGTATTTATAGGTATACGAAATTTGCAGTGATACTGCACAGTAGCGATGTTCTCATTGGATGACAAACAATCAGAAGTCACGAGCCCTCCGATTAGCTAAGCGTTTGCACACCAGTCTACAGCACAAGGAGGTTCAAACATTGTGTCTACAATACATACGGAGTGTAACTATCTGTCAGACATTACTGACTTTGTGAGGAATTTCACAATAACGCGTAATTAATCTCTTATGATCATTTCCTACCGTTTGCCGACGAATCATTTCGAGGACTGGTGTGTAAGTCCTCACACTGTAGTCCAGTCCTCAAGATGTTGGTGTGCATTCAAACTCAGGTCTTCTCAAGTATAGCAAAACACCCCCTCCCACACACACAAACACACACACATACAAATTTCATCTTTCTGTCTTACATTTACCTCTCCATTTACATACAGTATGACATTACTTAACCACATGCGAAGGAACCTTTTGTGACATGTTTGCATTGGAAGTGGGTTGTTTAATGGTTATGGGTTATTGGGAAGGCGGGAGGCATGTGATGACATTCTACGTTTAAGGAACCCGCTTCTAGAAGTGGCCGCTATACATCTAGTTGTATGTGTATAGATGTGATTTCTCGCAACGGAAACTGGTTATTGAAGGTGAATGTTTTCGCATTTATTTGAATGTTACCAGTTATAGCTATAACCGAGTCAACTTGTCCTTGAATGCATCATATGAATTATAAACAAATCTTAATGTTGACCAGCGTAAGGACATAATATGTTGAGTTATTGAATACTTAACCGCATTGATGCAAACGTATGACAAATGTACCTTTCCTTTTCGTATAGTCAAGATACCTACTGGCAGAGAAGCAATTGTTCAATTATACGTAAACACTCCCATTACATTAATAAATGATAAACAAAATTTACATTAAAATCATCTCTATGTAGGCACCTAATTTAATAATACTTAGCAGACACATGCAGGTATAAATGTTTGATAGGTCGTTTGATAGTAGATTTATACTATAGCACTTTGTGATAAACTTTACTGGGAAGGACATGCTTGTATCTGTTATTATTTTGTTCCGTCATTCACTGACTCGACAGCAATTGTCATTACAATGCATCGGATGTCACGTCCAAACACTCAACATAGATCATTTCACTATTGTTTCTCGATGATGATAACGATGTGATATTTCACGAAACTATTGTTCATATGCTAATTGACCACAAATTGAATACAAAGTAACGGTCATTCGAAAGTGTTCATTACGTGTGTCTGGTTGATCTGCATCTGTTGTCTTTTCAGTACACTTTCTCTGAATTCAGTTCTATGTAAAATTAAACCTTCCGTACGAGGCAAATACCTCGTTAATAATACATGTAGCGATATGTTATTGAAGAAACAGTAAAGGAAATTCAACGAAGACAAAAGGTTGTTAAAGAAACACATTGAGAGAAAATATACTGAAAAGGAGATTTTGCGCCAAACTTTATATGTCGGTAAGAAGAATATGAGATTTACAAATATTATACAGATTGAAATTCGAATGTGAATAGGTTTTACTGAAAATAAAAACAGATTATGAGTTGACATTTTACTGAAGGTGAGGATGCGAAAACACTCATCAAACATTACTATTTAAGATTACACATGAAGGAAAGAAAACAAAAAATAACACATATTAAATTATCTTGTTCAATGCATAACAAACACATTTCGCTACAAATAGGCAAACATAGTAGTTAAATTTAAAAATAGAAAACAATCATAACAGACTGATAACTACGGAGAAATTATTTAAATTTAGGAAAGCAATTTTAGTTGATCCATTTGGGTACAAACTGGACGACTTATGGGAAAATTATATATAGGGCATATTTGGACAGTAGAGTGTAAAATTAAAGACAAATGTCATGGCTTATATTATATTCAGAATAAAATGTACATTAAAAGCATCAGTAACACAAACATTGATCCAATCATGGGGACAAGTAAACGTCTTTAAATATGTATTCAAGGAAAGTAAAGTAATATTGCTAGAGGAGTTATATTACTAAAGTACACTAAACAAACATTGCAATTACCTACGCCGTTGTTTTTGTTCCGGCTAAATCAATAAGCATCAACAACCTAGGCACATCTACGAAAAGTACAAAGAAAAAGAACTTCCCGAAATTTAACCCAACTAATTTGATTCTGGTTTTGGATTTAATAATATAGCTTTAGCAATTTAAATCATATCGCTACACTGTCTGCAGAATGGCTATTTATAGTGATGTCTAGCACTGAGGCATCCTGCTGCAGACATGTGACATCATATCTAGTCACATTATCCTGACACCAGGCCGAGAAGTCGCAACACTGACCTCCTAATGGTGATGTCCAATCAAGGCAGCTGTTATATTAATACCATGTGATGACAATATTTCGGTATGCCTCGGCCTGGATTCAAGCACACGAACTCACGCATCCGAGGCGGTCGCTCTAACCACTTTCGTTACCGGAGCGGTCCCATATAGGTTGAAATGGTAAAGTCACACGGATACATGAATATCCAGCACAATTTAACAGTGGATAGGTATGCAGATCTCAAAGATATGAGTTAGTAAGAACATTAATTATAGCTAAAATTATGTTGCTTAAGTAAATTTGACAATCAATAATGGATGGATGGTAGTCCCCTTTAGACGCGAAAGCTGTAGTATTAGGTTATTTGGCAACGCAGTCATCCTTACCTTTGAAAGAGTAGTAGCAATCTTATCAGGTATGGAAAGAAGATATTATTCCAATCTACGCTAAGACACAGCTTGAGCTAACTTTTACAAAATGTAGTACCTGGTACGAATCATAATCGATGGTCTCATGACCCAAAAAATCGTTATTTAGTAATTGGGATGCATAACAATTCAAATTTTTCAAATTGGAAGGAGTATCATAACTATTGCATCCGAATAAGACGATCCGGAGCCACAATCGCAAAGGGTTATAATGCAACATCTTCACCAGGTCTTATAGATACACCATTAAATCAGCAGTGCAGATTAAATGTAAGCTAATTTGTATTCTACAGGCAGTACAGTATTTATCTCGTGAGTAACAAACTAAATATAGCGATCCCTTCAAACTGACAATTGTTAATAAATCAAGCTTTTTAACAGAAAGAATGGTTCAAATGTAGCTGAAACTTGTTATTATTTAATGAAATGTCTATTCCGACAAGTACTTTTCCCACATTTACACGCATATATAGACTGAAGTGTTTAAATTTTTCAGTATCTAGATGAAATTGGAAAACATCTAATAGTATTTATTTTCTTTTAAAATTCATCTCAAAATTTCAAAATTTAAAATACACATTCACCGTGAGACCATAGATCAATGTATGTTCGAATCCTATGTTAATGTTACCAGGTTTGAAACCCACGTCATTTTACACATACGAAATACCTAAATGAAAAACAACATAAGTGTGTCTAGATTCTTCTTTACCAAAAACAACTGACCGTATATATCGTATGTCAGGATCTCCCTTTATTCAGAAGTTCAACCATGATCGAAATTATGTGAGGCGAGAAAACAAATAATCAGGTTTGTATATTAAACGTATAATGCGCTATACATTTTGCATTAGCATCTGTGATCTAAATCCTACGGATCATAACTCGAATGGACTTCTGTAGCTTTCATTATGATACCTTAGGCTATTAATGAAACAAGAACTAACCGAGAAGTTACGAATGAGGAAACCTTCCTTTTGTTTAATTTCGCATCTTCTCTGTTATCTTACAGTGAAGAAAATGATATAAATAATTCAGAAAGGGTTATATTGTTTATTATTTGTATCTGGAGCTCTACCAAACAAATCGTCTTCGTGTGTTTTCGAGTATGTGTTGCTCTCTTTCTCAAGAAGTTAAATGTTGTGTGAACAAGTTGGGGAGACCATAAGACTTATTTTTGATTTATGAATGAAATTGATTTTTTTTTATATACTTCTTGTTTCAGTTGTTTAGTTTTATTACAACTTCATTATGCACAGCTGAATACAAGAGCTTTTTAAAAGTAGTTTCTAGCACGAAATGCTGTACCAAGGATACGAAGTTGATCTCTTTAAACTTTAAATTATTCCATAAAATAATCGCTACTAATGATTTTCTGCAAAGAATTAACCTACTAAATGACAACAATTGTACTTTCTGAAAGTAGGTAGACCGACTGTTTCTTGTTTTATTTTATTTGCCCCAGCGCAGGCCCCTAGCTGTGGACGTCATAACGAGCGAGCATATATGTAGCAGTTTTTAATCGGCAATAAGTGGTACTCTATTCCATATCGAATCCGTAAAAATTAATAATTAACAAAATATTTGCATTGTTAACAAGGATTCAAAGAATAAGAAAGCAACTTTTTTCTCCATCTGATAATTCCCAATTCCAGCATGATTTAATAAATGTAGCTACATTTTTCAAACAAATATGCATAATATAAAATTGTCGATAATTATGACATCTCCGTCAATATGTATTCTGCAGATGAACCAGTGACTATAATTAACAGATAGTTTACCTTATGTGCCTCATATATCAAACTATCTTTGAATTATTTGTATTTCACACAATTCTGCATCTTTCGTAATAGTTCCTGTTTTGTATTCCTTTTATATTTTGCATATCTATCATGTATTCTTACTGAGCGTGTGATTACTCCCGAGGCTATAGATTTTGATTAATCGTGCTACGAATTAGCTTATAATGGCATGGCTTCGAACGACATAAATAACTAGAGATAAGCGTGCATATTATTGAGACCGTCTGACTAACAAAGATTTATAGCAATATATAGGATATGTCGGCTTTGATTTAAACTTTATATATAACACGTATTATCAAGTACATGGACATATTTGATAAAGAGCGAAATTGAAGTATAACAAGAAAATGAAATTCGAAACTCCCAAGCTGATTTATGTATTTTCATACCTCAAATGTTTGTTTCTTAAGTCAGTTGCTATATGGTGCTAATCTTTAGTACTTGATGTAAATAATGTGATGAACTGTTTTGTGAAAATTGATCCTGTATTGCTAATAAAGATATTTTTTTTGTTTCTTAATAACAATTTCGATAGATGTGTCCTCGAATGACTACTACTTTCGGCTTCTTTATAGCGGGACTTTGTTACATAATTCATCTCAGCGTAATCGAACATGCCTGCATGTTCTCATGATGTTGTACTTTATTGAAGGATATATAGTGGCATGATTTGGGTCGCAGTCAACTAACAATGCCATCACATATTCCATACTTAGAATGTAGACTCCACAATTCTGTTTTATATTACATTCCTATTCCATCAGTTTCTAGCTTGTGTATCGTTTACATTGTCAAGAAATGGAATATGTCTAAATTTAGATGGACAATCATATGATGCTGTGGCCCAGTTGTATTCGTCAATTCCGCACCATTGTTATATCCACTTTTTAAAAGGGTACCAAACAATTTACAATATGTAATGGACACTATGTTTTCCCACTTTCCATGATATTAGCCAGAGTTAAAAATGTACAATAAGAACCATGCAATGCTCATTGCACATAGCGTCTGCAGCCTAGCTAAACACATTGAGCTGTAACACTTTAGTCATGAAAGTTTTACAAGCACGCAATATGTTTCCTAAACCAGCAAACGAAATGCAAATTTAAATAGGTGTCATGCACATATATTTAAGCTAAATATAAATAACCAAATGATTATGTATAGTAATTAGAAAATGATAAATACATTAGCTTATAACAAAGCATAACATTACTAATTTAACATAGAGATTGTATGATCAATACAAAATAAACGACATATACTTGGACAGGTGGATAGTAAATTAAGTACGAGTGTTGCTATCAGCAACTATGAAAGATCAATTGTTCACAAATGCCATCATATACGATTACAAGTTTCGTTGGGCTCTGAAGGACAGCTCTAATTGTGATCGTGAAATCCTGCAATGTGTTCAGAAATGTGAAATATGTTTCAGTCTTCAGTGATCTTGTGCAAAATGTGGGAAGGACTAGTTGTGATTATATAAACAGCTCGGTGGTTTAATTTGTGCAATTAATTTTAAATTATGAGCATCAAGGTGTGATGAAAATTTTGCTGTAATGTTTAGTGCAAACACACATCAAGTAACGCTGAGTGAGAAGGAGGTGCAAGGGAGAGCAGTGAGGCGCAAAACGCACATTTAGAAAATATGTATGGAGACAACAAAATAAAAATCAGACAGGATGATTATCTTGATGCCTTTAAAGGGACACGTGAATGGTTCAGCCCATGGTTCTGATGTAATTCTTAGTTCCTTCGTATGTTCTTATTTCGATGAATAATAAACGATATGGGAGATATAAGGGTCACAATGGATTGAGTATGAATAACTCACAAAATAGTGTTTTTTTGCCTGTCCAGTTAAAACGTCGCTGTATCCTTTGCGTCTATTAGAGAATTGACAGCTACTAGGATTTGTAAACATAGTGAAATATTTTGGTATTGAACGTTACAGTTATGCTATTCCTCCATTTATGTAATAGTATATTTATTCTTACAGGTCGCCATATTGATGTAAAATGTACTGACTTCACAAGTGGTTTTAGTCTGTATAATAGGGCAAATGACAATACCATTGCGGAAATAATACTGCGTAAATTCGATGGCAAACCTGATGTTTTTGATGAAGGACATTTTGTTTGTAATTATATCGGCCGAAGCACCGTTTGCCAAGCTGTATATATTGTACGCTCTCTTATAAGTTTAGCACATTATCATTTGATTCAGGATAAATAAAAACATTTACATGATTAATATAGTTCTTTATAGAAGCAAAATCTATGACAACCCATATAGATGCATATATATATATATATATATATATATATATATATATATATATATATATATATATATATATATATATATATATATATATATATATGCGTATAATTCATGTATGTATTTTTTTGTACAGTCAGTGTACCGATGTACCTCGTACCTGTTGTCATCGTAGCGGTTAGCGTGGTCAATTGTATGCGATACAGTTGAATACGGACTCGGCGCAGAAGTACCAGTGGTATGGAACCAGAAATATATATATATATATATATATATATATATATATATATATATATATATATATATATATATATGGCCATACCTGCTGCTTTTATATTAATGCTGATGTGCTTATTTCAGTTATAATTTCAACTTAACTGTGCCGAATGAATGTGATGTTTTTATTTTCAATATGTAAAAAAAAAAATGCCCAGTGCATGAAAGTATGCATGAAATTTGCTATGGAATGTATTAAATGTTACAGATCATAAATGTAATCGTGCCTGCCTACAAACACATATTTTGTTTTACTGTAATGCAAACACAAGTTAACATTATCAAACATTTTCGATTGTGAAGACCAAGAGTTGTGAAAGTAAAATATTCTATTCTCTTATACAACAGGTAAGATAACCAAGTACCTCGTGGAATTAGGACATCATTCTATAGTGATGTCTCAGTAAAGCTTTATTTGTATTGTAGACCAAGCAAAATTACTCAGCGAATGTGATACCTATTTATATATTACGTCTATTAGCAAAAACAGGCATCTGTCATTACTTTTGATGATGAATGGACATGAGAGAGACTCACGCAATGCACATGGTGAAATGTTTAACTCCAGCTTGCCACTGTTATATAAGAAGTCAACTCTTTGTATGGATGAATATGACCTGGTTGATATGTCAGGTAGGATGATCCTACGAGTACATTTATTAATAAAGGAACATTTATTAGTCGACCTGAACTATTAACAGGAGAGTTCAGGATAATTTTAGGTATTTATCGGTGCTGACTGTGTTAGATTCGTCAGTTCAAACACCATTTATGTTTTGTTCTGATTTGAATTCATGCATATGCTCGTCATTTTAAATTTTAGTTCTATCACTACTGCCATATAATACCATATGTGTATGCATATGCTTAGATTTATAAAATTCTAATAATATAAATCGTTCCTTTCGTTTTGTTGCTTTGTTATAGCTGAGTAGTATCGTGCAACATACCAAGTGTAATAACAAGTGTTCTGTGAACATTTCATTCATGCATCCTTTCAGTGGTTTTATCCCAGCAAGAAACTTGCTTCGCAACCACGGAAAAGTAACATTAATTGACATTTATGTCATATCATGCAGGGTCATAGTACATAAATGATATCATTTTCATAGCTCCTACCAATAAGTCTGTTATATTTATGTGATGTCTCAAATATTCCTCCAAACTCACCAAATAAGTATTTTTTAGTCTATCCTTCATTCAGTTGTTTCCAGATAATGTTAAATAATTCCTATCTTTTCCGAGTTTTCTCTTTTGAGTTTGAAATAACTATACGGTCTTATATACAATAATAAACATAATTTTAAGCATGCTTTGAACGTGAGGAAAATATGTAGCTTAAAATGTGATGTGTATTCTTCAGATGTGTAATGCTTTTTTTAAATAAATATAGCACATAATGACAACAAAGGAAATTATTAGTGTGTATGGTTGTAATTAGTTTCAAACGAGCTATAAGAAGCAACTCCAAAACTAAAGTTAAGACTGAAATACCCTATCAATAAATTCTTTAATTAAATACGTTTATCCATGTTACGTTTCCAAGAGACTTGTGGTTGGACCGATTAAGTAAGGTTTCGTAGGCTAGTAGTCAGATATATATTTATTCCTGGCCACCAGATCACATTATGGTACTAATTATGCATTAATTGCTTTGTCATCATAAATATAGAAATTAGTTAATAGGACACTGATAATGAAGGCGATGAAAGGATAAATATGGCTACGATGAAGCTTTTTGAATTAACGTATTAATCCTATGAAATTATAATATTATCTATACAATATTGCAAATTCTGCTAGTGAAATTTGATCAAAACGACGCTGTATACAGATGAATAATTTAGTCCAGCTACTATATGTTTAACACTAATGAAAATACGGAACATGTCAAATCCTGCAGAGGTGTTTACGATTATATTTTTCTGCCAACCATCGCAGCAAAATTGCTATGGCTATCCTGATAGCTATTTCAAATCCAAAAATGACTGTGTTAAGCATTTCCTGCTACAAAAGCAGGAGAAATCATTCCATGAAAATACAAAGCAACAGTTGATAAATACACACCTATATCTGTAATAATGGTCGCTATTGTCTAATGTTTCCCTTTAGAGAATCCTCTTATTCTTTTATCGATTTGTACAATTTTTCCCCAAATTTTGAATTTGAGATTGTAAATATTAAATTAATGGTAATCGTTTGCTATCATTTTAATGCGTTTCAAACCATTCTTGGAGTTTTAGGTTTTCGATTTTACACGTTTATTTGTAAATATGATGTCATAAATCTGACTATTTGATATTGCAGACTGTAGTTTTAATTTTATAACCTTTGTATAGCCTCCTGACGATCTTGTTCTATTGAAAAAATAATTTCCAATCCGTGTTTCTAGTATTTGCTATGAATATTGTGGTTCCTGTTTAATGTTAGATCTACATATTGTTTATTGTATGTAATTACTTTGTCTATCATTATGCTTTAGAAATTGGTGCAAATGTCCGATTACAGCTTTAACACGTAGTAGTGTCCATTTATTTAAGTATTTTGCCAAAGATAATATATATATATATATATATATATATATATATATATATATATATATATATATATATATATATATATATATATATGAAATATGTTCCGCCTTTTGCAGCAGTAGTGTTGATCGCTAGCTTATTATTTGGACAACGTTTCGGGAATTTTGTATTAATTTTGGTCCCGGTCATTTATCACAATGTTTGACCATTGCTATTTTATTTATATCTTACTTGATTTTTAAATGCCCGAAAATATCCACTCTATCCTTTTATCTTATCAAGCTGTTCAACGTTATGAAAAAAACTTGGAAAGAATTAGTTTTCACAGTAATAATTAATTATTACTTTGACACATGACTCCCAAAATGGTATAACAGCAACACGACAACTTAGAAGGAGCAGAATACTGTCCGGAATTGTTTGCGTTTGCAGCGGCAATTAGCATCAGGGCATTCAAACAGTGTCTGAGATTAATGTAAATGCTGGTTGAATGTTCCAGTGTGTATATTACATTCTTAATAATATGCCTTAGTACTTCTTTTCGAATTCTTCTAATGTACATGCAAAATTTACATGGTATACCTATCGCAGTTTGCTGTGTCCACGATTGATTAGATTCTGCTCTGAGAACAGACATTGAATTGTACGTGCGTTCTGTTTTAATGTACAAAGATAACTTTAACTATTGATCGTTTATTTTTTAATTTTGCAATCGATCCACTGCTATCGAAGGAGCAATATATTTATGATGTCAGTATAATTTAAGCAGTGGGTTAAAATGCTTTATATGCTTCTTTCGGAACGTATACTTTACTGGTACATTTATGCTATGATATCCGCTTTCAAAACTGCCGCCACGTACGATCGTACATATTATATTCCAATAAAGATTATTATGGGGCAGATATTGTATTTTAAGAGTTAAATAGTATTTTCCTTCTTTCTATTTAGTATTCCCCTTAGTGTTCTATACTGAGAAAATGACCTGTATCAACATCTTTCCCGTAAGAATAAATTAACATGTAATATTTTTATATAGAAATCCAAGACATATACAGTAAAACGTTTGTTATTATAAGAAAGTGATTCATTGTTTACAAGATAAAGCTTACAAGTTTTTTGCAGGTATGAGTTTACATTCAACAGGAGAGCATTCAAAGGATATTTTACGTATTTGATTTTAGGCTTAATATACCAATCTGCAAACCAAGGAAAAGACCTGATGATGCATTACCACTTTTTCAAGAAATTAAAAACATTACTTTAATGGACACGAAAAAATGAAAAATGAACAGCAGTTGCGAAAATGACATTTTCATAGGACGACAATGTTTCAGTGTTTTGATAAAGATTGGGTATTAAACAATTAAAATATAAACAGAATATCTCTTTTTTTATGCCGTGATTTGGCTGTGGTATAATATTGTAGAAGTATCAGTTGCTGTAACCCGTGTATACCACATGAATTCATTGTATTGTTTTGTACTATAACTAGGCCAATGGGGTAATATGTTAATGTTTAAACCAATTGTGTTCTGGTATCGCAACATGTTGAAGCGATTAAGAATTATACTTTTTTCAGAAATGCATGCTATATAGATAAAAGTGTAATTAGTTCTGTGAACATTCATATGTGAAAGAGAAGCGTTATCAATGAAAGAATGCAATATATATATATATATATATATATATATATATATATATATATATATATATATATATATATATATATTAATACTACTACTACTACTAATAATAATAATAATACTAATAATACTGATAATACTAATAACCAAAAATCCATATTGAGGCGATTAAGAATTATACTTTTTTCAGAAATGCAAGTAATATAGATAAAAGTGAAATTAGTTCTGTGAACATTCACATGAGGAAGATAAGCGTTATCAATGCAAGAATGCGAGGTATATATATAATAACCAAAGATCCATTTAGGTATTAGCTTGAACTATGATGTACAAAAACAGAGGGAAAAATATATACAGTGAGGTAGTTATCATTGGAAGCAACTGATTTTGGCTTTTGACAGTATATTAACATAGTTGAGAGCGCAGAAGAGATTTGTTTTGATATATAGCTATATCAAACAAAATTATCATGTACATTGTTCTACCGTATATTAAACAGCTATGCATTTCAAAATTCGAAATTGCTAAAGAGTGTAAACATTTTTCATATGCTGATAATAATCGGATATCACGCCACAGCTCTAATGAGTCACAACACATTTGTTTGTGGGTTATGATTCACTTGTTTATTTAAGAAACTGTATTTGTCATACGTTGATTCATTCAACCACAATTGACAGCAAGGTCAGAATTTATTTGGTACAGCTTAGTATGTACATCTGGTAGACACGTACCACTTTCCTTTTGAGTTGCCTGTTCATCCCTAGTGATGACATTCAAGAAATTCATTTTACGATAAATACAGTTACTTTTCCATGACGGCTAAGGGCGTTATTGAAGCTAAATGTGAAGAGGTTTCTAGGAATACGAGAATCAGAGGTGATACACATTAGGGAAACGTGCAGGAAAGGAATTTGGTACGAATTTATAGATCCGAGGACGAGCATATGTTGCAAGCACTGTCCGGATTAAACGTTTGGCATCAATATATTTGCCACTTTAACCATATTGTATGTTGTAATGACATTTATGTTACACTCGTATTTTTAAAGCACGACAGCACCTGTACGTCGAGTAAACGTTAATGGTGTCTTAGATTAAGCAATACACTGTTTTGCAGTTTTAACCATCATACTCCAAGAAGAGAATATGTGTGGACCGCTCATATATAAGTTTTCAAACAAACATACCCGTAAGGTTACACTATCTTAGTATATGTTGTTGCTGATATTCCAACTGATGTGCATAACTACTAATTTCTTAATAGAGTAAACGGATACCTATCCATCCTAGATGGCACGCAAATATTAGAGTGTAAGGCATCCTCTCCTCAGTCATGAAATTTCATTTACTTAAGAATTATCAGGGTAACCCGTTTTATAGAAACTGCAAAAGATAAGGTAAAATGATATAGAAGGCATATTGTGGGATATAATGACAGCTGTCTTATTCCAAGAAAATTACTCATACGAAGTTGAAAAGTGAAGAAAGCGCTGCAAAATCTGAACTCGCTTGAGCAGGCAGAAACACTATGCAGTTTAGATTAAATTGGCAGCAGAAAAACAAAAATATTTGAGAATATTATGAAGACGCATATGTCTATTTTCTAAACCGATATTGCGTTTTTTATAGTGTCATGCATGCGGAAACTGTACTCTATAATATGAGCAACATAAAGCATGCCTGGTGTGTTAATTAAAATCCGGAAAACAATATTACACACAAAATCATCACCAATACGTTGTAAATAGGTATACATAAATAACACTATTAGGGACACTTCAATGTCTCAGAAATATATCTGAACATATGGAATATCCGACGAGAAAGTGTTGAAACTATTCAGCGATTACATCTACGTATACCAGGCTGAAATACAGATACATTATGCAAGGCTAAACTGTATTCTATGCGATTTATAAGAATATAAAAAAGCGATGAAAAAGTAATGTTGATTTGTGAAACTATTATTGTATGCATCGCCATTTATGCTACAATCATTTATTGTAAAGATCACTTTAAAATGTATTTGCTTTCTGCACGATAATGAAAGCTCGATGTAGCTACTAGATACTACTAACAGCTTTGCAGAAGTGAATCTTGTAATGCTCGGTAACAATCTGATTTTAATTGAGACCGTTTGCATTATGTACCGCGTGGTTTTAATTTCAAAATAATCTTAACCGGTTCGAAAAAATAAAATATTTAACAGTTTTCTGGCAATGGTGATCAATAATTTACATTGCAAGATTAAATTGGGTTTGAAACTTTGTAAGAATATAACGAACTTTTCACCTATTTGTGCACAACCAATTGAGGCTGAGACATGAAAAGAGATTTTGAATTATCATTTAATATGAGAACATCATGTCCTGAAAGCAATGGATGATTCAGGATTATAACTACCCAATGAAACACAATGAAAATGTATACGCACAAAACATGTAAACAAATTGTTAAATGTGTCTGCAGTTAGATTTATTCTGTCAAAAATACAGATATATTGATATATTTCTGATATTTGGCAAGAGTGATTTCTCTTTTCTGTTATTGTTACATGTATTGGATAGAGGGACCTCGAGTCGGGTAAAATTTCTGACTTGTATGTCTATGCTGCCATGACTCATAATATTCATTTCTGAGCTACTGGTTATTGTTTGTTGAATTGTTTCTTCATATAAATTATGAATAGTGTTTTGCATGCCATATTCAGGTCACGGGGCAAGGAACACAGATGAGAGATATATAATAAATCTACATTGCTTTTGGTCACATTTAAATTGTAGTATGAAATCTTATTAATATATATATAGATATATGTTGTTAACAAAAATTTGTTTTGTAAAATTGTTTCATTCGTATTTACTAGTTTTTAAGTTGATATGCATATGTTGAAGTTTGTAAGCGACCGAAACTGCTATAAATATGTTTTCGGTATAATAGAGAATAACAGCTTTTGACAGGAAGAATATAAATAGTAGCCACAGCGAAATCCATTGTTAAAGATTGTACATGTGTTGTGGCCTCTATGTCGAAAGAACAGAGTCTAATAATTTCACCATATCAATCCAATATGTGTTTTAACCTTTATTCTTATGACCATCCGTTTTTTACTGGAGAGTAAAATTACACAATTTTGTATATTTCATTGAATCATCTGAGAGCGATGTCTAGATTGGTGTCATAAAATAGAAGCACTGATTAATTGAACTCAAATTCTGACGATGGATGAGATTAACAAAGGGACGAAGTCAATACAATTTCTACAACGTGCACACAATTTTGTATGGATACGAAGGTGTGATTGGAAAAAAAATAGTATTGCCATTAATTTACAGTCAAACCTTATCCATGATGGAGATGAGGAAAAAATAAATATCAACAAAATGAGTACATTATTGCATGGACAAGAAAAGGGGAAATGAGCAGGAGTGGCCTAAAAGCCATTGTTGTAAAAAATAGGTTTTCAGTCTTTCGTGCAAATTGTGCGCATTGAACAAATGAAATAAAAGCAGAATAAATATGTATTACACAGTGCAGTTCTTAAGGTTGCAATAGTGGCAGTAGTAGTTGTTGCAACCCATGTATATATAAAGAATACAGAGTAATGTTTTGTAAAATCATTAAGTCACTCTATTTATATCTGAACTGATTGTGCCATGAAATTACTACGATGGTCACCTGATTATCATTGCAATCCTCTAGAAATCGATTAATTAACTGTGCCATTATATTGATTAGGTCTGTACCTGTTCTACGAGGATCAATTTGTCGTCCGTCAGATAATATTTAAGTATGTCCTAGCGCTGGTTGCCAGCATCAGGAGTTAATAGCCATTTGTCATGCTCAGAAAAATGAGCTTATCCATGTCAGGTTGCCATTCTCTTTAACACACACACACACACACACACACACACACACACACACACACACACACACACATATATATATATATATATATATATATATATATATATATATATATATATATATATATATATATATATATATATATATGTCCAACTGTAGTAGCATTAGACATATTATGTACTATTTGACACATCTTAAATTCAATCCAATCAGTGTCTAATGCTCTTCGAAGTGAGAGATGCATATGATTCATTATATGTCTGGGATATTAATTTAGCATTTATATACACACAGACACACACATACACTGAAACGTCATGTACACTAATTGACGTTGTGGTAATTATCTGTGGAAGCAACTGACATTGACGTCTTGCATTATATTAGATTAGTATAATCCTTTCCTTTAATGGATAAGTAATGAATTCAATTTAAGATTAAGACTGCTGTATGTAATTGATACAAAATCTTCAAGGCATTCAACATTAATATAGAGGGCATACTTGTAATACAAATTAGCTTATTATAACTTTATACTATTTTGTCGTTTTTCTGAACATGTTTAAATTGAAGTTACGTGCCTATTTATCCACTTCTCGCTTTGTATATGCTGTCATAATAAACATATGTCACGTCCAGCCGCTCAATAGTGTCATAACGCGTGTTGATGAATGACAATGAAATTGGTTTTTACGAAACTGTATTGTTCAAATGTTAATTCTTTCAACCATAAGTGACATCTAAACCATCTGAAGCAGTAAGTTGTCTGTGTCTGGTTGGCATGTATACACATTTATAAATTGGTTACGGGAAAAATAAAAGAACAATCGCGAGGCATGTATATCATTATTGCAAGTAGTCTGCATTTGTTATGTTAAATAAAAACTTCATAAGTACAACCCTTGGTGTTGCTATCATGTTCAATTTATTCACGTGGATATTATTTCAATAGCTGAAACGAAATAAGGGAGATATAAAGGGCACATTGAGCACGATCCGAATGATTCTAGAACGGGGTTATTTGTCTTGTCACGTTAAAGGCTCACGAACAGGTTGCACCCATTAGAAAATGTATTTAATTACTAGGCTTGATAAACTTAGTCGAAAGAATGGTGTCGAACGCTAGATTTATGACATTAGTCAATTCAGGGAGTTATTTTAATAGGCTATATTAAGGAAAATTAAAACCAATGAGAGTGCAAATAATATCAATAATAAAGCAAATCAAAGATCTTGCAATAAAGGTGATGATATTGCCATAAAGTCGGATGGCAAATGTTATGTTTTATTACCAGCGAATAGCACATTTGAATATATAAATTCCAACACAATACAGTACTGGAACCAACAATTATATTTATGTCTGATTCAGTCTGCTTCAGATGTTATTGCAGTAGTAAATAATTGTTCTCGTAAACAAATATGTTATAGTCTCTTACCCGATTGACGTCACAATTAGCATTTTCGATAAAAGGTTATTACCTAACGGACAATTTCAGTGGTATGGCTTTAAAATGCGCAGAAAATAAAATCTTAGGTATGATTATATGATCCTTTACTAAAAGTAAACACAAGGTACTTGAATGAGTGGCACAGGTAATGGAGAGAAACCCTAACATTAGCATATAGAGGTTTAATTTGCCCGTGTTATAGGTATATAAAGCAAGTAAGGATAAACTCACTTTTGTTGACATTAATTGTCAATTTGCCTCACTTAGTAAATAAAAAAAATTCCGATTCGTCTGCATGCGATCTTTCCAGGTATTATTGTAAATGATGAACTCTTCTATTAAATAATTGCAAGCATTTTGACCAGGTCCAATCATGAGTCAGCTAATGATTAAGTTGTGATCAACATCATTACCAAGAGGTTTTATTGTCAAAGCTCAAATAGTCGCACATGATCGATATAAGTCATAAAATTCATTTTCAATAAGATCGGCATTCTGACTCAAATAGTGTTAGTCAGTTCAAGTGGCCTAACCACAGCCTTATCTACAGGTAAGTCATTACCTATTAATAAATGAATACAATCTATGTGCAAGACTGTATTGTTGTGACTGTCACAAGTCGTGAAACCAATGACACATTTACACAATTTAGAGATAAATAAAACCACACTCTACTCGATGAATACAAACTCGTTTATTGGAAGATGACTTCGATAAAGACAATTATCTGCTAATAACAAAATTGAAAGCTCTATTATCCTGGCAATTTGAATTTGAATTCGATTGGTAGGATCATCCCTTAGTGATATAGAACCATACGACATGAAAGGTTCATATTTATCCATAATACATCAGACTGAGGTTTGTTTACCCCAATTTATATACATGATCCTGACCTAGATCTTTTTAAACTAAGATTATAAGGAGTAGGTTGGTCTCGATTATGTTGCTTTTGTCAATCTGGAGTAATCAGAATTAACGTATTTTTCGTTCTTGCAATTTGAGTACGTAGGAAGCGATAAGGATTTCTGATCAACCTAATCAAAACAAGATTAATTAAAGTTGTGCCTGACTGAAATTTGGAAATCCTCGTTTTAGATTGAAATTACGAATTAAATTCCAAATGATTTTATAATTTCTAACACAAGACCTAAGAGTTAAAGTTCTGAATAAACGTTATAGTTATTCCAAGTAAAATCCAACACCAGAAGGGTTGACATGCCTGTGATGGCATGAACAGTAATGATGTGCAAAATGTTTTAGTTGAAACACGATAATGATAACCAAGAATACAGTTTTGTCTGCATTTCATTATTAATATAAATGTCTCTTTCTAAGAATATTTTTTATATGATCACTTTGTATTTCCAATGAATACATAATATGAATAAATAAATTCCATCCCAATGAGTCATTGGTTACAACAACAAAACGTAAGTCTGTTTTAGATTTTTATTTGAAAAAGTAATTTTTCCCGAAATAATATGTTATGCTCCTCGACCTAAGTAGGTGGCAATTAGGATTTTCTAAAGTAAATCCCACTGCTTACTGGAAGGGCGCACATGTTTGCAAGATAAAATGTGGGTTAACCGAAAGGTCTGTTACTGAAATTCTAACAAAGAATGGTATAATAATGGTCCTTGACTCAGACCAAGCGAATAATCCAAGTATATTTCCTTGTGTCAGAGAAACTAATGTATTTACCTATTTAATAATTTATTTACACTCAGTGAACTGATCTACTTCGTACCTATAATCATAGTAGAGACTAGTGTGCTCAACCTTATAGTATTGTTTTTTATGTTTTGTCGAAAAAGAAACTAGTTGTATATAACCAAATATAGGGAACATGTCGCCCTTGTTGCTGCTTTTATTTGTTTGATAATGTGTCTGTTCCAGTTGGAGTTTACATTTAGTTTTGACGTACGTGGTATTTGTTTCCTAGTTTTACGAAGATCATTTCAAATGGACGACTGTATGTCCAGTATACATTTTATGAACGTCTGTTGCATAGGATATTTTGTATCGTCATTGTCTTAATATATTGACTTTTCTTTTCTTTTATCTTCTCTTCGCCACAATCAGTTCCCTATTAGAGTTAATTTCCTTTGATGTGTTTTAATTGCAAAAGATTACTAACGCCAATTACATAAAGGTGTGCATCCAAATTGGTTTGGAATATATTAAATGTTTGACATCCTAAACATAACCTGTCCTCGTAAAAATCAACTATTACTTTTACTAAAGGAAAGACATAGGATAATTTTATCAAACATTCTATATTAATAACACTAAGAGTTTTTAAAGTAACTTATTGTATCGTCAAACGGGACAACACAGATAACTTAGTAACGCTTGCAATTATATATCATTTCACATAGATATAATTAGGTCATGATTTCATAGAGATGTCGCAATAAAGCTTATGTCTCATTATTGTAGTTCATCCTAATGCACTCTATGAATGTGGTTCGGATTTATATATTACGTCTATTGGTTAACACAGAATCTCTGCCAATACATTTGATGAAGGAAAGACGAGCGAGTCATTCCAACACGGATGATAATAATCAGTTTGACTCCAACTTGCAACTATTACAAAGGCCTGTATGGCTGTTTTTGGATAGATTTATAATGGATTACATGTCAAAGAATGACGTTCTTAAACGTGCATTCAATAATGAAAGAAATTTGTATGTGTGCACCAAAACTATTAACACGCCAGTTCATGATAATTCTGGGCATTCAACAGTGCTGGCTGTGTTAGAGTCGTTAGTTTGAAATATATGCATTTCTTATCTTTAGATTTTTCTTCCAGTTAATTTGATATATACTAAGGAATTTGCAATGTCAGATTTATGTCTGGAATATGCTTGTCATTATTACATAAATGGGAAAATTGATTAAAATACCAATTTAAACTAACATATTAATTTGACATGTCGGCAGTTTTGTTCTGAATATGTCACGAGTACACAAGGAAACTGATTGGGAGAAACAGTATTTATCAATTTGTCTTCCTTCCCTGGTTCTTTCTTCTGGACATGTTGTGACTAAAGAGTTTTGCACGCCTAAGCGACACCATCCAATACAGTTCTTTCCTTGGTCATTTGGCTATTAGGAAACTTGAAGTTTATTCTAAGTAGTTATTCAGCAAAACAAAAGAACCAGGTTATACTTTCATAAGAGTTGTACTTTTATAGCTTACCTATATACAGATACACACTCATATGTACATATATAAACTATTACAATATAGCTTATATATACAAGTTTATCCATGTACATTAGAATGATAATTTAAGCTGTAATTATAACATATTTGCACTTCCGATTAATTTTTCTGTGTTGGCAATGCCACAGTCGAACATATACCTTATTAGCAAAAAATTATTACCGTACTATTTATTCCATTGTATGCTATTTTCTCCATATGTAATACATTATTTTCATAACCTTGTTCAATTTTTATGTTTTATTTATTACATCTTTTGTATTTCTATTACACTGCAGAATCACGTGTCCAGTGTTTCCATATGGGGTGTTTGGGAATTATAGGATAATATGTCGACTTATTACTACTACACTTGTTAAACATCGGTCGTGTAAGTATTTAAGAAACATGCGTTGCTGCTTAATCCATGTTAGTGTATATAATTTCCCCATATTTGCTTGAAGATGAAGTCTAAATCTTTTGTTGCATTTTAACAGTTCATTTCTTGTGAAATCTTACATAATATTGTTTTATATCTTAGTACTTTCCTCCGTGTTCCATATAATTTCCATATCTCCATGACAGAGAATTTGATAGTTTATGCAGGAACAGTTCCCTAGGGTTCCTATTATTTTCAGTAGCTTGTTATTTCTTAACTTTTTAATATTATTACTAATTGTGAAACCTAACAAGTAAATATGCAATATTTCCCATCAATAAGTTCGGCAACCAGTTAGTTTTCTAATCTATTAATACTATTCATTATTTTTAGATATTAAAAAGACGACATGTTTGCAGTTTCTTCTTGTTTTACTTTTTTATGTAACTTCCCTTGCGACGTAGTGCAGTAAACTTCGCCAAAGAAAAGATAGTTTTCTCCTATCTAACACTTATAGTAATTTTTTCTTAAAACCCTTCTATTTTAGCATATCTCGAGTGGCAAGACGTAGTCAATACGACCGGAATGGAGACTAGATGCTGTGGAACACCAAGGCGTCCTGCATGTCTTCCGTACTCTTAGCGCTCCACAACGCTTTGCTGGGTTCTCCTACCTGTCCGTTGACCAGCTAGTGGTTCATCCACGGAGCCATTCAGGTACAGTATTCGTATGCAAAGAATGACAAACTCTAACTCACCAAAGATTTGAGACTCATCGGTTACCCTCAACTTGGTTTAGCTGGCCAGACGAGGCTGTTGACAGGGCTGTTGCCGCTACACATGCTACCGTTTTTTGGAGCCACATGTGATAGTTGAGCGCCAAGTGAGGACCAAAGGTTGACTAGCTTCCCCCTAGGGGATTACGACTTCTACCACCACTAGAGGTAATACCCTGCCATGAGCACCGCTTGCACAAAAGAGAGAGGGAGAGAGAGAGAGAGAGAGAGAGAGATGGAGAGAGAGAGAGAGAGAGAGAGAGAGAGAGAGAGAGAGTGAGGCTGACACAACACAACTCTCCCTCACGTTAATCCAATTCACGCGCAAGTCATTCATGTCATCATTCGTGCCCAAATCCTGCGGTGATTGGCAAGCTGCAACTCGGCAGTTGTGGATGCATTGGCAGCCCGAGTGGTCCTGCATGCAGGCGGCTGAGGCCATATGATTATGTTCCAATGACCTGAACCAGTAATGGAACTCGGCAGCCGTCTGAGCTACGTAGGTGACCTCATCAAAATAACGCTGTCTTCCTCTGTAGCTTGAGGAAGGGTCTAGAAAATGTGTCCATAAAAACCCTGTTTAAACTTCCCCGATCAGCTTACCGCGGCTGGAGGGAATCCAAAGTCCAAGTTAAGAACATTCGCGACCCCCTGTTCGCAGATGAGTGTGACCTCAACTTCAGCACGGAAGCATGCATGCAAAAGAGCATGGACCTTTTCTATACAGTGTGCAACAACCATCTCTACCAGTGAGACCGAGTTTCTGTATCAGCAAGCTCCCAGACATGATCACCTGGAACCATCCATCACTGTCAATGGCCAAAAGCTGAAAAATGTAGACAGGCTTACATACCTCGGCAGCAACCCTCTCACAAGCAGTCCACATAGACGATATACAGTGTTGCATTTGCAGACTCCTCTTAAATATCTGGAATATGAGAGGCATCATGCATGCCACCAAACTTAAAGTCATTGCACCATCATCTGTGCTTGCGAGACCTGGACTGTGTAAAGCCGCCATGTTAACAAACTGAAACACTTCCATATTGTCTCCCTGAGAAAACTAATGAAATGTAGATCACATGACAATGTACCGAACACAGAGGTTTTCACTCCACCTGGCACGACAAGCATCCACACCATGCTGTGCAAAGGCAAGACTCCGAACGGCTAGCCATGGTGTCCGCATGCTGGCAGAACGCCGACTAAAGAAGTTCTCGTATGGAGAGCTACAGCAAGGGAAGTGATCTCACTGTGGTGAAAAAGGGGTACGAAACACCCTCAAGATCTTAGGCATTGACCCTGACAGCTGGGTGAGTGTCGCTGCTGTTCTACCTGCTTGGCGCATTCAAGGTAATGCCGGTGTGGAAGCCTTTGAGCAGAAAAGATTGGTGAGCGCTGTTGAGAAACTTGATCTGCGCAAATCCAGGAACAGCAGTTCCGCAACTCACAGTCAACGCCCTGTACATCCATGTCCATACTTCCGGGCCCGAATCTGGCTGATTAGCCATCACCGGCCCCACCCCAAGTGAATTGAATGATCCTCATCGACACCGATGGACAAACATCATCATCATCATTATGTATGTATGTATGTATGTATGTATGTATGTATGTATGTATGTATGTATGCATGTATGTATGTATATGTATGTATGTATGCATGTACGTACGTGTGTATGTATGTATGTATGTATGATTGTATGTATGTAGGACTGAATGGCTGACTGTCTGACTTTATTTCCTCTTCAGAAGAGATTTGATTCAATTAATATTTCATTAATACAACAAAAAAGAGATAGGAACATAGCTTCACGTTAATGGATTTACAGTAAACTAAATATGTAATATATATATATATATATATATATATATATATTATTTTTTTAAATACAAAAGTAAAGAAACGCAATTTCAAAACATATGAGGGAGATAACTCATTGCAAATGCTATATATGAGCAATATAGATTCCTTGTCCTACCGTTTGATTGACTGAGTTTGGTTTCGAATGATGGCCGTTAAGCAGAACAATTCAATAATTTATAATGAATCTTCACAGTTTTCCTTTAAATATGAGATAGAATAGCTTACGAAAGAGGCCATCATGTCATACTATAATAAAGGCCTTTGCATTGCCCAGGAATGCAGCGTAAACTTTTGATTCACCTTCTAAATAATTTGCTATTACCTCTTTTATAATATGGATTGCAGAAGTGCCACTGCTTTCGCTTCAAAATCCCTGTAGTAATTGGTGAAGGAAATTGATCCTTTCACTAAAAAGAGTTAACATCTTTAACAATACGTTTTCAAATACCTTTGGAAAAACGGAAACGAATCAGATATCTATATCGTTATCCTTATCTTGCCTGTATTTTCTCCCACCTTTCAAGATAGGTATACCATTTTCAGTTTTGAAGTAGTCAGGATATGTTTCCAAGAAGATGATGCTATAGTACACTTGGCCCAAAATAGAACTAATCGATTGACTAGAAAAATAAATCCTCTGCATTTATTTTATTGCGTCCACCAGATTCAGTTTTCTTCAACTCTCTTACAGCCTCTTCAATGTTGTTCTGTAATATGGTTTAACACATATCCCTATCTGCTCCGTCATCAATATTTGAATCCACAATAATATTCATGGTGTTCCTAATTTCAGCTGCAAACTATGCGTTAAAACGAATAAATGTTGTTTCAGTTCCTAAAGTTTGAAAATGTAAGCGCCACGCGTCACGAATCATATCAAGGTCCCGTATTATTTATCATTCCGCTTGTAGTTCATAGATATATTGTCTTTGTCCCTTATTATGCAGTCTTACTTATCTGTAGAATTTCTCTATTTCCAGTTCTGCAGCTTTTCCTAGCTCATCCAATTGTTTCTTTTCGTACTGGTCGATTCTCTTGCTTAACTGGTTTCTGAATTTTTTTTTCGCATTTTTATATATTGCATACGTCGTAAATTGTGTACCATGTAGCCGTTCGTCTTTTATCCATAACGCTCGTTTCTTTCTTATATCTGTATGTAGGTCAGCAACATTAGTAAATTTCCAGTAAGGTTTTAGTTGAGGAAGGAAGGTTTTCTTTGGAAGACTTGTGTCAGGTGTATTGCATAAAACAGTCGCAACAGTCACAATGGCGTTTTGTACATCTGAAATGTTGTGTAAAAATAGCTCCATTGAATTTAAGTGTTCGTTGGTTTCTCTTCTGTACCGCTCCTGCTGTTCTGAAGAAGCTTGTCGCCAGTCGATTGTAACTGGATATCTGGAAAATAGGTATTCATGGAGTTCGTCTGGAGCTAACAACTCTGCTCTCGCAGGTAAATGATCAAATGGATTTAGCTGACGATGATCTTCAATATTGGTAATACGGACTAAATCGATTTTGAAGAAGGATATCAAAATATACTCAATCAAGGACGAATATTTTCTGTCAGATGATGACTATGTATATCATGGTATTCCAGTAGGGGAAATATCACATGTTGACATTAGATGCCTATTTTTAAGAAAGGTTATGTAGTATGTAACCTTTACCATTTGTACCTTTTGGAATCACTTTTTTGGCAATTCCGCATTAAAGTCACCACAGATAATCACAAAACCTGTGTGACTATATTCATCATAAAGGCATTCTGCAATCTCTATTATTTCTTTATAATCATCTGATGAGGAGTAATTGGAAGGAAGTGCTAATATATATATATATATATATATATATATATATATATATATAAAGTTGCTGGTAATGGAAATTTGTTCAAACATTTTTCTTATTGTTTGGACGTTAAAGTTGACCATGGATAAGGTAGACATTGGAGGCTTCTCCTCCAGTTTCCTTTCAAAATAATCTATGTTTTGTCCTGATTATTGCTCTGACCCTAATCCATTTTCGAAACCATCGCATTTGTTTCTATATGATTTAGCGTGTATTTGTCTATTGTGAAGTTCACAATCGTCAGCGAGTTTTAACATTTTTAACTCTGCTCGCATATATGGTATCTTAACATCTTCGAAATATATATTATTATTTATCTGTATGCATAATACTTCTATTGCTAGCACGTATACTAGCATATTGTTATCTCTGCTTAAACTAGGGTTATTCTTGTCTCATTTGTCATTCTATTCCAAATAGTTAGATCTCCATTTGCCTCTAATTTAGAGGATGAATTTGCATATAATATTTGAGTAAATGTACGGAAATTCTGTCCAAAACAAAATTTCTCTAAGACTTTTGTTTAGATCCAGTCTGTATAAAGCTTTCGCTTGATCAAATATTAGTAGATCTCCCTTTTCCCACTTCCCTTTTTTTCTGAAAAGTCTTCCCTTTGTCTGAAAAGTCTATAATTGTTTGAATACTTAGTGTGGTATTTTTGATATTTCTGACCTTTTGACCAAACCTTTGGCTGTTCTTAATAATATGTGGCATACAAACTTGTTCTGTCGATGGAACATATTTTATTTTTGTTGTGATGTCCTTTTTGATATAATCATGATGCCAGTTAAATACCTAATTGTCGGTAACTGTTACAAAGAGTTTGTTCTACTTGTCGTATCCTAGTTTAATTAGAGATACTTGTATTAACAGGATGTATTATGTCTTTTAACATCTTGATTGTTTTACTGGATTTCATTAGTTCTTAGTGTATTATCACTATGAATACACGTCGCTATCCACAGTTCTCTTTAATTCACAAGAAAAAAAATCTGTCTGAGTTTATATTTTGTACAGTTGATTCCCAATGCTACTGATGCGTTCTTATCTGGTCGGATATGTTTGAGTTTGAAATAATTGTACGGCATTAGATAGAGTATTAAATATACTTTCAAACACGCTCGTCACATATAAATGCATTTTCTATTTTTGATCAATGTGATTTTGCATATATTGACTTCGATTTGCTCATTCTCTACAACTGTGTTAAGTAGCAGCTATTTCGTTCTTTCTATGGATCGGTACCATGCGATATAATGAAATATATCAAGCATTTGAATATTCGTTATTAAAACACATTATTATCTGCTTCAGTAGCTTTCACTGGATCACCGACTTTGGTTAGACTTTAATTGGGTCTTAAGTTTGAAGTTTACGTTGTTAAGTTATACATCCAATATATTACGTATATGCACTGACTGTAATATTCAATGTGTTTGCACAAATTTACACAGTTTTGTGAAACGATAAGGATGAAAAAGCAGCAAGGTGATATGTCCTCATCCGTTTGATTTTCAGACAATGCTGCCTGCGCGCAGTACTGTTAGTCTATGATAGACCTTTCCGTTTCACAAGCTGATTTTGCCAAACGATCACATATACAAATGTTGCTGTTGTTTATTATTGACATAATCATAAAGGATGACACATTTAGTGAAGATCGTGATGATATAAAGAACGGGGAGATAAAATAAAAGTGATGTTAGCGAGATTGAGGAATATGACCTTTAGTAACATCACATGAACTGTGTGTGTTTGGGACACTGTCGGTGCGGTGTTGATCTAGTGCACGCACACATTGGATTAGTTGTAATGGAGACCTGGAACAGTAGCTTTAAATTGGAAGTTTAAAAACGGTTAGTTGTCACTTCCTCTGAGAACGTGTTTCATTCAAATTGCAAATTGTTTAGCATTCTTTCAGTAATTTTGAGGCTTTGGAAAGGACTATATATATATATATATATATATATATATATATATATATATATATATATATATATATATATATATATATATATATATATTTATATATGGTTGTATGTCACAACTGCGAAAAGATGACCCCGAATTATTATGGAAATCAGTTGGTGGTTCTGCTGATATTGCAAAGATTGTGCGTTCTTGCATGTATTGACATTCGAAACATAAGAGATCATGTTTATCTATTGAACATATTATATCATATTAATCAGAATGTACTCACTGTCATACTAGTGTCTCTTATATTTAAAGATTATGTGTGCATGATTTTAATTTCAGCGATTTTGCTGATATTTGTTCCTGAAAGTCATCATTTTATTGCTCTTTGCTTTGAATAACATAAATTGATAGCCTCTATTTATACTACGCCATGTTATTGTAAAGACCACTGTAATGTTTTCTGCATGATTTTATGTATATTTGATTTAATTCATATTAGAATTAATTTAATTGTTTGTAAGTTTTAAAATCGTTTTATTCTTATTTTCATTATATGTCCAAATAATCTCGTTTTGTTTACCAGGAATTTTATATTTTTTCATAAAATAGTTTGACCTTGACTCTTCAATTGAAAACACCTAAAGCTGAATTAGTTCTTGATCTTGATTTCAGAAATCACTGAAATCAAGCTTTTATTTTTATAATATTCTTAGAGTAAATTAATTGTTTTTGTGAAGATGATACTCGGACTACGTGCTTTTATTCGTAAATACTTCTCGATGGTTCTGGAAAGTAACTCTCATCCGGGAATTGGTTTTGTGTGTGGTGTTACTGTATAATCAATGTTTATAGATCTTGATCTCAGAGTTGGGCATTTTTATTTACCGGAATGTGTATGTTGTGGCAGTTTGGAGTTCTATTTAATTATTATTCAGATTATTTGGATTCTAAAGGATAGTACCTTTTCCTGGGAATATTTGGGTGCTCATACATAATTCTTGGTCAAAGGCATTTATTTAAATTGTATTTTCAATTCAAACGCAGGATCATTATTTTTTGTGGTTCACAAAAGACTATACACATCAGCTCTATACTGACTACAGTATACGTTATCGCCTTACAATTTAGATTTTTCGACAGGACTCAAACTTAAATACATTAGCACTTTTCAGTATTAAGACTTCTAAAACTGAATTAATGGATTATTCTTGGATTATTTTTTAATTTGATTCTTAAAACCGTAAGTTTTTATTTTTTTTCATTTTTACCGAATTTTTCTAGGGAAATAAATTTTTCTTAAATTTTTTAAAACTTGTTGTTTTTAATCTTAATTTTGTTATTGTTTATTCGAACCAAGATAGGTAACATAAGAATGATAATTGATGTTTCTATTAGCAACTAGATACTACTAACAGTTTTTCAGAAGTGTAATAAATACTTGTCGGTAACAAATAGGTTTTTCCTGATTCAACTAGTATTATTTACCACGCAGATATAATGTCAGAATATTCTTAATCAATTCGAGAGAAATAGCAATATTTAATATTTTCCTTTCACCAATTTGCAATAATTAACATTCTATGAAGTAAAGTACTTGTGCCTTTTGTGTTCACATACCAATGATGATAAGATAGAACAATATTTTTTTTGAACTCTTCATTTATTAAGATAAGTTATAAAGCAACCGATTCGTCAAGCATATACGTTGCCCAATGAATAACAATGAACACGCATACGATCAAAAACTAAACGAATATTTAAATATGTCAGCAATACAGTATTTGTGCACAAAACTATACACATATTGATAGATTGAGAAGATCAAGCAATAGTTATTTCTTTTGACTGTTTTTTTGTTTGGTACATATTCCTGGTAGCTGAACTCAAGTCGATTACAATTTACGGCACGTCTATATCAGTTCATCTACATCTATTCCCATTTAAAAGTTATGACTCGTATTATAATTATTTCATAAAAACTGGGCGTAGCTTAATAAAACGTTTCCCAAATAAAAATTCTGACTAAATAGTGTTACCCATGATATACACTGTCCCATGGCAAAGAGACAGAGGAGAAAGAAAGTTTATAAATTCTCATTAACTATGGGTACAGTTACAATGACTAGAAATCGAAGTTGTATGTAAAAAGGTACAATCAATAAAACTGGTTTTGCTAAATTGTAACATTACTCTTTGTTTGAGTTTGAGGTGAAGACATGTATAATTTCATATCTTGATTATAACTGAAATCTACTGAAACTACCTATACATCAACTATAAATGCTGTATGGTATAATACAGAATAACAGTTTTTGAGGATAAGTAGATTGCACAATGCTAGTAGTTGCGTATCATTACACATTTTCCGTGTACTCTCTGTGATAGAAATCATATGGATATACCATGTCAATCCAATCTACCAGCAATTGTCTACTGTGTATTATCGTACAATAGCGCATACTTCATTGAGGTGACCTCCTGCAAAGGTGCAATAAGATATAATCGCTGACTAGGTACAACTCAAAATCGAAAATTGGCTTATAACAAAAATAGATTAAACAAAACCGCATGTTATCGAAACGATTTTCAACTGGAATGAGGGTGTAATTATAATTAGTTATATATTTAGTTATATAATTATATAACATTCAAAATTCAGTTTGAACGCATAAGAAAACATTAGATACCTCAAAATGCTTAAATGTTCGTTTAACTTAAATGTGTACCGGTTGACCGATGTTACAAGCACATGTGCCCTTTAGGACCAGTAATGCAACATTTATTCTTGCAGGAACAATTATGTTCGAAGTCACTCAGAGGTGATATAGATTGCAGTTAATTTATCTCTCTGTGGGGTTCGACAATGATTTCGTGGGATTTTATTATTGTTTGACGTGTTTTAGCTGCCTACCATATGCTTGGCTATCGACATAAACTAAAATATTTTCTCTGCTGATTAGTATCTGACAGATTAAAATATAGCATCAAGAATGAAATATATGTTTACAGCATCTTCACACTCTTCATATTGCGAAGACTAAGCATTCATTAACGTAGTAGAAAATCAATTATTTTCAACTTTATTGTTGTGTCAGATATATTGTACATTTTTGGTGTGTAAGTTAGTTTGATGACTGCGCTATTGTTGTAAATTTTCATTATTTATTCCTTGTAGTGCTCCAGTTTTTGTCTCTCATTTTCCTCACATTTTATTCTTGTGTTACAAATCTTTCTTTATACGTGAAAAAAATTAAAATTTTCGAACAGGGTTTACGAGTAACATATATTTCACATTACATACATTTTGTTATATATCTGAAACTATTATGTTACTAAATAGTAATAGCTTACAGTGTATGTTTCGGAACTTAATGGAAAGATCTAAGAGAAGTGCAGAACTTGCCTTCTTTGGATACAAATATCACAGGGGCTTTATGACTGAGACATATGACAATGAAAATGTATAAATAATAATGAAAAAAAAAAATAAAAGATCATGTCTGTTGTATGTTATATTGGAAGCAGAAGATAATCAAACTTCTTACCATCAAAAACATTAAACATTTAGTTAGGATTTAATCTAAATGAATAGGAACATATTACGGATCACATGTACAAACACAAGAGTTGTGGAATATGGAATGCTTCTATTAGATGTTGTTTAATCAATTAGCGTAAACGAACTTTTGTTTCTTTAAGTAGTAGCCAGGGTGGTGTATCAAAGATGAATCTCTTCTGGATTTCAGAAAGAACAATCTTTGTATTGTTAATCCAGGGTGATATTCTAATGCCAAATGAAGATATGGTATTTGACTTATTTGGCATAATGCTTTGTATATGGGTTGAAATACAATCGGAAAAGCAGGGTTGAGATGGTTTGACCTGAACTTGAAGGGATACTGCATAGAAAACATTTCTATACGAAGCGTTACAGACAGCACGATCCCTTCAGCGAGAAGGCTTTCGCATGGGGATCTCCTTAATGCTGTCAGAGTGAATCTTATTCCTTGATGAAGAAATGGGTCAAGCATTTTCGCTGAATCAATGATAATGCAAACACAGTCCTGTTTGGAACACAAAAAAAAATGAGTTGAGCATGACGTGTCAACTTGCTCCGCAATCGGTGTTTGCCACTACTTTAAATAAAAATATACATTTAAAGCATTTAGCCAGCAAGTTCTTCATGTCTGAAATAAAAGTTCGTTTTCTGTCGAAGATATTACCTAAAGACTTTGTTTTCGCAACAGGTGTTCCACCATCCAGCGTGAGTTTAGCTTCGTGATGGTGTAAGAGTAATGGACAGAAATGCATGCATACACTTTGATTTCAGAATTTTAAACTTTTGGCATTGGTCCGAATTTGAATCTTGCGTATAATCTATTGCAACTGTCTTTCAATTGTGTCAACATGCTTTAATCGATAACATATTAGGAAATCATCAACCAATATGGAGCAATCCACTTCAGTTGCCAAACACTTGGTTATCTATAAATTTTGATGTTGAAAAGTGTTACAGAGAAAATGCTGGCTTGGGGCAGTCATATCTCTTGATGGTATATATCAGACAGGGAGGAACGTTCAGCGTAGCAGAGGGCAGACAATCTGTTACATCCAGATCATGCAGGTGATTCAGTATTCCTTACTTTAATGTTGTAGCATAGGCCTTTTCTAAAATAAATAAAACCAATACTAAACCTTCCATCTTGATAAAATCATCGCGAATAAATGTTTTCCAGTCTAACTATGTGACCATTGCTATACGGCCATACTGAAAGCTACATGGAATAGGAGATATTAAATTATTAATCCCATGTACCATACAAGCCGATAATTGATCATTCATTGCATTGTTTTACACATACATGCAGTCAGTGTAATGGAGCTATAGTTGGTAGGATCTGTGTTATCTTTACCTGAATTGGGAACTGGTATTAATGTTGATGTGTTCGAAGATTTTGCCACATTACCAGTAATCCATAAATCTTTGAAATTTTTTAGAAGGCAGGTGTTTCAAGACCTGGTTATGTATTTCATCAGGCCCAGAGGGTGTGTCATAGTCCTTGTTTAAAGCTTCCACGAAGTCTAATATTGCGTTATTTGATGTGAATTTCAACTGTGTCATTTCATTTCAATCTTCTGATGGCTTCTGAATAATTAGATGATGAGGAATTGTTAGAGAAACTATCAGCAATGTCACGCTTGGAATTGGAATGTTATTGTTTAATTTCAGGTGTCGTAAACAACTGCATTTTCCTTTCTCATTTATTTTGCGGATCGTATCCCATATATTCTTTAAATAGGAATAACAGTTTAGGTATAAATATTTTTCCATGATTCGCATTTTTCTTCTTGAACCGTACGGCGAGCTATAAAAAGGAAAATATAGTATTTACTTATATTTTTTTGAGTGTTTCTCGGCGTTGTCTCACGTCTTCGTTTACTTTCTTTTGGTAACAATGGTTTTAGTTCTATTAAATTTCGGTGAACACTTGGGAATGTGCTTGTCTGTACTCTCGGTTATAATAGAAGTAAACTGTTGAATGGTGTCATTTACGTTTAAAACGTTATCCGTGTTAATACTAGTTTTTCAACCCATTTCAAACATGGCACAGTCGGCCTTTTCAAATTTCACTTTGGATATGCTTCATCCATGGTAAATACAATGCTCTTAAGAGAAACTGGAAACTAGTCACTGATATGAATGTCAAAATCCAAAAGCAGCGAAGGATGCTAAATTGTTAGATCGAAACACCTGTATAAACCCTTTAATGGATGTAAATATGTGATTGAGTTGGTGTTATATAGATACAAATCGTGTCTAATAACTTTTTGACCATTCTGCCTCTGACATGTATGTAATGTGATCTCCATATGTTATGGCCATTAAAATCCCCAAATAGAGCAAATGGGGAGGGTAGTTATTGAACAAGGATGTCTAATGTGGTTGGTAGTAGATTGTTATTTGGTAGTACATACATGGAATAAAAAGTAATAACTCGATGTAGAGCAACGGTTACAACAAGGGCTTGCAAATTTATGTTTAAAGAAATGACATTATGGGGGTGCCCTATTATTAACAACAATAGAAGTTCCTTCTAAGGTTCTATCTGCGATTTTAGAGTATGTGGTAAAAAGGAGTAACTTTAAAGCATGATATCTATATCATTTTAGAAGGTTTCCTGCAGATATAGAACTGCTGGATCTTGTTGAATGTCATTATAGTTTGTTGTAAGTCGTTCGAAATTTCATTGTATGATGGTGTTCTTGATGATAAATCAAAAATAGAGATGCTTTTGAAAATAAGTTAGACCTTCCATGTGGGAAATCGGAACGTATCTTTATCCTGGAGAAAAGAATTAAACACTTTGCTTGTAGGTCTGGAGTCACTTTGAGTGACATGAAGCAGTTTCTTCCGCGTCCATGTCCTCGAAGTCGACAAACCGGTTGTGCAGTCTTATGGGGTCATCAGACCCTTTTTGCTACCTATTTGCTTGTGATCTATTTTTAGTGTTTATTGATTTTGGTGGTGACGTGTTGTTTCAATGTTGTCTGAGTTGATACTGAGTTTTCGTGAACTTTATAGTTTTAAGTGCTTGAGTTACATAGTGAATCAGGTAGAATTAGTTTTGCTTATGCGTCCTTAGTTGATTTTTAATAGATCTTCACTAAAGCTGGAAATATTGGAGCGGGGAGGGACTTTTCAGCTTTAACAATCTTTATGGCCTGTGGTAAGGGATGTTTGATATGTACTTCACCCTTTTTATTTCCTTCTATTGTTTCCAGGTTCCTCAATCCATGGGACTGACGTGGTACTTCTTTCCATATTTGACGCAATGCGGACTGGCTTTGCACTCGTGTTCCCGATGAAAAGAGTCCCCACATTGGCATGATACTTAGCTTTTAGGGCATCTTTCTTTGCGATGGCCGCATGTTTGACAAATGAAACATCGAAGTGGGGTTGATATTTATATATCCACATTATGTGGAATAAATCCAACATTGATCACTTTAAGTAGTGTTGACCTGCTGAACATGAAGTGTCCTGCAAAGTGTTGTTACGCTTTATATGGATTATATGGATGACAGAGGCACCATCATTTTTCAACCCTTTGCCGATTTATGTCAAATCACGAAGGCGTATCACGTCTTTGGACGAACTGGGTGTTGTGTGAGCCTAGATAACAAGTTGGTTTATTAACCTCATTGACACAGACATCGTTACCTAGGGTGGTTCACTTTTGTTGTTTTGTATGACATAAAACTGCATGCATCTCGTCGTAGGTCGCAGCCAGCGAGATGCTCGTAAAGTCTGGTATGGACGGGTATTTCACCCTTGGCGTTGTGGATTGTTTATTTTATTCCCATGTATTTATAGGAGGGTTATAGTTACATGCGAGACAGTGATCACGTAGATCTTGTTAGAGAGTGTAATTATTCTTAATTTGTACTACAGTCATAGGCCTGTCTGTCTGTGTGGATGAATGGATAGACGGACTGATAGACTAGAAGAACCAAAATGGTGAAGCTATTATCAGTATTGTGGTAGTAAACCCATTCCAACAGACAGTGTTTCATGGTGGAAATTGTTGACTATGGGCGTATAATTCTGGACAAGGACGAGTAAGTATGACGTGAATTCTCAACCCCTGGATAAGGACCATTACATTGTGGTTTTGAATCATATTTAATTTTCTATGTAACACGTGGTTATTTGAACCATGCTTTATTTTGTGGCATTTGGTTGTGTCTTAATCATATATGTTTTTATATTGTCATCATAAGGTTGTATGAACCATATATATTTTTTATTATTATCATATTGTTGCGTCAACCACTTTTATTCTCAATGATATTATAAGATTGTGTGAACCATCCTTATTTTATTTTGGATCATACGAATCCGTGAATCGTATTTGTGTCTCTTCATTTGTCTCGTATGATTCCATAAATTATATTCTTTTCATTGTGCATATTGCGAATGTGAGATCCATACTCATATTCTTGTTATAAATACGTGCATGTTAACATGATTAGTATAGTAGTAAATATTTTTGTAGTGAGTGGGTGTGCGGGTCAAGTTGCATATGTGTTTTAGTGAACATTTATTTATTCATCTTTTGATGTTTCATTAACTTTCATACACTCACACTGTATTGCCTTGTCATTTACATTCGGTTTAAATCCTGCTACATTGTTGTCAGGAGTGGGATGCTTTGAACAGAGTGAATTTCCACCATATTGTGTACAAAGTTCTGCTCTGTTAGTATGCTGTAAATGTTGACCTTTTTTGCCGAATCAATATTCAGTTGGTGCTGTGGTTCCTACATCTCTGCATTTGTTTTGTTTATGTAGCCTTGATAGCAATGTTAAAGTTGATAACTTTTGATAATTTTTGTTCGACATCCTTTAAGAGCTATACTCAAATTTATATAGACTGCGTTACCTTATCAGCTAACAATGATGTCATCACTTAAGGGCTTTGTTGATTTGGGAAAACAACTCGGATACGGGGGGTTGGGGGTTGTGTGATATGGATTGTTAGCATAGCTTTAACAACGATTCACTCATATTGCTACGTTATCTGCTATGACGCAGTTTATAGTGATGTCTAGCACTGGTTCATCATGTTGCAGACATGTAGCATGATCTCCCACCCAGTCCCATTATCATGACCCCTGTCATAACACTAAATCTTAATGCTGAGCGCCAAGCGACGCAGGTGTAAGTACCATTTTTAAAAAAATCTTTGCAATGACTCAGCCAGGGACCAGACCCACAACCTCCCGCATCCGTGGCGGACGCTCTAACTACTATGCCACCGGAGCTGTCGGAAATGTGGGATAAAAGCTCAGAAAATGTACTCATGAAGAATAAGCCCAGGAAAGGGATGCGAGGGCAAAGGAAAGGGAATCAGAGCAGGAAAAATTGGAAAAGGAACGTGAATTAGAGAGGGAAAGACTGGAAACGAAAGGGAATTAGAGTAGGAGTGATTGGAAAAGGAAAAATATTTAGATAGATAGATTGACATTAGAAAGGGAAGCTGCAGAAAGGAAATTTGAAATGGCAAAACAACTTAGGGAATTAGAAACGGAAGCCGAAGAATGGAAATTACAAATTGCAAGCAACTCGAAAGTGAAAAAATGGGAATCAAGAAGGGAAACACGGGATAGAAGGGTCGAATAAGAAAAGCGGGCAAGGTTAGAGATTGAAGAGAAAAAGGAACGAAATAAGCAAAGAGATTATGATAGATAATTAGATTCAATAACCGCTAGAAAAGTACAAGATTCTGCCTCAAGCAAAATAAAGGGCCCCAAATTACCTTTCTTCGACGATGATAACATGGATAGTTATGGATAGTTATGCTGAGCTCCAGAAGTTGGAGCGAGATGATTGGGCTTTACATCTCAGTGCTTTATTAAATGGCAAAGCTTTTGATGTATACTCGCAACTCCCCAGAAGCGATATCTCTTATTATGACACTCTGAAGGAAGCACTTCTGGAAAGGTATGATTTGACTGAACAGGGTTTTCGTAAAAAGTTCAGGTAGAATAAACCCGAGAAGGCAATAGCTAATTATTTCCAACGATGCATTGAGTGTGGTCAAGTGCCGAAAACTTTTTTAAGTTTAGCTGACTTCTTGCTCGGAGATCATGTGTTGAGTATAGTAGGGCGGGACTATAACCAATTTCTGAAACAGAATGCGTTTACAATTGTTCAAGACATGGCTAATCATGCATATTACTTTGCTGAAGTTCATGGGGGAAGCCATAACTTGGATTCGGAAGAAAAGTCTTGAAATCAGTCTAAGGGATCGACGTCAGGAGAGCCGGTGAAGACGATTGAGGTAAGTAGGTCTCGTAAGAGTATAGGTCGTCAAGGTATACAATGATTTGCATGCAAAAATAGGGTCATGTACAATCAAAATGTCCTACAAGGAAGGGCCCAGTGCACAAGGTAGCCGTGGCTATTGAGAGAAAAACCGGTCCGCTAGGTCTGTTCAGGATGGGTACAGTATACTTTGACTCGGTACGTGTCTTTTTCGGAAAAAGCCGGTACAATTGGTGCGAGGTACCGTTAACGGTTAAGAGGTTACAGGTTTGCGTGAGACAGGTTCCACGGGTGAAGTTATCAAGCATAGTCTCTCGAATGATAGCTAAATGATTGGGTGGGAGTCTCCATGCATGCTACTTGATCAAACGATAGATCGCATACCCGTCGGAAGAATCGAGATTGAAACCCTTTTCTTGACCGAAGCAGTTGATGCCCACTCCGTGGACAACTCGATTTATGACCAGACAGTCGGCAATGTCGAAGCATCACGTCTTCCAACTATGAAAGATTTTAGAATGTCCCAAGCAGTTGAAACGCGAGCGCAAGCCCGGCGAGAGAAAAACGCGTTGCAGAAATTAAACGTTTCATAATCCATCGAAGGTATATCGTGTGACGAACCCATCTAGAGCAACATCGCAATGAATCCGTGAAATCGGTTGCAGAGAACATCTCGTCTAACGCCATTTAACGTTGAAGTGGGGGATAGCTCAAAGGTTGTATCAAATAGTGGGTTAATCCAAGACTGTAGGAAGTATTTGCAATTGGTTGTGCCCCAGAAATACAGATCCCGTCTACTGAGGGTGACACATCAGTCTGGCATAGCGGTCCAGCTTGGTAAGGGGAAGACTACTAGCAGAGCGCTGATTGAGTTCTACTGGACTGATTGTTTTTAGCGACGTCGCGTTGTTGTGTCGGTCGTGTGCCCGAAAACTAGCTTTTCACGAGTCCCCTTGAGACAGATGCCTTTAATTGACATCATTTAAAAGCGTGGCGATGGATATTGTTGAGCCATTACACCTTGTGAACAATATGACAAACATGTATATACTTACATTTGTGGATTATGCAACCAGGTACCCTGAAAACATAGCGTTGCCCAGTAATGAAACGGTGCGGGTGGCCGAAGCGCTGGTTGATATATTTAGCAGTGTATGAGTGCCCGAGAATACAATACTCACGGATTCCGGAGCCAAATTCACTCCGACCTCATGAGTAAAATTAATAGGCTGTTGTCCATCAAACAACTTAACAAGACACCGTACCATCCCATGTGTAACAGCTTATTGGAAAAGTGTAATGGTACCATGAAACAAATGCTACGACGGATGTGCGCGGAGAGTCCGCAAGACTGACATCATTATTTGAATATTGTTTTATTCCCGTATCGAGCGGTTCCGCAGGAAAGATTGAGGTTCTCACCCCTTAAATTGTTACAAGGGAGAACGATTCGATGCCCTATGCGAATCCAACGTGAATATTGGGCAGGTGATGTCAACGGTGATAAAGTAAAATCTACTTACCAGTATGTGCTTGATTTGCACGAGAATCTCGAAAACATTTGTCAGATGGCGCTGAAGAACTTGAAAGATCGATACGTAACTATGCCAAGTACTACAATCGTAAGGCGCGTAATATAAAATTTGTTGGGGGCGATCTGGTGTTATTACTTCGTCCCACTAGCACAAGCAAACCATTGGTTCAGTGGAAACGTCCTTACCACGTAAAGGAGGTCAAAGGTGATATAGACTATGGAAATATGAGCATATTTCATTCTAACATGTTGACGTTATACATCTAGAGACGCAAAGAGACGTTAGAAAAGGGAGTAATAAAATTAATTTGTTCAGCAGTCGTTGAAGATGACGTGGCGGGAGGTCTCGAGATACAAACCTCGCTTGAATACCCATTGAGTAACGAAAGAGAAGGGATTGCTGGTACCTGGTGTACGTGAGAACGTGGAGTTGTCCAGAGACCAACATCAACAGATTAGCTAGCTCCTGGATAAGTATTCATATGTTTTCACCGACAGACCAGGATGTACAATCCTGGCAGAGCTAAACATCAAATTGAACACGTCGGACCCGATTAGATTTAAAAGTTAACCAGAACCCTTTAATGCAAGAAAAGCGGTGGATGACGAGGATAGTAAAATCCTGATCATACCCTCTAAATCGCCATACTCATATCCCGTCGTCCTTGTCAGAAAGAAAGATGGTACTAATCGCTTTTGCACTGAGTTCCGTGAATTCAATAAAGCTATGTTGTTTGATGCCGAACCTACGCCTGACATAGAGGGTAGTTTTGCGAAATTCTCGGATCACCGATGCATTTCGAAATTTGATTAATCCAAACGATATTAACAGGTATATATCGCTAATGAGTCACGCTATTTGACGACATTTGCTACCCAGAATGGGCATAACCAATTAAAAGTAATGCCTTTTGAATCGGTAGGTGCCAGTGCCTCATGTCGTCGCGTGTTGTGCAAATTACTACAAGACTTAGTAAAGGGAGAGAACTTTGTGGACGATATTTTTGCATACACGGATACTTGGAACGACATCTACCCGTTCTAACTGAACTCTTTGAAAGACTCTACAAAGCCAACATTTCGGTAAGAAGCACTAAATGCTCTATTGGCTATACATATTTAGAATGCTTGGATCATATAGTTTGTGAATCAACGCAATAAAAACCTCACCCCAAGCAAGTAGCTGCAATTAGAAACTCGCCTAAACCAATTAATACAACTTTGTTTGTTCGTTCTGGGTTTTGTGAGTCTTTGTAGAATATTCATTTCGAATTTTCCTGCCATTTCTAGCCCTTTGGCTGACTTGACACAAAAAGGGCAACCTAATAAAGTATTGTGGGGTCCAATGCAGGAAAGAACCGTTAATATACAAAAGGAGAAGCTGATCAGTCCATCTCTTTCTGACGTTAGTATGACGTAAATAATAAGAAATAATGCTTCTGATATTGAATTGTGAGCAGTTTTACTACAGGAGCAAGATATGATAAATATGCTCGTAGTTTATGCGAGTAGGAAATTGCTGCCGAATGAAGAGGATATTTGGTAATCAAAAAGGAGTGTCTCGCCGTAGTTTGGGGATGTGGGAAATTTCATGCATATCTTTTTGGGAGAGATGTCATGTTACAAAACTGACCAACAACCCCTGCTGCATTATAACAAAGTTAAGGTCGCTGGCGCTCAGTTGATGCGTTGAGCGCTGACACTACAACCTTGTCGTTTTCCAGCTGAGGCAATCAGAGTGGTTGAAAACGTAGGTACGGGCTGTTTGAGTAAAATGTGAGTGGCAAATCCAATATTTCTTTTTGTTACATACCCAATTTAGGTAGTGCAAGCCAAGAAGGGTGAACAATTATTTTCTTTTATTTATATTGCCTGCAAGCTCAAAAATATGTTAATTTTCCTTCATGAGTGGGGTATTGTCAGGGAATAAGGCAAAAAATAATGTGGAATGCCTTAAGAAAAAATTGGTTTATTAACCACACTGACGCATACAGAGTTACCTCGGGTGGTTCAATTTTTTGGTTGTTTTGTAAGACTAAATACATGCATCTCGCAAAGGGTCGCTCGCGTCGAGATACTCGTATAGCACGGTACGCACGGGTACTTCACCATTGGTCGTGCGCTTTTTGTCTAATGCATGTATTGGAGATTTATTGTTATATGTGAGACAGTGATCTCTAGGATCTTGTCAGAGAGTGTCAATAATCTTACTTCAAACTACATCCATAGGGTTCAATACTCTTACTTCAAATTACATCCATAGGGCTGTCTGTATGTATAGATGGATGGATAGACGGATTGTTTGTCTAGAACAAACAGCCATTCAAACCGATATTGTATCTGTTTTATGATGGGAATTGTTGAATATGGAAGTATAATTCTGGACAAGGACGATGAATTATGATGTGAGTTCTCAACTCCTGGATAAGGACCAAATATATTGCGTAATGTACACAATGACATGTGATTGCGGACCATATTTAATTTACTTTGTAACAAGTGATTATTTGAACCATGCTCAATTGTCTTTGTGACGCGTGGTTATGTGATTATTTTAACCATGCTTCATTTCGTGGTATTTGGGTGTGAACCATAATTATTTTGATATTGCCATTTCATGCTTGTGTTATCCATACATATGTTCAATGATTATCCCATTTTTGTGTGAATTCATTTTCCATTGATATAAAATTGTGCGAACCATGCTAATTTTATTTTGAATCATACGGTTCCGTGAATCGTACTCTTGTTTGTTCAATTGTCAATCGTATAATTCCGTAAATTGCATTATTTTCATATTGCACATTATGAAGGTGGGAACCATATTCATATTCTTGAGATACATATGTGTATCTGTAACATGTTCAGTATAATTGTAGTGTATTATTTGCAGTGAGTGGGTGTGCGATTCAAGTTGCATATGTGTTATAGTCAACATTTATTTATTCGTCTTTTGTTTGTTTCATAAACGTTCATACCCTTATATTGTGTTGCGTTGTCATTCATTCCAAGCATCCATTCGGGTTCAATCTTGTTACAGATGTTATGCAATGGATTGTGACAGTGTCGCAAGCGGTCGTGAAGCATCTTTAAATTGTATCACCATGTAGCGGGGGAAAGACTCCACGCCACCTGTTTCGTCTTGCGAATAAGATAACAATTTCGGTCTTTTAAGTTGATTTTTTTTGAAAATTCTTTATGCCGATGTGTTTACAATTGTACACGCGGCCTCACCGTCCACCACTGAGCCCAAGAAGAGGACAATGTTGAAATGTCAGGGATACACAAGTGGCATAGTCAGTAGGCTTAATCACCTCCCGACAGATTTTGAAAGACATACGCAGTAGGTACCATTTGGAAAAGCAAAACATAAGGGGCTGATTATCGAGGGAATGATGGTATCAAGTGAGACAAAAGGAGAAAATACTTCAACATGACCAGCTGTTTTGTCGAGGCCGGGCAAATCCTGACTACCAATCAAGAAGAAGTAGAGTCCAAAGTAATGTATTGCATTGTAAAGCTCTGCTAAACTGCCAAGATCACTTCCTCCCCTGACACTTTTCGTCTATTTGGTTGCCTCTTACGACATGCAGCGAGCAGTCGTCCGGACAATTCTACAACCACGAGCCCACGTACAGTCAAGTAGTATTTAATTGTATGATTGTAACAATGAACAAATCGTACAAATTTCATCCCAAAGACAGAGTTCGTTTATTTGACAGTAAACGTTCATATTATGAGCAATTTGAATGATATTCGTTCCAGAACCTATTTCCAACTCCATACCATAAATAGTGGAGCGTGACCACTTTTGTGGTGTATCTTACTGCATCTTGTATAAGTATGAACACATGTAGTGAGGCTCGTACCAACCATTCATAATATTTGGCCACTGTACTAAAACTATATAATGCTATTGTACATTTTCTATTGCTGTGAAAGACTGGCTGTAGACGCTCATTCATATATATATATATATATATATATATATATATATATATATATATATATATATATATATATATATATATATATATATATATATATATATATATATATAATGTACTATCTAGAGCGTTGTTTTACTAAATGATCTAATAATGATCGATTCTTGTTAGACGCCTAGTAGGTCTGCATATCAAGTCCCTAAGTAAATTGTTTGGTATTATCCGTTATGGATTGTAGAACGTGTCTCCCATATCTTATGTCACGTGTATAGGCTCGAATGAACAGCAACCCAAGAATGAGTGAAAACAAAAAGTTTTGCAAACTTCAACAAATAATTTGTTTCCCTGGAAAAGTACAGTACAAATAATTAAAAAATTACGGTTTTAATAATCAAATTCAACAATAATCCACGAGTAAACTTTTAGAAATCCTAATAATGAAATGTTCTAACGACTTCAAGTCCCGAAGAAGAATCCAAGACGGAAGGCGCTGAACGTATGCTGTATCCTGTTCAACGTTGTTGTCTACAGTTCCTTGTAGAAGCACAAAAGGTAATCCGGTGTTTGAAATCTATATACAATTTTTAAGATGTATGTTTGTTCAAGAAGTCTGTATGAGCACAAAAATATTTCCAGAGAAACGAATAATACTTTAGATTCCAAATTATCTGAAGAAAACACGTAATATGTAACTCGAAAACAGTCTACATCAGAAGGAAACAACTTGACATTAAGCGTTTTTAAGCCCATACTGACTAAATTCTCTCCAAGCATCACCTATTAAGACAAATGTATGCAAAATTTCGGATATGCCTGAATGGCGAAAAAGAGGATCACGTGATCATGTTTACATAAAAAATCACATAGCCCCAGTATGACCTTGATAAAAACCAATCATTTTACTCCATGAAAAAAGTTGTTTACTTCACTAAAACTATTTACAAGCCTAGGGTAACATACTCAATGCAGCATCAATCTCACTCTTATTACTCCCACAATACAATAAAATAAAAAGAGAATGTGTTCAAGTGGCTGTTACTAATTTTGAATTTAGGACGGGAACTAGGTCAGCTTTAAGTGGTTATAAAGTAAACTGTCATGGTGAAACTAATTTTAGCAAACCATGTCCAAATCAGGTAAACAAGATTATATTATAATATCTTGTAATAGAATAAACAATCTTTAAAGCTGACAAACAAACAATACAATTAAGAAAACTTAAATCAGATATACGAAGCACCAAAAGAGGTAATATTTTTCATAGAAAACTATAATTTAGCCACGTTTAATGTTCTTCCCTACCTGTATTCCTGTCCCCAGCGTAATGTCCGATGATGTTGTTATTGGAAATATTTACAGTCTTCTGAGAAGGGAGAGGCCTTAATGGTTGAAGAAGAGAGACTTAAAATAGAACATATATTTCAGAGAATTGCTTACAATTATGAAATTGATTTATAATTAATATTGCTAACTTACTGCGTAAGAAAAATCAAATGATGATCACGCTAATCTTGTGTAGAAAACCTATTTAATATATTATAACCATTCCAACAACGTATGTGTATCAATTTTATATCGTTATGCATTTCGTTAGAAATGTTGGTATCTGTACAATTTCAATAATTCAAAGACCATACAGATATAACTATATAACTAACTAACTAACAAAGTCTCTCTGTCTCTCTCTGTCTCTCTGTCTCTCTCCCTTTATACATACATATATATATATATATATATATATATATATATATATATATATATATATATATATATATATATATATATATATATTATATTTCTGCTATATTATTACCTTTCTGATATGAAATAGAAAGAACTAGTACCTGTAAAACCTAGCTACGAGTGTGTACTCAATTTTTTTGAAAAAATATATAACATGTTTTAAGCAAATTAATATAGGTGACGCACTGATATTATTAAGATACTATGTTATTACTACTAATTCTACGATATATTCTCGATAATGAACATAGCGCGAGATCGCAAACTCTGTATCGTTACAAAATGTTAAAAAGAATATGTTGGTAATGTAAAACTTGAGCACAAAAACGAATAGAAAGGCTTAGCAATTCATTTTGTTGAAATTGACCAAAGGTATGGATGCTACAATATTTGTGAGCAATGGAAAGTAAAGCTATAGCTGTTAATATAAGGGGGTACGGTCTCCAACTACAAACTGAGACTTCACCATGAGACTAAGTATAAGAGGTAAATTTGATTAAGACTATCTGGTCACTTTCGTCCTGTTATGATTTTTCATAATCTTTTGTGAGCTATTGCGCACATTAGTTTAGCAACTATTTCCATGGTTCATAAGTCACTATTGTTCTAAGATTACAATGCTGTTTGAATCAACGATATTAGTCATTCAATTTACTATTGTTTTCACGGATTAAACTGGCTGATTTTATTAATCATACGAAGGCTTTATTTAAAGAGAAAAGCAGAACGCTGAAGGAGAAAACATTAAAGTATTTTAGTATTTTGAGTCTTTTGTAACAGTAATGGGGACATTGTGGATGCATTTTGCTTGCTTTCTCACAGCGGCAGTGACAACAGGTAAGATACATAACTTTAAGAACTTTTATCCGGATAATTTATAATTTCAAGGTGACTCTAGAGAATTCCTTTCGATTTATGTCAAAGATTGAAAACCTTCACTTTATTCTCATAGAGATAAAAGTATTTATTTCATATGATAGAATCAACATTAACTTCAATTCCTTCTCAGTATTCAAAACATTCCGATTTTGATTTTGTTTCAATGCTAGAATTCTTCATTGACTTTAATTTAAATGAAGGGTGTACCTAATTTTGCGTACATTGTTGGATTTGATTCATTTGGTATGATATCCTTTTCTTTATCAAATATATATATTATTCCTATATTGATTATTGGAAATCCAACAATTAATTACTTTATTATTGATGTAATAAGTGAAAATACAACACTACTGTTATAAGACATTTCTCGTAAGGATTGAGTACACTTTAAATCCGGAATTTGAATACATAATCGCAGATCGTATGTGATATATCATATCAGTCTTTCTTTTTCGTTTCATCTTGAAAAATACTTTCTTTGTTGAGATATATTGGTATATATGAATTATATGTATATAGAACAGGACATATGTGGAAACTTTATAATTAGTATTTATGGTTGTATTTTTATTAGTGATATAATTGTTGTTATTTACTAAGCCTGTATTACTTACAGTGAGGTCAATGGCTACAAATGATAAAGATTTCATAGACACCGTAGCTGGAGAAACATTCATCATTAAAACATGGACATACAGTGGAATCCCTTTGTACGTTTTTTAGAGGAAATATAACATTGTCGGAAAGTCCCAACCATGTATATAATATATTTGCACTTTTGACATCTAGCTGATACAGTTTAAAAGCTCATGGTAAAGTTACAATACACATGTAACGGTATGTCAGCCTGAATTGTTATTGTTACAGTGCTAATTGAAAGAAACTTAATTTTGTGTTTGTTAGCCTATATTTATCTATTTTGCTGCGTACAGATTATATATACTAAATGTTTCAAAGTATGTTGCATCACGATAATTCCGTGCGCATATGTATGTGTATGTGTGTATATGTTAAAGAGAGATGGTGGTATGAAAGACTCATTTCAGATTTTATTTTGTCCAGATCCAGATGAAGTGAAGCCAGGTAATGATGGAGAGAAAACTACCCTCATACAATTGAAAACGTCATCCATAATTTCAAATCATTTATACTACTATGATCAGGTCTTTGCAGAGTTATTTCCCTTTGAATGTCACGCAACAAACACAAGACACCTCTTTGGCCGACTAAAGTGTACAGAAAACACGAACAACAGTATATACAGCATTGAAATAGAGAACGTTACGCAGAGAGATACCGGACTATACAAGGTGATGAACGAGGACAGCATCATTGCGCGATGCTTTCTAAACATCACAGGTATTTGTTCGATCATCTTAGCAAACCTACCCACAACGCTTCGTCATGTAAATGCGAATCATGATCTCTACTATAGAGTATATTGTTTAATATATGATTAGACAATCTGTCAGACTATCTTCGTCAAACTGAGACAGGTGAAATTATTTTTGTAGTCAAGTAAGGTGTCGGCAAAATTCATCTTAAACGTTCAATTTTATTTGAAAGAAAATCATTCAGTATGCAGATATTGGAGAGATTGTTCTCGTGGTCGTTTAATTGCCATAACAACTTAATGGACAACTTTAAACTTGATGAGTGCTACTTTACATATCAGCTGTACATAAAAATATAGGTCATTTATTTAGTTTGCATACAGTTTTGTTTTTATTTTATTTAGACACGCCAATATATGCTATGATCGGAGATAATGCGTCACTCAGCTGGTACTACAACCAACAAGGTATGAACCGTACGCTACGGATTATTCACCCTAATGAGGGATTAATGATGACGTTGCAACAATCCAATAAGTCAACAATCAATAGTTATTTTCAGAATCGTGTTTTATACAGCGGGGATATATCGAGAAGCTACATGTCTTTATCTCTAATGAATTTAAGGAAGTCAGACACAGGCATCTACACAATCGAAACACTACATGGAAATAGCCTACCTGGTGGACGGAAATTGATAGTAAAAGGTAAACCTGATGTCTTATAATGAAAACATACTTGATATTCCTTTCTTTTATAAAGGATATCGATCAAAGCTAAAGAAAAAATCAATATTGACAAACGGTTAAATTGCACAGCTATTATACATGATACATACCATACATAACTAATTTTCATTGTTTGTAGCCGTTCGATGTTACACGAAAATACGTTAGTTCCATTCACGTTTCTCTCTTCGTCAATTTTTTCACACTATAGATTTGATTCTTTTATGACTTACCGTGAACGAGAACTAAAACATATCATTTTTTGGTAGAACACCTACCAAATAGCAGTGCAATAAAGAAAGATAACACAACCAAAATTAATGTCTCATTTTATGCGTTTTTAAATCATGAACAAAATGTCGCAAAAATATGACGTATTTTAATTTCTATATGAAGGGATTGATAGCTTCTGTGCTAGAAGATCGAGCGTTATGTTTTGTCTATATATATATATATATATATATATATATATATATATATATATATATATATATATATATATATATATATATATATATGTACATATAGATATGATGAAATTGGAACAACATATCGATTTGGTATGAAACTGTTACGTGAATATAAACGAAGAGGTCCGTAGAATATATGAAAATCTTGAACATTCGTTTTGTTTTTCATCTGTTTGATTTAAAAATGTTTGTCCACGGAATAGTTACAGAATTAAAAGTATCAATATATTCTGATTTCGGGGAACGTCGATGCTTGTAAAGCACAAAGAGGTATCTATGCTCTGCCGTTGTCTCCAGTCGAGTCGAAGGTTATTCACAGTTTGAATGAATTTCATCTAGTTTTCGTAAACATAGAATTGAACTATTTATTAAATGCTTAATATACAATCTTGTGTCTCAGAATTTGATGACTTTTTATATTTAACGTAGATTTGTGAAAATTGCAATCAAATAATATTTATTAATGCTCTCTTACATAAGAATAAACGCCTACTGATAGTGATGCAGTTTCATCGCATGCAACTAGCCCAACAATGAGCATTTTAAATTTACCTCCAAGCCATTTTAACATTCTTTACATATAGTCATCGTCATTTTGAATTCACGGTATACATGTAAGTCAACGTTTCAGTTGGAATTGAATGCCAGTGAATTAAAGGAGTATGATAATTGTTCCTTTCGATCAATACAAGATTACTCCTGCCCTCAGTTTCATATTATGATCCTAAATAACTGCAATTAATAGTTTGATTTGACTCGTTATACAGATTTCAGTTGCTTCGTATATCGAATTTCAAATGAACACTAATGGCTTAAGTTTTTATTTCCAAGGCAAAGAGCTAAACATTTGTCATTAGACAGACTGTTGTAGTCGTATCGTATTGTTATGAATATGCAAACTACGGTTTCTATTTGCAAGTGTTATCTACTCGATGAATAGAGAACTATTGTATTATGTATTGTTTGAGTCTTAAGAATTTGAACAGACGTGGATTATATGCTAGTAAGATGAGGTGAGTAGATAAATATATTTTTAACCTTTTATTCCAGAAACACTAATTCTTATGTAAATTACTATATCTGAGATAAGTTCATTCAGATAGACCATGAAACAGAAATCATGTCGATGGTAAAAGTTTGTTTGTTCCCATTAAGTTTCGGTCCTGAGAGGCTTCTCTGCTTAATATAGTTGGATGGAGAACGATATTCATAGCGACAAATAGATAAATTGGAAAAAATATCGGAATATAAATTGTGTGCATGTTTGTTTCTTTTGGCTAAATTTTTGTCAGGACCAATACTTTTGTTGACATATAGGGATACTAATGTTGAAGTAGATGATTATTTGGAGGTGTTGCAAATAATTTAAGAAACATATGTGTTTATATGATTCCCCATCTGTCTCATCCTGTGACAGCGCCCTGTTTGAGGAAAATTTTTTTTATTCTTCTAGTACACATATTAATGAGATGTTCCTGTCAACCTTTATGACTTACATCTGCATTAATATTGATTCTTGCAATCAAATAGTAGTTATTAATGCTCTCTTACATAAGAATAAACGCCTACTGATAGTGATGCAAAAAAGCAAAAACAACATAAAAGCAAACAACATAAAATATATAGTTTACCTTCCGTGCTTCATGCATCAAAAGTTCTTCGAATTGCTTCTATTTCTCACTGTTACGGATCAATTTCGAAGGGTTTCTCCTTTGCATACCCTTTTTATTTTACTCATAATTGTGGCATGTTACTGGAAACATATATGTATGAATATAACTCTAATTTCGTAAGAATTCTGACTGAGTTTTAACTCATTCCCAGAAAGTATTTATTCCCACCATGAATTCTCTGATTATTTGTTACATCGTTTTCATGCGTAATAATACATCGTTATGCTCTATTTCCTAATATCTTTAAAGGCAGACGTGTATTATCTAGACATAATTTTTTTTATAGAGTTTACAACTGCTTAGTTAATATTGTATCTAATGAAGTCACTGATGTAGTCAAGCGATATAAATAACCTTATGCTTGATAACATTTTAAATTAAATGTAAGCAATTAATGTAACTGTTTCACTACTTTATCCATTTAGGCTCCAAAACTCGTCAACTGGTATCATAACGTTTGACATACACACCAGATTATTATTATAACGACGTGTATTTATAGTATCTACAAGGGAGTACAGACCTTCTTTAAACATTGCTAGAATGCTAGGATCCTTCAGTAACTGCCATGTATGATACATTGTTTTCCATCATGGTAAATAACTATGAAATGGTAAGAACGCAGAGATCAAGGAAATTGGCAACCAATATTTGTCCTATAATTATCAAACGTGGGAAATCATATGTCCACCTTTATCTAAGAATATATATATCTGATGTTCTATATTTGTTATAATTATGACATACTACATTGTTTTCTTTCCTCTAAATTTGTGCCATGACCACTAATTTTGTGGACATATAGGGACAATTGTCTAATTTCGTAAGAATTCTAACTGACTTGTTACCTCATTCCCAGAAAGTCTTTGTTCCCTACATGAATTGTTTGATTATTTGTTACATCGTTTTCGTGCGTAATAATACGTCGTTATGCTCTATTTCCTAATATCTTTAAAGGCACCCGTGTATTATCTAGAGATACATTAATTTTAGAGTTTATAACTGCGTAGTAAATATTGTATCTAATGAAGTCACTGATGTAGTCAAGCGATATAAATAACCTTATGCTTGATAAAATTTTAAATTAAATGCAAGCAATTCATTTAACTATTTCACTACTTTATCCATTTAGGCTCCAACATTCGTCAACTGGTATCATAACGTTTGAAATACACACAAGATTATTTTTAAACCGAGGTGTATTTATAGTATCTACAAGGGAGCGCAGACATTCTGTAAACATTGATAGAATGCTAGGATTCTTCAGTAACGATGATTTCTGTCATGGTAAATAACTATGAAATGGTGAGAACGCAGACATCAAGGAAATTGGCAACCAATATTTGCTCTATAATTCTCAAACGTGGGAAATCATATGTTCACCTTTAACTAAGAATACGTATCTGATATTCTATATTTATTATAATTATGATATATTACATTGTTTTCTTAATTTTAAACTACAGATATTATGCATACAACCATACAGAGCTGTAATACACAATATGCAGTCTCCACCGAGAAGTCAACCAGTAATTGGTTTTATTCATTGGAACCAAGTAAGAATGTTTTCACAAAAATTGTATACGAGTTCACTATCAAACTGTACTGTTGTCTCATTTCAGGTCTTTGTCATTATCTAATATTCACTTAATGTCTTAGCTGAGAAAATACTATATGACTCTTTTGTTATATATCATTTACAGGTTATAAGAAAACAGACACGCCGAGTATTGCTACACTATATGCAAGTTCAACTGAGACATCAATCAAAGGTTCGATTGGTCCATCAGAGTCACTGGAACAAGGTGGTAAGTTACTATTTAAATGTAAAGTAGTGTTTAATGAAGCTGTAATACACATATTTCTTGTCACCATTCGGCAATGTCATCCCAGTTCAGATATTTCCCGTACATAGAGCTACACATATAAGGTTTAGAGACATATATAACAACTACGAAACACGAGTTTTAAAATTAAACCATGACAGCAACAGCATATGTTTTTAAAGCTCTGCCTGAAAGTATAATGTGCTGAGAAAAGAATATGAGACAAAAAACAAACAAGCGATAAGCCCCCCTCAAAAAAAACAAAAAACAAACAAACAATGAAAGATATATAAGGATGAAAAAGTCTGAAACACAGCTCTCTGAAAAGGTGCATCAACACGCACCCTTCGTATAGTGTAAATGTACCAGTCTACTAATTGCAATTCTAGCAGGACTTTTCAAAATTACGCGTTTGTTAATGACTTTTATTATTGTTTGTTGTAGTTAAGGAAAATAATCCACCTTAAGTTAGATTAAATGTATTAATTTATGGCGAAATTGAGCTGATTATCCAGCATCTGCCGCTAGTGACGCTGTCTTAAAGCAGTAAAATATATTTAAAACACCTTATAATCAATGCAGCCCTTGCCTTTAGTAAGAATCGGACATAGTTATAAAAATAGAAAGAGTACTATGTATCAATATGACTTTAGAACTAGAAAATCCAAAGGCGGTAACCTACTTAAAAACTTGATATGTATTATACGATGTTTCTTTTCTATTTCATTCTAAGTTACATTTAAGAGAAGTTGTATTAAGTAGCGAAAAGTGAATAATATAATGATATGTACAATTATTATGATGATAATTCAGAACAAGTTTGAATACAATCGTATGTAACAAGTGCGTGGAAATGGGTATGACAATGCACCGCATACAACCCGATGTTTGGAAATATTTAAAAATGAAATAAAATTACTTTAAAAAGTTCAACGGGCTATGCACAGGTCTCAAAACATTTTGCCTTTTTTGATCACTTGTCTGAAATATTCTTAGATTATGATATTTTAATCATCATCGTGGTCTCTATGTGTTAAACGTTCGATATTTACTAGCATGTTTAATCAATTAAGACCGCACTCGTTTAGAGCCTGTCATGATTATATAGCTTGCTTATATAGAGTGAAGGCTAATTTGTTTAAATAGCACAAAACTATTGATCTATTAGAGGTTTATTTATTATGGCAGCAAATAGGTCAACAATAATATAAGCAAAAACTATATATATCTCCTACTTTTATCGTTGTCAGAATCATTTTCTTCGACCGTTTCTTTAATTATCACAAACATGTATTCACAAATCGAATGAAGCGTAGTTAAATGTGCTTGGATAAGCTACAGATTTACAAATATTCAACATCCATTTCATGCAATTTCACCATCAAACTTATTTTGCCCTTCAATGGTTAATAATGATACAAGTGTTTAGTTCGTATTGGAAAAATAGGGAAAGATAAATATTGTATTCACTGTAGATAATTTGAGTTTATATCTTAGTTTGGAATTAAACTGGAAATAGATATATAAAATAGCTACATTCGGTCATCTTAAAGTATATATCGCCAAAATGGGGCATCTAATGACTTTCAAAAGAGTTTTAATTTTAGGAATGAATAATGGTTTATTACATTTAAGAAATAGAATTAAGCATTGTATTGCTGAAAAGAGATATTTAAAGCTTGAACCAACATATTCAGTTTGCAAGCAAATCAATAATAGACGCAAATATGGTATTACCTATTTAAATGAACAAAATACAATTGATCACACCAACTTAAAGTTTATTTTCAGCGTCAGCTGTTCGTATGCTAGTGGCGTTTGTGTTTTACTACAACATGCTAAATAATTGATTTGTGGACAGCTTTCATTTATGACTAACTGATACGTAGCCTCTTGAGCATTAGTACTGAGGCAGGAAATGGGTACATTAGTGTGCTATGACACTATTATAACCATTCAGTTTAAAAATATGCTGTCTACTGTTACGTGTTAAGGCTTGAATAAACAGCAACACAGAAAGAGTGAACACAACAAGCTTTCCGAAATTTAACAAATAATTTATTTTCCTGGAAAATTCTGTAAAAGTGAAATAAGGAGAAGAACTTTTGGTTTCAAGAATCAAATCCAAAAATAATCTAAGAATAATCCACAAATTAAATTACAAAAGTCCTAGTAATAAATGTTCTAATAATTTCAAATTAGAACCATGATGTAAAATCCAGGATGGATGACGATGACGTATGCTGTCGTCAGTACTGCGCTTACCTATAGTTCCTTGTAGAAATACAAATAATGGCACTCCAGTGTTGTACATCCAAATTAAATTTGCAAGCAATGTCTTTCCCTGTGTGAGCACTCTTCAAAATATTTCCCGAAAAAAGAGAGAATTAATCCTTTTGAATCCAAGTAATTTGAAATAACTCCAAACAAATAATTTGAAAAAACTCTAAACAGCAACACATAACACTTTAACTCAACTTCTCCTAAAAACTAATTCTCTAAAATATTGCGTTATATGGGCTTTCTAAAACATCAACAAGGGTCATATGATCATCCCCTAGAAGTTTCCAGAATGAAATATTTGTCAAACAGTTGTCAAACATCAACGTCCACCCAGTGTGACCCTGAGAAAACTAATCATTTTCTCTAAGAAATAAAAAAAAAGTTTTTTACACCTTAAACCCACGTAGTTCCATCATGACCTTGACAACAACCAATCATTTTAAAATAAAATAGAACTTTGTTTACTAATCTTGAACCCAAGTCAGAATTTAGATCGACACCTGTCATTTATAAACTCACAGCCAAGGTCAAACCATTCCCTAAAAAAAAGTATCATCTCCAGTGAATGAATTTACGTTACAATAATGTAAAACTGACAGTTAATTATATATATATATATATATATATATATATATATATATATATATATATATATATATATATGAAATCAGATATACGTGTGTATATATATACGGAACACCTTCCCCCATAAAAAAGAAAGATTTCTTTTTACCACGAGTTTTAAGAAATCATAAGGAGTACTCTTATGAATTATACGGGAAATTCAGATAGCCTCGACCTGAGCATCTATAGGTTTAACTTGTCCATGTCCCATGATGTGTCCCGAAATGTAAAATTATCACGGCAGAACTCACTTTTAGATAAAATAATTGTCAAGCATGCATCTGTGAAGCTGTCGAAGAATTTCCGAATCGTTGCCAAATGTTCTTTCCAGATGTCGTTATAGATGACGACATCATCGATGTAAGCATCACAATTATCTAGACCAGAGGTGATTATATTCATGAGGCGTTGAAATGTACTCGTCGACTCTTTCATCCCAAATGGCATTACTTTATATTGGCAAAGTCCATCTGGGGTCACTTATGCCGAAATTTCCTTTGCTCTTTCAGTTAGTGGAGTCTGCCAAAATCCTTTCAGAAAGTCAAATTTGGTGACATACTTGGCATTCCTAATCTTATCAATACATTCATCGATTTTTGGTAATGGGAATGAATCTATTTTTGCAACACTAATCACCTTCCTATAATCGGTACAGTTACGGAAAGTTTTATCTGTTTTTGGAACAAGTATGCATGGTGAACTCCAATCACTTTTACTGGGTTTTATACAATCATTCTCCAAGAAATATTGAAGTTCCTTTCTCAAGTATTCCTGTTTGAGAGGGTTCAAGGCTGTTGTTTGACAGGTTTGGAATTTACAACTTCAACGTCATAGACAAATGTGTTTGTCCTTGTAGGAACATCTGGAAATAAGCGTTCATATTCAAATAATAAATGTCTCAGTTCATTTCTTTCTTGCTCTTGCAAACGTGAAAATTTCTTGTCCAGATCTTTCATAATTTCTGAATTCCGATGATTTGTCACTCCAGTGTCAGTTGAATATGATGATATTCTTTCAATTAAATCTTCATTGAGTGGGACAGGTAGAACTAAATTAATTGCATGTTTAACTTGGTTATCTCTTTCAATATACTTCTACCTTTAATTTATTTAGATCCCAGGAGCACTAATGTTAAAATTTAACTCATTCATTTTCTTCTTAACCTTGTACGGTCCGTATTATCTAATCTGAAGAAAAATTTAAAGAATGAGCAAGAGAGATGGAACTCCACCATTACAAAACTCAAATTTTCCTTCCATTTTAGTTCTGTCAAACCATAGCTTCACTTTTGACATGAATTGCTGAATGCCAAATTCAAGCAATATAGGCTGGAAAGTTCCAGACCTAAAATCTGATCCTTGACCCAATTGGATAGAATTAGACAGGCCAAATTGAGTAAAAGACTTTATCAAAGATTTTGCTATTATTTTAGATTTTATATTTCTCAAGGGAATTGTTTATGGAAACCTTGTTGACGCACACATAATTGTCAACAGGTATTGGTTACCTGACTTGGTCTTAGGTAAGGGACCAACACAGTCTACCATAATTCTACTAAATGGTTCGTCAAAGGCAGGAATACGTTGTATAAGAGCCTTGGGAATTTTCTGATTTGGTTTTGCTACCATTTGACAATTATGACAAGATCTACAGTATTTGGCAACATCACTTTGATTTTTAGCCAATATAAATGAGTTAAGACCTTTTGATAAGTTGTACTGATCCCTAAATGACCAGCCATTGGAGTTTCATGTGCCAGACTAAGTATTTACTGTCCGTAAGGTTTCCCAACTACAATTTGATAGTTCACGGACCATTCGTCAGTAGCAGGAACCTCGGAGGTCTCCATTGTCTCATAGTAATTCCATTTGTAATGAAATAACAGACAGGAACTTCAGTAGCTTCAGTTTCACTAATGGCCCTTTGAAAGAAACAAGAGATCTCAGGATTTTTTCCTGTTCGACGACAAGTGATTGTCGTTTATCACCCTGATGAAAATGAAGAGAATGAGTCGTTAAAAGAAGACCACTGTGATCAATATTTTCTGATTGATCCAAACAAGGAGTAAAAGTGACCTCATCAAATACCTGACCAATACATGTGTCAGCTAAAGGAATACTGCCCTTATCAACATCATTGTCAAGAGCTTTCTTTGCCATAGCCCTGATAACTGCACAAGCTGTAAATACATCAGGGAATTCTTTTTCATTTGGATCGACTTTCTGATCCATGCAAAGCTTGTCAGTTACAAGTGGATTAACCATAACCTTGTCTCCAGCTAGGTCATTGCCAGGTTATAAATGAATGCCTTCGACGGGTACAACTGAGACCATTCCGACTGTCACGGGTCCTGAAGCTAAGTCTGATGACAAATTTACACAATGGAGAGGAACATCAACAAAGCCTCATTCTACTCCCTCAATAAGAACACTCTCATTAGAAGAAGACTTCTCAGAAAAAGGTAAAGTACCCTTCAATAAAAGAAGCTCTTGTGTCCCTTAAAATTTTAATAGAGATAGGATTGGCCGAATCACCCAAGAGTGATATAGAACCATTCGATATGAATGGTTCATAATTCTCCATAATCAAATCAGACTGGGGTTTGTTAAACCCAACAAATGTGTAGCTTTAAATACACGACTGTGACCTTGACCTCTTAGACATAAGAGCATTTGGAATAGGTCTGTCTTGATTCTGATGTGTATTTTTCAGTTTGTAGCAATAACAAATAACTTGTCCGTTTTCCTTGCAATAGGTACACGAAGGAAGAGATAAGGATCTTGAATCAAGCTTCTCCGAAGTTTGATTTTTAGAAGTTGTGCCATTTTGAGTTTTAGAAAGGTTTATATTAGGCTGAAATACTTTCCTGTCAAAAGACTGTTAAGTAGAAGTCTTATTCATAAAAGGAACTTTATGAGTTAAAAAATACTCGTCAGCATGAACAGTATTTTCCAAGGTTTCAATCGGATGCTCATCAAGATAAGACTTATTATCACAATGGACACAGTTTTTGAAATCTTCATGTAATACAAATTGTTTGAGACTTTCATAATCTATAACGACATCATAATCACCACTTTAGTGAACTGACAGTGAATTATAAATATCACTAGTTTTACCAATGAGTACACATTGTAATTACTGCGTCCAATGCTCCCTTGGCCATTTCAAATTTTCAGCATCTTTTTTAAAACGAATAGAATATTTGTATACTTTTCTTTCTCTGATAAGGGGCACTAACCTAATGTTCTTTGCAAGATCAAAACTTAAATTTGAATTTGAAGTATGAATGTGTTTTTCACTTGCCAGTGCCATTTATTTCATTTTACATTGATATTCCCTCTCGTTCACTCTTTCTTCCTTATCTAATTGCATTTGTTTTTCTTGTAACTGCATTTGTCTTTCTTTCTCTTTTTCTTCGGCTTGCAAATGTATTTGGTTTTCGTTCTCTCTTTCCTGTCTCTCTCTCTCCTCTTTCTCATACGTAAACGTATTTTAGATTAGTTAAAGAAGCCTTCGCCTCAGAAAGATGGTATTCTCTGGCAAGCTGGATAAGTTTTGCTTAAAACACATTCGTTGATCCATATAAAATATGTTTAAAAGAACTAAAGTGCGCTAGTTGACAAGTAAAACAAGATGTACAGTGAAGTAAGATCTTGTGGTAAGTTTTGACTTCCGAATTACAAACCAAACGAGTTTTATTGGCTATACGTAGGATTTCCTATCTATATGATTTATATACTACTACTAAGTCAACTTCGCTAATAGCCATCTGAAACAAACATGAGATTTCAGGATATTTTTCCTATTTTACGAGAAGTGATTCTCGTTTTTACCATGATTAGACAGATAGAATGAATGATTAAAACTGGATCACAATGATCATTATATTTTGACTGATCAGTAACATAAGGAAAAAAGACCCCATCAAACGCCTGATTAATACATTTGTCATCGAAGTAAATAATATACTGATCAAGAGGCGTACCTCCAATAACAGCACAAGCCGGGTATAAATTGGGGATTTCATTTTCAACGGGATCTACCTTTTGATCCTAACAAGGTTTATCAGTTACGAGTGGATGAACTCCAACCGTATCTACAGTTAAATCATTTCCTAGCAATAAATGAACACCTTCGAAGAGTAAAGAAATCCCAGCGCCATCAGTCACTAGCCAAAACTAAGTCTGATTTTAAATTAACAATAAGAAGTGCAATTTAAACAAAATCCAATACCTGAAAAAGAAAACTTTCAGAATAAGTAGACTTCTCATACAAGGGCAAAGTACCTGAATATAAAAGAGTTTGAGATGTTCCTCTTGTCCTTTAAGATTTTAATAGGGATATAATTGGTCGAAGTGATATGGACCCTTCGCTGTGAATGGTTCGTAATTCTCCAAAAGAGAATATGACTGAGACATGGGTTTGTTTGACTCCACAAATGTATTGTTACATACCCATGAACTTGACCTATGAGAAACAAGAGCATTTTCTGTCTTTATTCTGTTGTTTATTTTGTAACTTAAAGCAATTAAAAATAACTCACCCAGTTGTCTTGTAATCAGTGCACATAGGAAGAGATCAATATATCTGATTAATCTTATCAAACGTTGGACTCCTATTAGGTGTACCACACTGCAATTTGTAAGTACTCGATTCAGAATGATTTTTTTTACTAACCAGTTGCTGAGAAGAAGACTTTTTGACAGATAAAACTTCGTGAGCTAAGGAATACTCGTCAGCTGCATGAGCAACGTTTTCTAAAGTATCTATCTTTTATTCATCACGATAAACTTTGACGTAACTATGGACGCAGTTAATCGACTATTATCAGTTGTCTAATTTTGTCATAATCTGTATCAATCTTTCAAGATGCACACCATCAATAAGTTCTTCTCTTTACTTGGCAACTTGACATGGGTTTGGCTATTTTCTTGTTATGCAATTATGAATCCTTTGTCAATATGCCTTGGTACCAACTCAAAACCGTTCAAGATAACTTGCTTTTAATGAATTATATACACCACGAGATTTGCCAATAAGTATGCTTTGTAACAATAAAGTTCAACAGTCTCTTAGCCATTTTGAAATCTCTATTTAAAAAAGAATACCGGTCTACATTTTTTTGTGAAAATGAGATATAAATATCATATTTTCGTAACATCAAAAGCTAAACTTTCATGATTGGAGTGCATTTTATTTGCCGTTTTTATTTCCTTTAATCATACTGTATTTTCCATCTCGTTCTCCTCTTTTGTTATTGCACTTTCATTTGCATTTATTTTCTGTTTTGCATTTCAAATTTCATTTGCATCTCTTATTTTTGCAATTTGATCTGCATATCTTCTTTTAGACGTTCTCTCTCTCTCTCCCTCTCTCTCTCTCTTTAGTTTTCCTGCATTAGCTCTCTCTTTCGTTTTCCTGCACTTGAATCTCACTTTCTTTTTCCAGTAATATCAATTTAATTTTTTTCTTTTCATCTTTTTAAATTTGCTTCTCTCTTTCGTCCTCTTTTGTTCAAGAGTTCTTAACTTTATTTCATTCATGCATTTTAATTGTAATTCCATAACTTGCAAATTAGAGCCAGATTCGGACTTACCAATCAAACTCAAAGTACTTCTATAAAAAATATTCTTTTTTTTTACAAAATTTTGAACCAATACCTTTCTTTCTTCTTTTTTCTAATAAAGATGATTTTGCCTCTGAAAGGCTATATTCTGTGGCAAATTGAAATAATTTGTCTCGTTTTAAGAATTCAAACCGTCTTGGCTAGGACTTAAACTAAAGTTCTCCACTTTAGTTAACATTGTGAAAGGGTGTTGATTTTACCCTGTAAAAACAAAAAAAAAAAAATAGAAACATAGATAATTCGGAAAAAAGATGAATTCATGTTTCAAAATGATTTCGATTTCTCTAGCTTCCATTTGTCTTGTACAACTGAATGGTCAAAACTTAAGCAACACACACTGAGCAAAAAACCATCAAGTTTTGTAAAACATAACAAACAGTTTAATTATCAAGTGATAAATTAAATATATGAGAGAAACTTAAAAATAATGAAGTGACCACAAATTAGTCCTTAAATAGGTAAATGAAAATCCCTTATAAAATATGTAATCCCTCCAAGAACCATTTCGTTGTCAAGACGGCGTTGTCGAAAATTCGTTCGAATAATTTACAATTTTTTCAGAATAATATCATAGCCTAAATAATGAGCATTTCCTATTTCTAATGAACAGTCCGAACATATGTTTTTCCTCTCGAAAAATATCTATGTACGACATAAAATACGTTTCCAAACTTAGTTCAAGAACAGAAGTGTTGGAATTAATCTGAAGCTTTAACATCCCCCTATAAACATCGTATATTGATACTGTACTTAGCAGGAGTCCCAAGGTGACATCATACATTTTTGACTTTGTGTCAGTTCAGAATGTTCAATTGCCCTCACGCAACCAACAGAAAGCCACATAATTATTCTGGATACATCGATATCCCTTCAGTCACTGATACACTACGGCATAATAGACATTAGAAGTCTTGTTATTAAGATTGTTGTATTACTAATTGTCAACACATTCGTAAACATCTATTTATAAATCCTGTAAAATTTGCTTTCTTAAAGCAGAGCCAGGTCGTGTACACAATTTATAAGAAAATATATTATATATATTCATCACAGCCATGAAAAAGAATCATACAAGTTAGATAACAAAATGCACCAGGAGTTACAAATATATAGATATACATAACAATGATTAAAGTTCTGAATAAAACTAACTTTAGTGGTATTCCATAATAGATAACCCAAGTCTGGAAGTGTTAATGTGATTGTGGCTATCTCTGTGATACTTATGTTCCAAGAGTCGTTTGTTGAATCATAATAATACGATCCACTAATATATCCGTATTTGAATTTCACTATAAAATCCAAGGTTATATTTCTGATAAATGCTATTTTGGAGCACTTGTATGTCCATATAAGAAATATTTCAATCGATGAATTTGAATAAAATAATTCCAGCTGAGATGAAACACTGGGCACAAAAAATGCAACTGCTCAAATCATAAATCACTAATGAATACTTTATAGATGATCCTCTACTTGACGTCAGACCACATTTACATTATCTTGCAAAACAATTACCTAATGGAAACATTGATTTCGGAGGATTTAAAATAATATTTTTGTTATTATTAGATCGTCTTTTACTAATACTATAATAAACGCATGTGATGCACAACAGGTAGACCCGGCATTTCATGGACAATTTCCAGTGTTCTGGATTCAGATTGAGATAAACATTTTGTTTACAACACATCAATGATTCAAGTCTGTTTGAAAATTAACCTGATTTAGGACAAGTAAATGAATTTAAATAAGCAACCAAGCAATGTAAGTTGAATATACATTAGAGGATAATGAAAATAACAAACTTCTATTGGGATATATACTGTGTGGTGGCCAAACATTTATTCTAAAATTATTAGCAGTTGTCATACCATTGAACTATTTTACTTGCGATTTTCATTTGTAAGTTTTCTATGGTATCTGTGTACATCAAGTAATTTAATAATGAATCGCACTTTAAACGTAGTATAAAATGAAATGATCATTGAATACGTTCGCAAAAAGTTGGCACTAATAGAGAACAGTATCATCCTTTCATTAATTTTTTATTTTACTCTACATTACATCAATAGTGCTTAATTTAGCTAAATTTGCTGATTAAGAGTTTATTGAGTTATCTTTTGTTTCTGAAAGCTTTCGCAATACCATCATCTCGTTAGATGCATCCGACCTTGTGAAAGCTGGAGGTACAATGAGTCTAAATATGCTAGTCTCTGCAACTACTAAACTAGAAGCGGTAAAAGACATTGAACCAGAAACACATTTCATATTATCCTGGTCAATTTTTAAAAAACAACATATGCAGTTTTATACTTTATGTACACGTCAGAATTAGTCTCTATGTTTTACTAATTCGGTCTACGTTTCATTTTCTTATCAATCTAAAATAATTTCACGTTATTATGCATCCTCTTTTATATATAAAATGATTACTTTATTTTATCTGGTAGCATCCTTTGTGTTATTCGTGATCAATCGTGAACTGATGAACATAAATTGGAAGAATCAATTTTAGTGCTTTATCAAATTCAATGTTTATCGGATAAATATCATAGCCATAGGCATGCTATAACTTGAACATTGTAAAATAAGGGAATAATGTTGTATATCTGGATTGATATGTTTTTCACTATGAAAGTTATTGTTGGCTATTCTAGTAATCTACATCATAACCAAATATGAATGTAATTAGTTTCATACTTTTGAGCACATGCTAGCAGGCCCTTGCACCATTGACTGTTTCGGGTGTTACTTAACGTTTTTACTATTTAAAAAACTTACAGCAAAAGGATCCAACCCCATCATGTAATTGATGTTGTGGCCCAATCAAACCCTCGCGGTAGCCGTAATTTGTTTCTGCTTTGGTTTTTATAACTTCAGTTTTACGAAGATCCTTCATCTTCTGTGAAGTTGCCTTTTCTGGTGACTTATGAACGCTTGAACTGTCTTCAGTTTAACTTTCAAAATCTTCCGTTTTCGTTTAATTACATGACACGGATGTTACGGTTACCGGTTACTGTTATGCTTTTTTCAAATGACCTTCGATTTATTTTTAAGGCACTTATAAGTTGGTTTTGCATTAATGTGAACTTGAAATGAATCCATCTTAAAATTATAAATATCATTCATGAGTTCTGACGTTCTAAGACAGCTACGTCCTAATGTTTTAAATG